>JAQFVV010012488.1:3974938-4574938 GCA_028023455.1 Epiperipatus broadwayi | reverse complement strand
TTCAAGTCAACTGGCTGGGCGGTGAGGATTTCATATCGTGGCATACGTAAGGCAGCTTTTGTCATCATCACTTCTGGTTGGAACTGGCGTGGTCACATTTTGGCGATTTGGATAGAGAGAGGGCGGGTACATCGACTGGTTGTCTACCCCACAGTCATTTTACTGGGACTTATGGTGGATTTCTTCATGTTTTCTTCCTAGTATAATGCAGCAATTATTATTATTACTAAATTTTCATCCGCTATCTGTAATGATTAATCGAATCCACCAGAAAACAAAAGTTCTTAAAAAAACTGTATAATATACATTTCTTTTTAGGAAATCAGTAATAATATAGTCTGTATATGAATCTTTAAGTGGCTGGACGACTGGATAATTCCAGAATCAAAGTAGTGAACAACTTAGACAGCACGAATGCCTAAGCATGAATGAAGCTCACAGCAATAGCTAAAACCTATGAACCCCACTCATACAAAACCAATTCAGGTACCCCCCCTTCCGAAAAGTATAAATCAGCCAAACCTTTTATTTTATCTTATCATTTAGATCATATACATTCCTTTCTATTTTTCCAATTAAATTCTACATTTTAGGATTTGATATAATGATTAGTTTCCATCTTGAATACTAAGACTACTTGATTATAGACATCAATTCAAAAGAATTTTATTTTATCTATGTAATATCCGCACTTACGACTGTGCCAAGGTTATAACTGCAAGTCATACTGTGCGGTCAGCAAATAACGTTATACAATTCCCACGCTGTTCTTTTCCAACGAAGCTCTCCAACGAATTGGTCTGCCACGAAGCTCTCCAAACGAATTGGTCTGCAACGAAGCTCTCCAATGAATTGGTCTGCAACGAAGCTCAGCCACGGATGCTCTCCAACGAATGGTCTGCACCGACTGCTCTCCAATGAATGGTCTGCAAGCAGATGCTCTCCAAACACATGGTCTGCAACTTGCTACTGCGTGACTGCTCTCTACTGCTCTCTATATTACCCTGCTTAGTTATTACCCAATGTTCCTATCGCTCTCTGACAACTGCAACAATCAATCAATGCACTGACCAATAGAGTAACATCTCTTATCTAGAAATATTTGTAATCAGCAAATATTTCTAGGAAATGTCGATCACCATCACGTCAATGCACTAATTAAATTCCTCAGCTATCAGAGCGAGATCTAAAAACAGCCTTACGAATAAATTCTAGTTTTTCTGGAGTGCACAAAAATGTCTACCATTTTTACAAACACTACAATCTAAAAAAATAACATTTTAATTTTAACATTCGTTATCAAACATTTTGCTTTTTGATTAGGTTTTTTTATCAAAAGCAATTAACATTTTTTTTTGATTAGCTACATGATTACAGTTTTTTAAATAAAAAAATTAAACAAATAAAAAAAATATATAAGTATGTTGGAACAATTACGTGATTCATTTGATCAATAACGTTTTCCCTTCTCTGAGTTTTTCAGAGAAAAGCAAAATAGATAAAATGACAATAATAAAAATATATTGTTACCCTACATGCACTCTTTGCATAAAACATTTTATAAGACTTTCTCTAAGGAATTTCGTTTGAGTTTTCATACACCTATCTCAACTAATAGGCTTATTAACAACACTAAAGACACTATAGCTTCTGATCAGACCCAACAGGCTGTGTACAGAGTGGCATGCCCTCATAATGGATGCAAAGCATCATACTATGGTGAAACAAGAGCCACCACAGCAACTAGGATATCACAACACAAGTATAGATACAATAAAGCACATACGAATCCAGAATGCACTTCAATTTTTGCACATCAAAAATTGTCAGGACATGTGTTCGAACCCACATCTGCAAAATTAGTTTGTACTGAGAGGCATGATATTAAGCGAAAGGTGAAAGAAGCTTACTTTATAGCAGAGGACTCCTTCGCCATTAATCGTAAGGATGCATGTTTTGCTATGTCTAAAAGATGGTCTTAGTGACTCATTTGCATATAGTATTTATTTATATAATGATTTCAAAGAAAGAATCATAACTGGTTATGAATATGAGAAGTACATCTTCTTGAAAGCGCTCAACCATTTAATTTAGTTTTCTATTTGTTGTTATAGCTTTACGTTGGAAGTGTGATAGCACGATTTAATATTATCATAACAAATAAAACAAAAAAATACATGAGTTTATTATACGTGTATTTGTGTACAATATTTCTCTGTTAATTGAATGTTTATTTTAAATTGGTGTGTGTGGGTATTCTATGCTTAGACCCAACTTTCATTATTAAGATAGCACATTTATATATTCATTGTTCTTAATATATACAAATTTACATGAGTACCTGCTATAATGTTCTTTACAGCAGATTTTGTGTATGGACATTTGATAATGCCTAGCACAATACCCCCCTATCCAATGAGACTTTTAAATGTGTATGACCATTTAAAGTCAAGTTCTTATTTATACAATTATACACTATACATGTGAGATGATTTCTAGAGCACCCTGGGTGCTATGGTATGGGTTTTAGCGCACGAGCATTGTATGTGCCCTTTATTCCCTGTTCTGTTTTAATCCAGAAGCTTTATCTACACTGCACTCCACAATTTCAAAAGGACCTTCATAAAGATTAAACAATTTTTTACACTGAAACTTTTCTGGAATGCTCACAGGAGGCGTTCTGACCATGACTCTATTCCCTACCTTAAACTGGTATTTTTGCCTACTGTTTCCTTTTATTTCTTCTGAGACTCATCTGGTGCACCCGGGAATGAGCCTTTTTTTTTTATCTAATTCCATGTCAATTGTTTTGTCTCTGCTCCCTGGGAAGTTTGCCTTGAAGAGTTTTGGTGCAAATTTTCCAAAATGTAGCTGGGTTGGAGGGAATCCTGTGGATTCATGTACAGACCAGTTTATATAATTTAGTATTTAAGGTAGCTGTTTTACCCATCCCTTACGGTTTGTTGGTAAGGTATGTACGAAACAGCTTTCCCAATTCCCGCATGACTCTTTCACAGGTATTACTTTGGGAGTTACGGATGGACGTAAGTACTTGTTTAACTCCCCGTTTAGAACGCATTTCTTCCATTTGTCCGATACAAAAGGAGTCCCATGGTCTCTCAAGATCATTTCTGGTTTCCCAACTGTGTTAAAATGTGAGGACTTTAGAACCTTTATAGTTTCACGTGTTGTAGTTCTTGCTAAAGAGTAGGCTGCCACGAATTTGGAGAAAAGGTCATATACCATGAGTAGATATCTTTTTCTATTGAAGGGCCGCAGAGGGCCATAAAAATCCATGGCCATTATTTCCTTTGAGGTGTTAGGGATGATTGATTTCATTGGAGATGTGCATGCTCTATTCAGTGGTTTTGCGCGCTGGCATATTTCACATTTATTCAATATCTTTATTATGTCCTAGTGCATCCTGGGCCAATAGAACTAGCGCTTGAGGCAATATTCAGTTTTGGGGGTATCCGTATAATCGGTGAATGTAATCGCTGAGAGCCCCAAAAGGCTGGTGGTACCATCACTCTCCATTCATCGACGTCTTCTTGAATTTGGTAGTATAAAACCCCCTTTTCTATCTTGTATCGGCATTTCTTATCTAGGGTAATGTCATCCTTCTGAGGAGATTGTGTATACAGTGCTATGATCCGGTTTAGGTCCTTATCTTCATGCTGTCTCTTTGACATTTGATTTAGATGTTACTCTATGTCTTTGTCCTTATCTGATGCTATGCTCATCATTTATGCATAGTCTATCCTCAGGTGTTGTTGAGTTTGAATGGGATGACGACCGAGGATGTCAATCACCACATTCTCAGCTCCTTTGCAATGTTTCACCATATAATTAAACTCTTAGAGAAACAAACTCCACCACACTAGTCGGCTATTAGTGAGATAGGTGTGATTTAGAAATTGAAGACTCTTGTGGTCCGTAATCACTATCACTTTGGAATCTAGTAGCATTGGGCGAAACTTTTCAAATGACCATACTATTGCAAGGGCTTCTTTTTCTGTAACCATGTAATTACGTTCGGATCCTTTCAATGACCTGCTTATGAAGTACAGGACCCCTATCTGACCGTCCTGCTGAAATTGGGATAGGGTAATGCCCAGTCCATATGCACTACTATCAGTTTGGAGTATAAAGAATTTGTCGAAGTCTGAGTATGCCAACACTACTTGTTTTATAAAACTTTTCTTAATCTCAGCAAATGGTTCCTCTTGTTCGATGGTCCAGTATCTTTCCTGAGTAGTCTTAGTAAAGGTTCCATTCAGTCAGCAAATTTTTCGCAGAATCTGTTGTAAAAGTTGCATAGTCCTAAAAAGGACCGAATGTGCTTTCATGTTTTAGGTACAGGGAAGTCAGTAATTGCACTAATTTTATCAGGGTGGGGTTTGATTCCCGTTCGTCCCACCAAATGACCCAAAAATTCTATCTCCCCAGAGATCAATATTACTCTTTTTTAGGTTGATTCTGATTTCTTTAGTTTCGCACTCTGCAAAAAATAGTTTCAAGTGTTCTTCCAGTGACGTGGATGCTACCACGACATCGTCCACATATATTGTTAAAAATTTTCTTAATTTCCTGGGGCAAAACTTGGTCAAGATATCATAATAAGCTTGCACAGCTATTAACTAAGCCGAAAGGCATTCAATTAAATTGATATGTGTGGCCTCCATATCTAAAAGCTGTGTATTGGCGGTCTGTGTGATGTAATTCTATCTGCCAATAGCTAGCAGTTAAGTTGAATGTGGAAAATATTATTTTATCTTTAAATTTCATGAGTAATTCTTGCATACGGGGCGGAATGGTACAATCTGGTATTGTCGCCCTGTTAAGTTGGCATATATCAAGGCATAACCGCATGGATCCATTTTTCTTTTTGAACAATGCCCCATTTCAACAATTGTTCCACCTGTTTCTCCACCTCCTCCTTAAATTTGTGTGGTATGGTGTAGGATCGTGCTTGGAACGGTTCTCCTGGTTTCAATCCGATTCTTTGTTTATATCCTTTAATGAGCCCAAGACTACCAGAGAATATGTTTTTATAAATATGAAGCATAGATTTGAGTTTTTCTTCCTTAAGCTCCATGTCCAATTGGGTCATACAACATACCTCAGTATCGTCATATAAATGGGGTTTTAGCATTTCAATTTGTTTGTCATTGCACACTACAAGTCGATGTTCATAATCTAAAATGCATCTGTTTTTGTGCAAGAAGTCGGAACCCAACATAATTTCATGGATAAGACTGGTCATTATTAAGAACACTTGATATACCATCTTATTATGCTGTATATGCATCTGTACCCAAATTTGCTTAGGCAGAAGTTTCGCTTTCCGATTGTTTGCTAATGTTATTTGCGCCATCAAGATTTCTATGCGCAGGTTTTTTGTTAAAATTCGGTGGTATAGATCTTCTGATATTACAGATATTTGACTGACTGAATCCAGCATGGCCATGACTTCAAGACCCTCCATTGTCAGACTGATCTCAGGACAACTTTGGGGAGCATATTCAGGCACTCAATCTTCCCATGAACATATCAAGTTTGATATTTCTTTGTTCATATTAGTCCATGCTTTTTTACAATGTGACCACAGAACTCTTCATTTTTTGTTCCTGTTCGTATGATTGGTATGTTTACCTTCCCAAACCTTAGCTGATAGATTATATTGTTGGCTCATGTCCATCTCATTTAATAATTCGGCCATTTGTTGCACTGAATTCCTATTTGCATCAGTTCTTGGAAAATAATTGCTTTAAAAAAATAAATATACCATCTAAGTACTTAGAATATATATAATCTTAGGAAGTCATGATATAATAAATATTTAAAACTACAAATAAAATGATCTGATGATTATAGACAAATAAACAACGCTGTTAAAGTGATGTTTGGAGTGAGAAACATGTTTTGGATACTTTTAATGATGAATTATACTAGGATAATATAGTAATAAATTAAAAGACAGTAGGACCTAAGAAGATGCTTTCAATATTCCCCAGGTCTTTTTACTGCTTCCTTAAAAAAGGCCCCATAAGATTCACTTGAATGTAGGCATACATTCAATCTCTAAGGAGAGAAGATAGAAATCCAATTTTACCTTTGGGATCTGAAAACATATATACCCTATTGAAACAGAAGATCTAGTTTACTTATCACAATTTATACTGAAAATAGTATACATTTTCATTTAAAGATTATGCTAAGATACGGAGATTTGTATCTAAAAGAGAATGGTAGTTTCCATTTGAAATCTTTATACACTACTATAGGTGCATAAAACTGGTTAAAATAATCAGTAATTTAGTAATTCTAATAAATTTTTACCTTAGCTACACTTTGGATCATCTTTGTGATTTCACCTCGACATTCTGGCCAACTTGACACACTTTTAATAGCCACAGCATCTTTTAATCTTTCTACATATTCATTTTGATGATCATCAATATACCTATAAAAATATATAAAATCACAAAATAGACTTCATTCAATTTGCACACAAGTTGTTTTTTGTCAAAATTAACTAATATTATCACAAAATAAAAGTTACTATATGATGTTACATATATATATATATATATTTGGATATAAAGAAATGCATAACTACATAGGTTATTTAATAACAACATTAATACAAAGAATGTTTTTTTTCAACATTGCTTATTCTTTCTAGTATAATCAAACACTATTATCCTCTGAACTAAGTTACAATTTTTTTAAAATATTCAAATATTATGTGATAAATGAAATTAAAAGTTTTTTTAAAATTTTTTATTATGACATTAATACAAATTTATTATATCAAAAATATATACATAAGAAATCATCATCACCACTTTCAACCACTATCAATCCACTGCAGGATGAAGGCTTCTCCAAGGTTAATCCATCTTCTCTGATGTCTAGCCTCTTCTCACATCAAACCAGCTCACTTCCTTATTTCATCCATCCATCTCATGCGGTCTCTTTCTAGATCTTATAGCAATCTCTTGGAATCCAGTTTAAAATTTCAATTATCCATCTATTATCTTTTCTAACAATATGTCCAGCCTAACGCCATTTCAGTCTCAACTCTTTCAATGATGTCAGTAATGTGTTTTTTCAATCTCTTCTTGTTACTCCTAACATACATCTCTTCATATTTTGGTGAGTGGCTGAAATCTCTGTAGTGATTTTCTGTTATGTGTCCAAGTCTCATATCCATAAATAAGAACAGGTAGCATACATTTATTAAAACCCTTTCTCAAACACAATCATATTTACTTTTAATATTAAATTATTTCTACCAAAAGCACTCCAATTAAGTTTAATTCAATAATTAATTTCATTCATTATGCTTCCGTCTGAAGTAATAATCTGACCAAGATAATTGTAGTTGCTAACTTCTTCTAATTCATCATTATCAATCTTTATTTTCTTCTTTTGAAAAAATCCATTGAACATTACTTTGGTGTTTTTATCATTTATCTTTAATCTCACTTTTTTATTTTAATCTGATAACTCTTGCAACATTTCCTAAAGTTCTAAAACATTATTTACAAAAACTACAGCATTTGCAAAATCTAGATGACTTAAATAATTTCCATTTACCTTTATTCCCTTAGCTTCCCATTTTAATCCACAAAATACTTCTTGTAAAACTGCTGTGAAAAGTTTTGGAAATGGTGTTGTGTCACTAGCGTACATCCTTCTCAATGTTAATCTTTTTAGTATCATTATGTAATCTAATTGTTGCTGTTGCATTTTTATAAATATTCTTCAGAATATGACAATATCGGGTCTATACCTTGATGATCCAATGTTTTAATTATTGAAGAAATGCTTATAGAATAAATGTCTTTTCATAATCTACAAATCCAAAGCATAATGGCAATGATATTCATTGGTCCTTTCTATAACTTCTCTCAATACTTGTATATGATCCACTGTACTAAAACCACTTTTAAATCCAGTTTGTTCTCCTAAGTTTGTTGTAAACGAGTTATAATTATTTTGATAAAAGTTTTGTATAGAATTGATAAAAGACATTTCCAATATCTTCTTTATCACCTTTTTTAAATATTTATATTGATACTATATTCTTCCAATCATCTGGTACATCTTTATCATTTAAACATTTGGCATATAACTTTGCCAAAAAAATTTTGATTTCTTCTCCTGCTATTTTTAAGATGTTGATTATAATTCCATCATTATCTAGTTATCCCTTTCTTCATAAATTTAATTGCCTGTCTCACTTCATTTAAAATTCACACCAATTCAGAAGATATAGTAGTAGTAGGAAATACTTTTCCTTGTTCTTTATTGCTACATAATTCTTGATACAACTCTTCTATACATTTCATGATGTCATCTCTTCTTTTTAGTAATAGTTCCATTTTTTTTTTCTTATTGCAGAAATAAGTTTCTTATCAATACCAAAATGTTGTTTTAGTCTTGAAACTTTTCTCTTCTACAGCTTTCCTTGCTAGTTCACAATTATATTTATTTATATCATCAGCAACTCTTTTTCACACCATTTTACAAAATTTGAGATATTCAATCCTTCTTAATGCACTATTTTTATATATTTTCATATCCCTTCTTTTCTTCATAAATTGTCGTCACAGTAGAAATTTTACTGGTCAATTGATGCTTTTTTGTACCAGCTATTTTTGTTGCAGTTTTTATATCATTTTCCTATTGATTTCATTAAAATCTAAATCATGTTCAAAATCTGTCAATATTTGAAAAGGATGCAAATTGCGAGTTCTAATTTAAATTCATTGGAATGTTTCCGAAGATTAGGAATATCAACTGCGGATATTATTTCTCTTGATTTATTTCTCTCAAGTTTTCCTTTAACAGGTGCCTTACATCTCATTAATTGATGATCACTTCCTGTATTGAATTGATTAAAAACATTATAATCTTGAAATACATATTTCCTATTAGTCAAAATATCCAATTCCATTGTACCTTCATTTGAGTGCTTCCATGTCCATTTCTGTTTAACATTTTTCTCAAAAAAAAAAAAATTTCTAATAATTTTTTTCTGCAATTGCATAAATCTGTGACCTCTCTCATTTGTATTACTATAATCAAATTTACTTACAGCACTTTAATCTTTTAATTGTTTACCAATTCTGATAATAAAGTTTCTCATGACAATTTTAAAATGTTTTGTCTGATCAAAAGCCTTTTGTACATCCATATGAAAAAGCTCTACTTCATCATCACAATGAGAATTTGTTAGGGAATAAACCTAAATTATATGAATTTGATATCTACTATTAAGTTAAATAACTGATCTTGCCACTCTGCTTGATACACCCTCAATATCTATGACATTGTTCTATTTATAATAAATACGGTCCCTTTGTAATACAGTACCTATCCACTTTTTAAACCAATTGTTTCTTCACCTTTTTTTCTAACTTCATAAAGTCCAATAATGTCCCATTTAATATGAGATAGTTCTTCTTCCAATAAATGATCTGCAGTTATAAGTACTTAAATAAAATGTCATCATCAAATGAAAGTCTGGGTACACAACCAAGAGATTCTTAACTCCTTCAGTCTTTGGCCGCTGCCTCAGCTGATACAGCCTCCTGGGATTAAGGGCCATGACTTATTTTTGTCTGTCATGATTATAAATATCTATTAGAAAAAAAAAAATCATCCACAAACACATTCATTCTGTCTTCAAGAAAACTCAATGGATTACAGTTAAAAGCTATCAGATACCTGAGAAGAAACACCATGATGTTTCTTGATCTTAAACTCAGAAATAAAAAGCCAATAAACTTATCACATTGACTAATGTGTGTTGGTGAGCAGCCCATTCATGTTCAGATACTATACAAATAATCACATAGCAACATCAGCTGCAATGACAAGAACACATTAGGAATTTTCCCTGTAGCTTTCTTTAAGCCCTCCAAGAAGAATCAGTCTATTTACAGTTAACAGCAAATTCCTTTCTGCAGTCCAATATAAGCAACATATATTGCTATATATTCACATATACACTGATTTTTCTTTTTCGATATACATATATATATATATGATACATATAAACACATCCCTGCATACTATGAAGTATATATTTTGTACCTTACAATGAAATGAAAAATTCAAGAATTAGGTTCTTGTATTGAAGCTCAACATATTACTTTGATTCAAAAAATGTCATGATTTTTCAAGCAGTCATTTCATTTTTTTAAAATAAAATATACCAGATAATAACACACATTCGCATACAATTATAGATACAATATATAATTTTCAACTCATATAGTAAAAAACAAAATCTAAATATTATTATAAGTAGATCTCTTGTATATCTTTAATATATTAATATACATTCATACTAAAGAGGATTAATGAAATATTACTGAAAAAATATTTTATTAATATAAAACCTATTTAGATATTTCTTATTAACTAAGATGCAAACATTTGTCTAAATAAATAAAGTAACACCTCATATGAATGACAGTTTGTTTCCAAGTCTTTCTTTTCTATAAATAGTTAAAATTGTGAATAACAAATACCACATAATATAATTTATTTAACATATAAATTAATTTAAAAATTTAATACATTAAGACTTTATTAGAAACAATTAATACAAAACAGAACAAAATTATGAAAAACTTGATATAGTAAAAAAATTGAGACATAGGGAGGCCATTCACATACATACTATATTCCAATCTGGAAGAAACAGTTATATATGTGAATTTGTTCACTGGCACATAATTTTTTCCTTTCAAAACATTAAAACATTTACATATTTGTTTGTATTTTTTAAATGATAAATTTATGACAAAAAAAAAAGGTATGAATTCTTCTTTACTATAGTTTGAAGATATTTGTCAAATATTTATAATTTTTTTATATATATATTTTTAACAGAAAATTAAGCTTTACTAAGTCAGTTTGAAAAGTTCTATTTAGCTTAGGAAGAAAGAATTAATTATAATATTCAATAATAATAAAAAAAGTCTTACATGGATATCTACTGAAAAGTAAAAACTTAATGATAAAAATATCAAAGATTTTATTATTATACAAATTTTAATAAATAAATTATGAAATATTCAATCTATGGTTTGTTTAACCCTTCAATTAAGAAGAGAAAAGTAACGTCATATTATATATATATTATCTTGTTTCATAATTCTGTTTCTCATCGAATAATAATCAACTTGCATTTAAAGTAACTTATGCCCTCATTTTCAGAATGTATTTTATGACATAAGCATTTCACAACTTCATGGTAGAATTGCCATTATCACTAATTTTGGGCTCTAGAGCAATTTTAATCAAAATGTTTATTCACTAATTCACAAGAGCTAGACAGACTTCAAAATTAGAAAATAGCTGATTGAGAGAGTATTTAAGATACAGCTATCTAATTTTTTTTTATTTATACTACTTTCAATCCATGACTTACTGAAAAAGAGATGGTGAAATGACAATACCATTGTATTATAATATACCATCACTGCTGACTACAATCTCCTAGATTTTGAAAAGCTGCATTTTGCTAAAATGAGAGAAAAAAACAAGTTTGGTCAGAAATATTTATTTATTAAAGAACTAGTTCCCAATATTGGCGATACCCTTGGGGCACCGTAACAATTGTGAGGGACAATAGTAGGCTCAAGTTTAATTGAAGGCTGAGAAAAAAATGTTGAAACACTTTTTGTGCATGTATCATCTATTCATTGTAATACAATTTATATAATATAAAATTAAAGTTGTAAAATTTACTTTATTTTTCAAATACACATAACCATTACAGTATAAAAAATTTGTAGATTTTATGTAATTAAAATATTAAATTTTCATTCAGCTTAGACGACCAAAAATATTTTTATAGTGCGACATCATATTAGCGCAGCATGCTTAACATCTCGTTTAGTTTTATTCTAAAATGTGTGATAAAAATGTGATATTACAAATGCAATTCAGTTAAAAATGTTTTATCACATTCAAAGGAAATTGTTGTACCAATAAAATAACTTTTTACAGGTGAGTTTATTTATATATTTTTAAAAATATCTATTGTACTTTTATGTCTAATAGTGTTTACAAGTAATATCTTTTTGATAGGGCTTAGTTTTTTTAATTTTTGAAATTTTACTTTTCGAATATTTTAAAAGTCACAAAATAAAAGTTCTTACTGTAATTATAATTATAACTTTTATTTAAAACGTCTTTTGATAAGCATTCATTTAATTTTTGCATTGAATTTATTATTTGTAGCTTTGGTTCCCTGCTGTCAATGCAATGTTTATAAACATTTTTGAAAAATCTAGCATATTAAAAAAAAATTGAAAATTTACTTCCAATATAATTATATAGCAGGAGTTCAATATGAAAAATACTGTTAAGGTTTTGTTTGAAAAAGTGCTATTTGTTTTTTTTTTTTTTTTGTTTTTATATTTATAATAATTTATTTTAAACAATTTTTTCACAATTTTAAATTTTCTACAGATCTTATCATGGCAGAAAGTAAGAAAAATGTCAACAATATAGTGTTGAATATTTGAAATATAGATTTATTGAATCACTACATATAACTTCTTATCAATATGTCTGATTTGCTTAAAAAAATTATGAAATGAAGCAATAAAGCCTTCAAAACTATTAGAACATTTGATAAAAATTCATTCTAATAAAAAAGTTAGGGATTTACCTTATATTCAAACACTTAAAGAAAATTCTGTAAAACAACTGACATAGTCAAAATTTTTTCCAATATCATCCATTCAAAATGACAACAGGCTGTGAGCTTTTTACCTTTCATTGCTGAATGCCAAGTCTGGAAAACAGTATACTATTGGTAAAAATTGCTACACAAGCCAGTGTTTGATATTATTATAATTTCTATGAGCAATAATACAGTTAAAGAATTGATGAAATGCTCAAAATGTGGAACACTCATTATATGAATATTTAAAAACTTCTAAATTCTCTATATAGCTTGATGAGTCAACTATATGAGGAAATGAGATCCTACTTCTAGCATATGTGTGATTTGCAAAAGAAAAAAATAGTCCAGAATTTTTATTTGTAAAACACTAAGTATTTTACAGAAAAAGAATACCCCCAAGAAATATATTGTCAGTTGCTCCAGCGTTTCTATGACGTTAGAGGTTTTCTAGCACATTTAAAAGAAATGTTGCTAAATCTATGTGCTGTGCACTGCATTATCCAATACCAACATTTAATTGCTAAAAATTTTAATAAATGCCTGAATAATTTCATTACAGTATTTCATTAAAACAGACACCAAAATCAAAAGGAATTTGTTAAATGACAGATTGTTTACACAATTTTGTTATGAAATGATAAAAAATTTAATCGCTTGCTGCTTCATTGAGAAATTCACTGGTTGTCACAAAGTGCCTGTTTGATTTAATTTTAGACTCATAGTTTTGTAATTAAGTAAAGATAAAAGGTGGCTGCTAGAGGGTTGCATGAGATCCTAAGATCTAGGTACATTGCTCTCAGATCCAAAACTCCTCACTGATGAAAGCCACAAGCTAGAAACTAGTCTGGGGATATTGGATGCCTGATTTTAAGCACAAGGCTTCTGGCATCCATTGATTACTCTGGCTTGCACTGAATGGCACTACTGTATGGAGAGTTTTGCCAGTTTTAATAAGTTATGAGCAAGCATAAGAAATGGTGATCATGTGATGTTTAGTGGTTTAATACCAATCCTGCCTAATATGATAGTGGTGGTTATGGTTATTAAAGAACGAAAGACACCAAAATGTATGGGTTCTGAACTGAGTTCTGACATATATGACTCTATAAGCAAATGAGCTTGGATTGAAAATATTATTGTTTTCAATTTTAGACTCATAGTTTTGTAGTTAAGTAGAGATAAAAGGTGGCTGCTGCAGGATTGCATTAGATCCTAAGATCTAGGTGTAGTGCTCTCAGATCCAAAGCTCCTCACTGAAGAAAGCCACAAGCTAAAAACTAGTCTGGGGATATTGTATGAGTAGGCACTAGATAGGGATTTTATGCACAAGTTTTCTGGCATCCATGGATTATTCTGGCTTGTACTGCATGGCACAAGTATATGGAGAGTTTTCCTATTTTAATAACAGTTAAGAGCAAGCATAAAAAAGGTGAACATGTGACATAATAAACACTTGTTTACATTTAGTTTTTAAATTGATATAATCTAATTTCCTCTAAGACTTCTCCAATCACTTGTATTATTTCTTACTTTATTTTCTTCATCTTCTTTACTTTTCCTTTTTTTGTTATTGTGACTCTTTGATTTTTGCCTGTATTTTATTGTGAAATTATTTGCTTTCTTGTTTCAGTGATTGCAATAATAGCAAGAGGTAACTGTACGGCTGTACTACAACTATAAAATCACCTTTCATTTCCAGTTTTTTATATTATTTTTTATTACATGTAAATACCTTCTTAAAAATCATGAATCTATCACATTTATTTTATTTATAGAGATTTTTTTTTTATTACTCTTTACGTAAAAATAACATATATACTATCAACATTTTTAAATTCTTAATTTATTAGTATATAGTTATATATTCTAATAATTTTAGTAAGTCTGTAAACAAATGTTGGCCTATCAAATATGTAATGTTATTAATATAAATCTATTCACAGAATAACTGAGACCAAAAGAATTATTTAAATAAACTTGTAAATGCCTACTTTCTTCGATCAAGGTCATTTTTAATATGATGAATAGACTGACACTAATACAAAAAAGATGGACATTATTTGCAAGTTTATTTAAAATGATGGGAATCTGACTTATAACTTATTGAAATAATGTTTTTGGATTGAAATATTCCATGAATAAATTTACAATCTATACTTATCCAGTATCTCAGTTATTCACTGCTACTATATTAAAAAAGTTGTAACTAAAATTTGAGTACAAATCTTTATTTTATTCTGATATTTCAAAGGAACAAATATTCCATAACAAGCACTTAAATGATGATAAATTATGAGGAATAAAGAGGGTTGTTTCATTTAAATTGTCTATGCATATTAAGTTCAGTAAAATTCTAATTTTAATCAATTGTGTTTATCAACAAAAATCAAGCCAAAAGAATAATATGTAGCACCAAATCAAAATCTCTGGAGATGGAAAATATATTAGGTTAATAGTGTCAATAAAAAATACCAACTCAGACTAAATGAAAATAATAAAATAATGAACTTCCCCTAGTAAAATATCATTATTAATAAAAATATCTGGAAAGTCAATAAGATAGATGTTTGATAATTGTAGTTCATACTTTTTTGATGTATCAGAAGTAATATATGAATTTGAAATTTTATTACATCAATGAATGCCACTATTTTATATGAAAATGATGACATTCCAGCAAGATGCAAATAATATTTGATACCTTTTCAATAACAATATAAAAATTGAAATCACAGCTTTTAATCATACATCTACCTAGTTTATTCATTTTATTTGGATAGACATCTTTCTTGAAATTAAGCAGCTTTTTCTAAAAATAAAAATAAATCAATTATTTTATATAGCGCAATGTTTATAAATTGTAATATTTAAACAGCATTAAGCTGTTGCACATGCGCTTTGCAGATTTTAACTATAAATGAATGAATACTAACACTTCAAACACATGAAAAGACTTTGTAAAAGATAGAATGGCCATCTATCTTTTTGAACCCAAACGCTTTTGCATGGGCAAATCTTAAGTGTTTGAAAGTGAAAGCGTGAAGATATTAAATAATCACTTTAAATTACTTTTACATGCTTCAATGAATGACGCTGGTGAAATTTACTAGAATTTACGATACGTCATTCTTATTTGATATTAAATGTATGTAAATAAATCAATTATTTTATATAACGCAATGTTTATAAACTGTAATATTTAAACAGCGTTAAGCTGTTGCACATGTGCTTTGCAGATTTTAACTATAAATTTCACCAGCATCATTCATTCAAGCATGTAATAGTAATTTAAAGTGATTATTTAATATCTTCACACTTTCACTTTCAAACACTTAAGATTTGCCCATACAAAAGCGTTTGGGTTCGAAAAGATAGATGGCCACTCTATCTTTTCCAAAGACTTTATCATGTGTTTGAAGTGTTAGTATTCATTCATTTATAGTTAAAATCTGCAAAGCGCATGTGCAACAGCTTAATGCTGTTTAAATATTACAGTTTATAAACATCGCGCTATATAAAATAATTGATTTATTTACAAACATTTAATTTCAAATAAGAATGACATATCATAAATTCTAAAAAATTTCACCAGCTTCATTCATTCAAGCATGTAAAAGTAATTTAAAGTGATTATTTAATATCTTCACGCGTTCACTTTCAAACACTTAAGATTTGCCCATACAAAAGCGTTTGGGTTCGAAAAGATACATGGCCACTCTATCTTTTCCAAAGACTTTATTATGTGTTTGAAGTGTTAGTATTCATTCATTTATAGTTAAAATCTGCAAAGTGCATGTGCAACAGCTTAATGCTGTTTAAATATTAAAAATAAAAATAGAAAAACTGTAGGTCCTGAAATTTTAAAATATAGTAGTTACATGTTAGTTTCAAAATTATTAACATTTTTGTAGAAATACAAGGAAGCATGAAGTTATATCATTAGATCTTAAGAATATTTTTCTTATATATTCCTTTTTATAAATCTCCACATATATACTCTAATGCAATTTTTTTTTATATGTAACTCCTTTAATTTTCTAACTTTCAACTATCCTGCAGTCTTCATCAGAGCTACAACATTTAAACATATAACCATTATTCTATATACATATAAAATACTTTTTGCCTTATTATTTATAATATTTTATTTTTAACCCTATACCTTTACTTCCCTCTTTTTTACTAATTATTATTTTTTCATTATTTCTTTACTATTTCTACTTTCTTTTTACCTTTTCTTACTATCATTCTAATAAACAGAGCAAAACTCTCCATACAGTATTGCCACCTGTGCTAAACAGAGTAATCAATGGATGCCAGAAGGCTTGTGCATAAAATCCCTATCTAATGCCTACTCATCCAATATCCCCAGACTAGTTTCTGGCTTGTGGCCTTTGTCAGTGAGGAGCTTTGGATCTGAGAGCACTGCATCTAGATCTTAGGATCTAATGCAACCCTCTAGCAACCACCTTTTATCTCTACTTAACTACAAAACTATGAGAATAAAATTGAAAACACAAAAAATATTTTCAATCTAAGCTCAATAGCTTATATAGTCATATGGGTCTGAACTCAGTTCAGCACCCATACATTTTGGTGTCTTTGGCTCTTTTACAACCATAGCTACCACTATCCTATTAGGCAGGATTGGTGTTAACCATTAAGCATGACATGATCACATTTCCTATACTAGCACATTAATTGTTGATAAACAGAGCAAAACTCTCCATACAGTACTGTACTGCCACCTGTGCTAAACAGAGTAATCAATGGATGCCAATTTCATTCTCATAGTTTTGTAGTTAAGTAGATAAAAGGTGGTTGCTAGAGGGTTGCATTAGATCCTAAGATCTAGATGCAGTGCTCTCAGATCCAAAGCTCCTCACTGACGAAGGCCACAAGCCAGAAACTAGTATGGGGATATTGGATGAGTAGGCATTAGATAGGGATTTTATGCACAAGCCTTCTGGCATCCATTGATTACTCTGTTTAGCACAGGTGGCAATACTGGAGTTTTGCTCTGTTTATCAACAATTAATGTGCTAGTATAGGAAATGTGATCATGTGATACTATCATTCTACATTACTCTCTAATATATCACCTTTTTATTTCACTTTCCTTTCTATTATTTATCTATACTTATTCTTTTAGTAATAATTTTTATTCCTATCTTTATTCCCTTTTATAATTCACTTATTCATTTTACTCACTATTTGCATAACCTTCCCCCTTTTTTTTAAATTTATAACACTCTTTTTTCAAAATCCTTAATCTCCTTTTTCATATACTCCTTTAATACAACTCCCTCTATTATCAATTTCTTTAAGTTTTTATCCTATTCTTAAACTTTTTATTTTACAGAAATTTATATATTTTTCTCTCATTATTATTAATATTCCAATAAAATGTCTTTACCCCCATCTCTATTTAAATTTGGTTTTATCTTCTTAATTAATATAGCTTCTATTTTTCTCTACTTTTACTAGTATATTCTATCACTCTTATGCTATCTCTCAAATATATGTAGTTTCCATAGCATACATACAAATTGATGACTTTTTATCTCATGCTGAATTAATCTTGTAGATTACATTTTTCATTTCTCCTACATATTTAGTTATCTTATTATTCCTACATGATCTACATTCTATCTCATATACTTCATTCAGATGTTTGTCTGTTCCTTTAATATATTTATTATCTAATACATCCATTACATTTCTCATTTTTCTATTTACTATCTCATATTTAATTACATTATATTTTTTATTAATTTTTCTAATAATTTTATTAATGCTTTTAACTATATTATTACTATAAATTTTAACACCTATATATTCATCCTTTTCATGCTATCTTTCTTAATTTTCCCTTCTCTTCCTTATTTTCTCCTTTATATCTTTTTTCTGATATATTTACACTTTTCTCTATTATTTTCTCTGGAAATTCATTCTCTTTAACTATTAATTCTACCTCTTTCTTATACTCTTCATTTGAGCAATAATTACTAGCTCTATATACTCTTGAACTAATACTACTTGTTTTATATTTATTATCCACATTAGAATTCCAATTCATTATACTACTATTCCCATTCATTTTCTTATACACTGATGTTTCTACTCTATTTTCCCTTCTCATATGATTTCGTTAATAATATATCTAATATGACAACTTAGTATCTTTTCCCCTCTCTACTGTAAATTTTATATTCTCATCCAATTTATTAATTTTTTTCTAAATACCTATCATCTACATATCTTTTTAACATTATTGGTCCATTCTCCTCATCCATCATTACTTTTTCCATTTCCTCCATAAATATATTGCTTAAAATGCCACTCAATGCCCCTCCTATCAATAATGCTTTTTTCTGCTTAAAATATTCTTCATTAATTTCAAATGTTATCTCTTTACAACATATATCCATAATTTGTTTCAAGTTTGTCATCGGTATTTCTATCTCTTTTTGTTTATCCTCTTTATATTTACTAATTGCCATTTCTATTACTTTCTCTATATTCATTGTCAACTATACTTAACACAATTACTTATTTTTTCTTTAATTCCTTATTATTCTTAATATATGCACTGCTTTTTTTATTAATGTATTTTTTAAAAATATTATTTGCTAACCATTTAGATGTCTTATCAAAATATGAACCCCTACCATTGTTCCAATTTACAAAACTAAAGGGTATAAAAAAAGTGTAATAATTACCATGGAATATTATTATCTATTGCAGCTAATAATCAAGAAAACCTATAGATATAGTTTTTGCTGCAAGATAAATGCAAAAAAAGTATTGCGACAAAAAAATATGATTAATATATGGTTTTGATATATGCGTTTGATTCAATTCATTGTAGTAATATTTGAACTAGGTGGTTATCCACCAATGTTTATTATTGCTGATAGACAATCTGAAGCTTTAAAATGAAAGCTGGTGCTTAACATGAATACATATTAGTTCTGACTTTGTTTTTCAGTTTAAGACAATGATAATTTGAAGAGTTTGCAAGTGATTTTATAAAAAAGTTATCAAAATACAATATAAATTTCATTAAAATTATCCTTTCTTTTAATACTGGATTTCATTCAATATGTAATTTTAGCAATATTAAATTTTGTTATGGAATGTTGATGTTGTAACTGTTCAAGAATGTTAAAGAACATACATAGAAAAATTACAATTATGAAAATATTTAATAACACAATATGTAATTTTTCTATGTAGTTCTTTGAAGAATATTACTGTCCAAGTGAAACATCAACTTTACTTAATAAAATGTAACTATTCTTACAATTAAGTATAAAAGGTAATTTGCTTGATATTGGTTTGGAGATTTTAATTTGCAACAAAAAACAGGACATAATCTTCTTAGCTTCCAAGATGTTCAGTATGCTATGCTATTCTTGTCAATTCAAAAGGTGAACTAAAAAATGATCTTAATGCAATAAATGCAATCAATAAAAATTTTGGTTCACTAAAGTTCAAAAAAATTATTTATATCAATAAAAGGAAAAAAACTTCCAATAATTATTAGTTTGTATAACTATCAGTGTAATTATGTGCATCAATTTGAATATTTTTGAGCACTTTAAGTAGCCCTAAATGATGGAATACAAGATAGATTCCAATATATTGCTGCTGCATTTAACAAGTTACAAAATAAAATATTTCATCACAATGATAAAACTATCACAATTAAATTAATTGCATATACTTATTTTATCTCCTTTATTACATGGAAATAAAACATGAATTTCCTGATGATGTAACACAACAATTGATGAAAAGAATTTATTAAGGATGCTTGGTATAATTTAAAAATATTATGACAAAATTACAAGATCAGTAAGCATATTTTTCAGTTTACTGAATGAAAAAGTATCAAATCTACTATTGTAAAGCTATATCTTAGTTGAAAAAATAAGAAATAAATTAACAGACTTCATAAGAAGTATTTTATGATGAATAGTAAATTCTATTAATTTTGTTTTCATTGAAAAAATACAGCTAAAGGATAGACTATAATGAAGACCTAAAAAAGGTAAAATTTGCTCCAGAAAGTTAAGACAGAAGTGGAAAATAACAAGCAAATTATATAAAGTTCACAGAATAGTTTATATTGTAACGAGATCCCTCTTGTGCTGAATTTTTAAATATTAGAAGTTTGTACTTGGATTTACGAGTTTGAAAAAAAACTTTACCAGTTTCTTATTACTACTTTTCTTTTGACACTTATAATTCAAGTTATTAGCTCTTAATTTATCATTAATTATTTTACTTTGTGATCCTGTTATTGTAACAGAGGAGTAAATATGATTAATATTAATGTATCAATCGTATCCCTGGTCAGACCAAGATTTAATAAAAATATTAAAATGACTGTCATTTTTCCAGACCGAGGTAACTCTCTCTGGCTGCATGAAAAGTGAAATATCTCATAGGGATATTTATAATGGGTTTAAAACTAGGGCACCATCTAGTCAACTAAACTAGACCCCAAGAGACAATGTTAACATGCTTCAAGTGCTTGACTATTACCGAATATTCAAATAAAATTGTCTCTTTACTCATAATTAAATTGAGAGAAACGTAACATGACACTAATAATTTACAACACATTTATTAATTAATATAACAAATAATAAGGAATATTAAAAACAATTCAAAATATGAATACTTCAGAATGATATCTAAAGTTCTATTTAAGAGACAATTTAAAAGTTCAATAATGATATTAAGATATCAAAATTTCTATTAATGACATCAGTGAATATATGTACCTAGGATTTTGTACAGTCTCTGGGTATTTTCATATGGGTGACCACACCTGTCTTCTCTTGACGCTTCTTCTTTGCTCTGCATCCTATGGCGTGGACAGTTTCCATTGATTTGGCATGACAGGTTCAAACATCAGCAAAAGGCAAGTCAGAGTAATACTGCTGCATCTGCCTATTGGCACACAGATGAGCAGATGAAAAACAAATGAACACAGTTTAACAATACATTTCTCTTGACACGACTGTAAAAAGATTGTTTCATCATGCTGGAATTCGTTGTTTTAGCTCCTTCTAGATTTTGTTCACTGCTGCTGGTTGAACTCTTTGGTCAACTATCTTGTTATTTTTTTAACTGTCTTCTATAAAATTCACTAGATAATCTTCTGAACCCTCTGAATAGACTGAATTATCTGAATAATAAGTCGATTTCGACTTTTTATATTCTCTGACGCCACCCCTACTTGAGTTTTCACCCATGCTATCAATTCATTTGATCTTTTTTTTTTTTTAATTAGTGCATTTTTTAAATTCCCTTATTTTTCCATTTTAATTACATCGAAATTAGTTCTTTATTGTTTATTTAATCAGTCTGGAATCTTAATCTCCAGAACCTGATCAATCTTGTACAAATTGTTTCATTTAATTATAAACTTTTAATTAAAAGTGCTTTTAATCAAAAGTAATTTTGAAAGAGTTACATGTTAAAATAAAAATACACAAAAGAAAAGAAAGATAAGTTATAATTAACAATTTTAACTTATTACCCAATATTAGTACTTTTTTTTTTTTATTTAACTTTTTTTTTCTTCTTCAAATTATTATATATTGACATATAATTGTAATTTTTCTATTTTATTTTAAAAAATAAATAAATCATGTAAATCATATATATATTCACACTTACACAATGTCTATATATACACATCGTTACATTACACCCCTCCCCAATTGAGGATTTAAATGCGTCAATCTTAATATTTAATAACTTTAATTATTTTCAAAGTTTATGTCAGTTTTTCTTTCACTATTAAACAATAAATGGTAATATCAAGAGAGGTATCCAGTAAAGTATTAGGCAATTCACAACACACATCAATTTGTGTTGATTAAACTAACTTTTGATTTTTTGCGGAAGTCGTGACTACAGCATGGGCCAATTTTAGTACACAACAGATCATGAATGCGAACATTAAGACTGTGAATGGCAGGATTACTTCTATTGCCTATTTGACTTACGAAACTATTTTATTTAGCTACTAGGAATTTTCTTCCAGATTATTATATGGCCAGGACTTTCTCTACTGGCGCACCATCATCAATATTACTTAATCTTCGCATCTACCCTTCTGTAGAACAAAGTCACTGCAAGAAGACTTAATCCAACCCAAAATCTGACCTAAAATTTATATCTTTGCCCAAATACTCACACATATCTCAATCTTAATTTAAGTTTTTTTATATTTGATAATGATTGATTTTCATTATTAGTTTTATGTTTATTTATATGATTTTTATTTTGAATGAGTTATTTTAATCTATTTTACTTTTTGCAAAACATTTTAATTTTACATACTTATTTAAGTCATGCTCCACTGTGTTTTATAGACTTACGAGTTGAGGTTGTCACAACAATAGGGTAGACATAATCATGAGGGTTGTCATTGGTTATAACTTGTTTCGACATTTTCAAAAACTAGGTTCTTTAAGAATTTATTTTTATCATTTTTATTTTTTGATTTTTCTTAAGACTAATTTTGATATGTCATTTTTTGTTTTATCCACAATCCTTGGTCGTTATTAATTGGCTCAAGCTGGAAAATCCATCAGATTACATATCTAGTTTTTATCTGGTGGTTCTTTATTATTTTTTCTTTTTAATGAATATCCATTCATGCTGGGGGATTGTGAATCACTCCTTGGCCTTTCTTCTAGCCTTCTATGAGTGATATTAGAATCACTCCCAGTTCTTCAAAATATTTTTGTTCTGTCAGGGCTATTGGAGTAAGGTCTTTTTTGGTCTCCACTCCCCAAATTTGTTGTGGCTATACCTTATGATATTTATAGCTGGCTGTCTAGGTTAGGGTTTAAATCCCTCCTCTCTCATAACATATGTAGTTCTAGTGCTGTCGAAAGCACTCAATAATCCTGCCATTTGCTCCAATGTTTTCCTCTTGATACCTATGAGCATTTGCCCAACGTTGAAGGAAATTGACAAACTATCCTAATTTGTCATTTGGATTGACCGTTAAAGAGTGTAATTTCGCGACTTGCCTTCTGAAGAAAAAAATGAAAGATTCACCAGATCGCTATTTTTCTTACATCTGGTGATATTTTCCTGATAATCTTCACTCCAATAAATAGCTAATAAAGCTTTTCTATACTAGGCAAACATGATGGGTTTATAATAGAGAATCCCACCAAGTTTGAGACCCCTCTCTTGTTAAATGCCTGCATGCAATTGCGATCATGGCCTCTTTACCTAGCTGATTTAAGGTGAAATACTGCTCCAAGGTATTTAAATGTTCCGTAGGAACTTCACCTAGCTGGCCAGAAAATATCCGGATTTTTAAAACCTGATATATGATTGCCGAATTATTTATAACGTGCATGTTCACATTTGTACTCAGCTGGTCAGGCTTTTTTACTTCTGTCGACATATTTTATCATCTAATACCTCTTCTTGCCTACAGCTACCTTTGCTAAAATTTATTTATTTTCTTTGTTAAAGTATTAATTTAAACTTTAATATCTTCAATTACTTTGCTATTTTGTATCTTATTTCCTGTTATGACCTCTTGCACTAGCCCTTTACTTATGTCATTTTCTACTTTAGTTTTTTTGATTGTTTGGTAAGCCTCCTCAAGTTGATTCTCGACCTGCATCTTATTTTCATTTATGTCTCTCATAATTTCATTTTAACGTAACCCAATCCAATTTGATTTTTTAATTTTTCAAGCACTTCAACTTGCTCTAATTTCCTGTTTGTCTCATAATACTGCCTTTTTAGCTCTTCGGCTGTTTCTTTAGTCTGTTTTTTAAGCTCTTCAGCCATTTCTGTACACTTGTTTTTGATCTCTTCGGCTATTCTTTGATTTTCTTCAGCTGCTTCTTTTTGTTTTGCAAGCATGATGGTTATTAGTGCTATGATGTCCCTATTTTTGTTTGTTTGTGACTTTTCGTTTTTACTTTGCTGTTCCTCACTAGGATCATTTTCTACTTCCTTATTTTCGGTTTTACTTTGCTGTTCCTCACTGGGAACATTCTCTATTTCCATATTCTGAGCATCCATTTTCACTCTTCTCCTTGTAATCATTTACGATTTTAGACAACTTTTTATGTGATATCTTTTTGCTTTTAATATACTGTCTTTTATTCACAAGCAGTATGTTTACTAATTTATTTACTTAATAATTTTAATTTAATCGCTTTACTACTTTATTCTTTCTTTAAATCTATAATTAAATATGAGTGTTCGCTCGATTTTCCCCACTACATCCCACCTAATATCACTTGACCTCAGATTTTTGATCTTTATCAATGACTTACCCACACTTATTTATTAATATCTACTATGTATCTAAACTTTTCTTTCTTTACCACAAAGTATAATATTTTAATAAAACTAATCCCATGTATCTTTCTTTTGCCTATAAAATTATTATTAGTGCTGTTTTCTCTTATCTCTCATATATTAATTCACTTCAATTATATATATTTTTTATTTCTGTAAGCTGATTATTTACATTACGCATTTTTTAAAAATTTGAACGAATGTTTGAACCCTCACATTGGATGACACTTGTAACGGGACGCCCCTTGTGCTGAATTTTTAAAGATTTGAAGTAAAGTTTGTACTTGGATTTAGAAAGTTTGAAACAAAAACTTTACTGATTTCTTATTACTATTTTTCTTTTGACACATAATTTAAGTTATTAGCTCTTAATTTATTGTTAATTATATTACTTTGCAACCCTGTTACTCAAGAAGAGGAGTAAATATGATTAATATTTACATATGAATCATACCCCCAGTCAGACTGAGATTTAATAAAAATATTAAAACGACAGTCACTTTTCCAGATCAGGGTACCTATCATTGGCTGCATGAAATGTGAAACATCTCATGGGGATATTTATGAATTTAAACCCTAGGGCACCAACGAGTCAACTAGACTAGACCCCAAGAGATAATGTTAACATGTTTCAAGCGCTTGATCGAGGACCAATTATAAAAAAAACATGAGTATCAACATGACAGAATATTTAAATAAAATTGTCTATTTACTCATAATTAAATTGAGAGAAATGTAAAATGACATTAATAATTTACAACACATTTATTAATTAATATAATATAAATAATAAGGAGTATTAAAAACATAACACAAAATACGAATACTTCTGTATGATATATAAAGTTTTATTTAAGAGAAAATTTAAAAGTTCAATAATGGTATTCAGATATCAAAATTTCTATTAATGACATCAGTGAATATATTTACCTAGGATTTTGTACAGTCTCTGGGTTTTTTCATATGAATGATCATCCCTGTCTTCTGATCTGGTCAGATTCATGATAGGCATATATTTTTAGTCTCATGACGCTTCTTTGCTCCGCATCCTGCGGCGTGGGCTTCCATTGATTTGGCATGGCAGATTCACACATCAGCATAAGGCAAGTCAGAGTAATACTACAGCATCTGGCTATTGGCATACAGGAGATGAGTGAATAAAAAACGAATGAACACCCTGCTTCGGTCTAACAATGCATTTCTCTCTTGACACGACTGTAAAAAGATTGTTTCATCATGCTGGACTTTGTTGTTTTAGCTGCTTGTAGATTTTGTTCACTGCTGCTGGTTGACCTTTGTTAACTCTCTGGTCAACTATCTTATTTATTTAAATGCCTTCTATAAAATTCTCTGGATAATCTTCTTGAACAATCTGAACCCTCTGAACAGTCTGAATCATCTATATAATAATAGCCGATTTCAGCTATTTATATTCTCTGACCCCACCCCTGCTCGAGTTTTCACCCACACTATCAATTCATTTAATCTTTATTTTTTTTATTCCCTTATATTTCCATTTTAATTACATCGAAATTAGTTCTTTATTGTTAATTTAATCTGTCTGGAATCTTAATCTCCAGAACCTGATTAATCTCGTATAAATTGTTTCAATTAATTATATACTTTTAATTAAAAGTGCTTTTAATCAAAAGTACTTTTGAAAGAATTACATGTTAACATAAAAATACATAAAAGAAAAGAAAGAAGTTATAATTAACAATTTTAACTTATTCCTCAATATTAGTACTTTTTATTTAACTTTTTTTTTCTTCTTCAAATAATTGACATATAATTGTAATTTTTCTATTTTATTTGAAAAAATAAATAAATGATATAGTATATATACACACCGTTACAATATAGACACCACAAAACTCACTCTTTCTTTAATTTTTTTAATTCCAGAATTAGAATATATTGCTAAATAATATATATATATTCCCCTTTCAAAATAGTTTTGTACAAAGATTTGAACAATCTTAATGATACTTCTTATAAATCCATTATTAACATTGGAGATAAAAATGTTAAGATTAGAGAATTCAAACAAATTACTATATTGCAAATACAGCTTTGAAGAAAAAAGTAAACATAGAAAAAGACTTGGAATATGATTATAACACATGACTTCAACAGAAATTTCATAATAAATGGAAATATCAAGCAGAAAATATTTTCTTCAAACTATATCTTTGTTTAATAAATAAATAGAATGTAATTAGCTAAATTACAACAGTAATTACTACAACTTTTTTGTTTTAAACAACTGTCAATAGAAAATAAATAATAAAAAATTGAATGGTTTAGAAGTTCATAAGAAGTTCAATTACTAGAAGTGACAAATCTTGAGCCATGATTTATTGAAATTGATCTCCAAAGCTTATCATTTCTAATATTGCATTAAATAGTATAGGTAAACAATTTAAAAAAAAATTGAAACATATTTTCACAATCAAAAAGATTCGTATAGCAAATATAAAATATAGGGAAAATATCCAATACTTAAGGAAAAAATAAAAAATACTGTCATAAAAAAAAAAAATTAGATTTAAAAATAGAAAATTTCATAAAATTTTGGAAAAAAACTTTGAAGATATATCAGAGAAAAAAAGGATTAGAAAAGATTCCTCAAGCAAAATGCATTGCTAATGGTAGAGTAAAAGTGAATGCTGAAAGAACAATGAAAAACTCACAGATTAGCGAATATGGCAAAATTCAATGAAATTAAAAAAGTAATCAGGAAAAATAAAATGTTTAGTTTAATGTAGAAATATAAAAAATAATGAAAACTTAAAAAAAAAAAAAAGCCATAAAGAATACTGCTCACTAGCAAGAATAAAATTTTAAAGTAATAGTCACCTACTGACTTGAATTATATAAAACAAATTCTATCAAAGAAATTAGTAGGAGCTTCATGAAACTGGTTCAACATTATATAATGAATGAAGTAATATTTTATTTAAAGATGGTCTGAAAGTTTGTGATCATGAATTTTATTTGTAGTTATATGTTGGATTGGTGAACTATTAACTGTTGTTAAACAATTCAAACTTTATTTCTACATTCCTATAAATATTCAATTGATAATAATAATATACCTTAGGGTGTAGTATAATGTTTTAAATGTTATTCTCCTTTCTTTTTCAGGTGGTTACTGGCTAGATTTTAATATGGGAACTGAACTAGTGACTTTTATATTCAAGAGTATTGAACTAAGGAAGATGTTTTAATCAACTATGTGAGAGATTTTATACATGCTTATGAATGGAGATTTTAATCTATTCATAAATGGGTGATAGATGTACTGTTTTATATCAGTTTGTTTTGTAATTTTAATTATTGTGCAAAGATGATATATTTGTAGTTAACCAATAAACATCACATGACGTATAGTGAGTTTTGCCTGTTTTAATATTTGTTGTTATTGACTTTTATCTTAAAAAACAATTGTTAAGTTTGAGTCTGCTTTAATTTAATTCTCTTTCTCACATCACAAAATGTTAAGATAGACATTAAATTAACCCAAATTTGTGCAGCATCATATTTAGTCTTTGCTTCCATGAGTTGGGAATCAGGGCTAAATTACAGGACAACTCTCTAAACTAAAAAGATGGAAACTCTGTCACCATATATCAAAATAAATTATAGCTTTCCTTGCTAAATAGAACCTTCAATATAGTTTTACTTCTTTTGAAGGATGAAGATGATTAAGAAATACAACCAATGCTTTTAAAACTGCAAGTTTATTTAAGTTTGAAAAATACTTGCTTTAATTATCACCACAAACAAGGTTTATGACTTTTTCTATTAATAATTGTGGCTAGTTAAGGAGTATGCAACAAATTGTTTACATAAAATAATTATTCATTATCACTTAAAAATGAACTATCAAGGTGTAATTAGATTCAAGAGACATATTTGACATAATCAATCATTTTTAATTTTCACTTTCAACTTCAATTCTCCTCTATTTTCTAATCAGTACAATATGTATAAATCTTCAATTATCCTTGATTAATATGGACATAGGAGGTGGTTGCCAATGATCTGTGTGTAATCATACATAACCATGAAATGGAATGAATATAGATAAGATTAAATGACAAATTTGCTGCAAGTTATAACATTTCTTTCTTAAAATTATTTCTGAACTCATATCTAAAAGTTTTAGAGAAAGGTTGTTTAAGAAGTACCTACTATTGTTCACCAAAACACTCATAAAAAAAGCAAAGCAAATACTTTTTTTGTTTTGTTTTACATTCTACATTATTGATAGATGGATTTCATATGCTAAATCATATCAGGTGATAATGACATTCCCTAAGTTTTACTGGAAAGTTAGAGAATGCTTCAGAAATTAAGCCATCTGGCATCAAAATTATCATTAAGGTCAAGCAATGGTGGTCGAGAGGTCAGCGACATCTGCTTTACAAGCAGTTGTCCCGGGTTAGCAGGTTCGCTTCCCGGCTGGTGCTATGTGCCGGTCAAAATCGTGTATTCATTCAACAAGACCAATAATCCGAGCAAAAGTACCTTGAATCCAACCATGCACAAGATACATATGTCAGGACAAGGATAAATCCTAACCTATTTGCCTAAACTATTGCCTCTCTGACTAATGGATACAGTTTGTAATGACACTAGCAGTGCTTGGTTTTATTCCGTCCCAGCTGGAGGTCATGGTTCACATAGACTCAAAATTATAAAAGGGTTTATATGAAAAATCAATGATTTAATGGATTCTGACGATTGCAGAACGGTACAGATATGATTTGATCGATTACTAATGGTTTGAACCGTAATAATGATAATTCTTTATAGCAACATTATAAAGAAGTGAATTTAAATCAAGGAAATATTTAAATAAATAGATTAATTAACCTTAGAGATTGGGAGTGATGACAGACTAAGCTTATTTAAAATAACATTATAGGAATTTATTAAGGAATTTAGTACAAAATAAGTTAAGTCTTTGTTTATACAACTTGGTGATTTTATTTAATTCGTTTTGATGCGGCTTTGACAAACAATGTAAAAGTTTGTTAATTGATCGGCCAACACCAATCAGCAATAAATATTATTAGCCCTTTTAAAAGATTATAAATAAATCTATTTTATATATATTACAAGATATAAAAGATGTGCATTTAAAATACTATTACATTTAAAATCATTTGTATATAATGAGTGTGGGAAGCAAAATAGTTCTTAAATAAATAATTGACAATTATACAGTCAGATTTAATTAATTAACGAAATTGGTTTGTGAAGGACGTGCCACCACGGCAGAGAGCCTTTCAGGTTTGCTAAATAAAGATATAAAATGATAAAGAAGGCAGTATGCTATTATAGATTACAACAAAATAAATGAGGTCTGTTATGAACCTCTGGGTGGCTTTACTAAAGAAAATTTCCTAGTAAATACAACTAGATGATGAGAAATGCTAGCCCTCCAGCCAAACATGTCTCTAAATAATCATAATAACATTTTGATATGCATATACATCTTAAAGGCAATGCTTGAAATGATCCCTTGGTATGAACTACGTCTACTTTGAGGGAGTGTAAAAGGTTGGACTGGTCAGATTCCAAAGGTCCTAAGAGGTGATTAGCAAAGCAAAATAATAATAAGTGATTGGTTGTAGCTATAAATACATAATGCTTCAGACATATATAAATAGATAGTATATCACTAACAAAATTATTAAATGAATTCCTGATTAAAATAATCAGTTTCCTGATGTCGATAGAAAGTCCCCACAAACCTTAGTCCATTAATGAATGAATCATAAATATAATATATATATTAAAAAAAAGAATTAACTAAAATATAAATTGCTTTCCACACTTCACAAATATTTCATTTATTAATAAGTTCTTAAATAGTTTATCAAAGATTACAAAATAAGAATGTTTTTAATTAACATAGACGGGCATTAAATATCAAACTAATAAATTGTAAATCATAATTTTAATATTTTCTGACAAATAAAATATATGTATGAAATATATATACTGATAAAATTCTATGATAAATTTTACTTAATTGATTCACTAAAATTATTTATTCTTTCAGAAATAATTACAGGGCTATTTTAAATTGGAGGTAATAGTAAAATACTTTTAAAATAATTTCAATCATTCAAATAAATTTATATATGATGTACCAAACTAAATGAGCTTTCTATTAATTAATTTACGGGAAGTAAGTCTCTTGTAATGATTTTTAAGTTAAAAAAAAAATAACGGGAAGGATTTAAAGTTAATAGCTCATTGAATTTTGTATTTGGCAATTTCAGTAAGTCAAATAATCTAAACAAACCGACAAAAATTAATTTAATTTGCCGCATCAAAATAATGTAAGATTTTATAAGAATTGATATTTTAAATTGAATAAAATTAAAAGACGCATTTTAAACCAAGCCGTATAAACATTACACAGATATAAAATATAAATTAATATAGATTTTGAAAACAAGTAAATATAAAATCAACGGCTTGCGGTGAATTGGACGTTACATCAGAATCAATCAGTTAATACAGGCAGTTAATACAGTCAGATCATTTCAGGCTTCCTCGACACAGACAGTCTCTGGCTAGATGTTTAAAGCACTGGAAAGGCATGGATGGGCTGGTGGAACAGACCTCTGAGAAGCAAATGACCGATCTTTTCACCCCGTCATTTCTTTAGGCACGATATATATATAGATTAATCACTTCTCTTCAGTAAACTCAATAATAATTCCCTAATCAAATTTATCTACAGGATTCAATCTATACTGACCACCAATTGTAATTGCTTTAAGCAGTACTCTGAGGTTGGTGCCTCCTTTGGAGGGAAATCTATAATCCTACATGCCCCAAGGGTTGATTTCATAATTACAAAAACAACAAGCATATTAAGTTTATCAGTCATTGTACTAACAAAATCTATTTAATTAAGGTTTAGATTAACAAAAATGTAATTTTATTCAGAAAAATTTTAGGAATTTGGTACAATGACTTTCACATTTAATATTTGATTAAAACTTAAATAGAAATTTACAAAATATAATTGATCCTTTAATGTACATTTATCAAAAGATAAATATAAAATGTTACCAACTGATTAATTTAAGAAAAATGAACTTTAATGAAGATTTTAAAATATTTGTAACATTTTATAGATATCTAGGATTCAATTACATATAAATACCAATTTAATAAAATAAACATAATATAGTTTTACAAATATTATAAAATAAATAAACTATTATAAAAGGTTAGTTAATCATAAAATACAAATTAATTAGATACAAGATTACAATATTGCTTATAATTATACTACCACCAATTATGGGGTAGGTGTCAGTTAATAAGGATTGGGTTCAAACCCAGACTAGTGCTGATGACATTGGCACTAGGTGAAGCAGAAATATGTACTATATTTCTAGCTTCAGCTATGACACATGAGAAAATTATCACTAAGATCTTATACTACTATTTTTAGTTATGTTGGCTAGGATTTGAAATCCAAAAAAATAATAATAATAATTGTTAGGTTGAAATGCTTTATCCAGACTCGGTCAAAATATAGGCTCTAAAGACAGTCATTTGGGATACAGATTACTAAAAAATATTTAGTGACAATAGAACTTTCTGAATACAAATGGGGGAAATGAAAATTTAATAAACTAAACAAAATAAAAATGTTTATGCCAAATCATTGTAAATAAGGTATAACTACATTTCAAAGAGTAATGAATATCAGTTTGCCTTGATTACCAGAAATACTAGAATCAGAAAGGGTTATTATTTATCTAAAATTACTAATTTTTTGATTTAGTGTAATAATATTATAAGTTAAATGGAACATTGTTTCAAAATTTATAAATAAAAATGTAAATTGATTACAAATTTAACATAAAGAACAATCAATTAAAATCTTTTTCTAAAAAAATCATTTTCAATCATTATGATCCATTGGAGGATGACAATCTCATTAAGTTTAATCCAATTCTTAGCTGTTGTTTCCAAACACCTTCAGCAATTTTTTTTAATTTTATTCATTCACCTTACGTGGTAAACTCTTCTAGGTTCTTAACAATTGGACTTCAATTTCAATTATCTATTTACCATCATCTCTTCCAACAATATATTCAGTCCATCTTCATTTCAATCTCTTAATACTTTCAATTATGTCAGTGAAACTTTTTATTTTCTAATATATATGCATTTTATTTTTAATCTCTTATTATTATTTCTAACATATATCTCTCTAAATGTTGACAAGTGATCAGAAGTCTGTATTATTCTTTTAATACATGTCCAAGCCTTAGATCCAAAAGTAACATCTGGTAAAACACATAACTTTTTTTTTTCAATCATATGCATACTTTTTTTAAATATTTATTTCCAGCAACAGCACACCATACGAATGGAATTTTATGATTAATTTCAACCATTACATTTCCTTCCTTATTATTAATCTGACAAGGTATTTGTAGTTATTAATTTCCAATTCATTATTTTTTTCCCGGAGAAAATCCACTGAACATTAGTCATTGTTTTTTTTAACAATATCTTTAATCCTATTTTATTACTTTCATCCAGTCACATCATTAAAATAATTTCCAATTATTTCTAAATCCTTAGTTTTCCATTTTAATTCAAAAAGTGATTCTTGTAAAACTGCTGCAATAAGTTTTGGAGATATGAAATCACCCTATTATACAATTTAATGTTAATCTTCTTATTTTTTATAAACAGTTCGCAAATAAGCTCTTAACAAGCTTTGCAAAATATCCTCAACCCCAGACTGGTTTCTGCTACTGGCTTCATCAATGAGGTGCCAGTATATTCAAACATTAGACTAAAAATACTAGGACAAGCCTAGTACTTTATCTAATAGATAACTATTAAGTAGAAAAATCTGAAATTTTCAGACATTCATGTCTTCCAATCCAACTATCTAACTTAAATAGCCATATGGGACTGAACTAAGTTCAGATACACCATATATTATAGCTTTAGCAATATAAAATCACCAAAGCCTTAATAGCAAATAAAATTACAAATCAACCCAGATGTCATGATCTAATTTAAATAAGTTTGTATTACAAATGTTTTATAAAGAGCTTGCAAATAAGCTCTTAACAAGCTAGGCAGAATATCCTCAATCCCAGACCGTTTTTTTCTACTTAATAGTTATCCATTAGATAAAGTGCTGGGCTTGTACTAGTATTTTTAATCTAATGCTTGAATATCCTGGTACCAAAATGATGAAGCCAGTAGCAGAAACCGGTCTGGGGTTGAGGATATTCTGCAAAGGTGTTAAAAGCTTATTTGCGAGTTCTTTATAAAACATTTGTAATACAGGCTTGTATAAATTAGATCATGTGACATCTGACTTGATTTATTTGTAATTTTATTTTTTGCTATTAAGGTTTGGGCGATTTTATATTGGTAAAGCAATTAATATATGGTGTATCTGAACTTAGTTCTGTCCCATATGGCTATTTAAGATAGATAGCTGGATTGGAAGACATGGACGTCTGAAAATTTCAGATTTTCTAATTAATAGTTGTCCATTAGATAAAGGGCTGGGCTTGTCCTAGTATTTTTAATCTAATGCTTTAATATCCTGGCACCTCACTGACGAAGCCAGTAGCAGAAACTGGTCTGGAGTTGAGGATATTCTGCAAAGCTTATTTGCGAGCTCTTTATAAAACATTTGTAATACAAGCTTGTTTAAATTAAGGCATGTGACATCTGACTTGATTTATTTGTAATTTTAATCTTTTTGGTATTATCAGATAATTTAATCACTGCTGCTTGCATTTTGATAAATATTATTATAATAATCCAAAGCTTTAATCATTGTACAAAAATTATAGAATCAAATGCTTTTTCATAATCTACATATCCAAAGAATAGCAATTCACATTTATTGGTCTTTTCTATTACTTCAATGATCCTCTGTATTAAAAACACTTTTGAATCTAGTTTGTTCTCTTAGTTGGTTAGAATCCAAAGTTCATTATAGACAAATTTTAGTTAATTTATTATATATTTTGTACAAAAGTGAAAAAATTGATACATCTGTAATTACTAATATCTTTTTTATCACTTTTCTTAACATCAATATTATTACTGCATTATTCAGATCATTTACATCTTTTAAAATATCAATAATAATAACCATCATTACCTGGAGCTTTTTCCTTTTTCATAGATTTAATTGCATGGCTCACCTCTACATTTAAAATAATTTGCAATTCAGATGTAATGAGATCCTTTGCTTTCTTGTTATTTATTTCTATAGAAGACATCCAAACACTTTATCTCCCCCCCTTTTTTTTTCTTATTCCTGAAATAACTTTTCACTATTGTTTTACATTTTTGAAAGTTTTATTCTCTTGTATAGTTTTTCCTTACAAATTCATAATTCTTAATATCATTATTAACTCTTTTCTGCATTTTACAAAATTCTAGATGTCTTAGTGAATCATTTTTAATATTTCTTTTTTCCATGCAGCCTAAACTGCTGCTCTAATGGAGTATCAGTTATCTTCTTATTGATTATAATTAAGTCAGAACCAGTTACAATGTTTGATAACATTTTAAAATGTTTAGCAACTTCTAATATAAATTCATTAGTGTTTCTAAAAATTAGGAATATTAACTATTAACACTGTCTTTCTAAATGATTTTCTTCTCATTAGTTTTTCATTAATATATATCTTATATCTCACTAATCAATAATTACTTCTTGTTTAAATCTATTACAAATAATACAATCTACAAATACACATTTTCTGTTAGTCAAAATATAATCTAATTTTGCTGTATCTTCATTTGGATGCTTCAATGTCCATTTCCATTCAGTATTTTTCATAAAGAAATAATTCATAACATAGTTTTTCATTTTCCTTCACCAATTTTACAAGCATGCATCCTCTCATTTCGATCATCATAATCAAATTTACTCATATTACTTTCATCTTTCAATTACTAATTAATTTTAGCATTTCATAATTTTTAAAATATTTAGTCTCATCAAAAGCATTTTGTATATAAAAATCCTCTACTTCTTTTCACCACAATGAAAGCTTGTTTGAGCATAAATCTGAATTAGCTGATATTTTCTATTCATTTTTGTAACTAATCGTGCCACTCTACCTGATATACCATTGCTGTTTAGAAATAAATAAAGAATATTGTAAGCAAACTAAATATTTATGTGAGTTAAATAATATAAAAAGAAAGTTATATATTTTATTAAAGTAAAATATGTCACATAAGTTTGTGCGTAGATATTTTTGTTAAGAGAAAATATTTGTGATTAATTAAGGAACTAGAGAAACTTAGAGATGGATTAAGCTGATTATAATTAAGATTTGTTTGTTCCAAAAATAGAAATATTATAAATAATTAGATTGTTAATCTGAATCTAGAAATTTTCATGGTATGCGAAGGTAATTAAAAGATTATAGCATTACTACCTGGAATGATCTGTAACTGGATAATTTAAGAATATATATATGCCACACACTTGCATTATGGGAGCTACTTCATGTTGTGGGCCAAAAACAACTGAAAGGCTGAATTTCAAATTTTTATGAGAACAATGAAGTACCCAGTAAATTTCCACCAATGAAGATTTCAAAGAGGACATTGGACCTTATTACAGACTATATTGGTCTTATTGTTCTTTTGTGAACCTGTAATATTTTTTATATTTCTTGTTGGCTAAATAAACATCAGTTAATCAAATTTTTTGTGTAACAATTATTTATGCTTGTCTGTTCACCTTTATTACAATTGCTGTACACGTGTTGGTAGTCAATTAGCAGGTATCATTTCCACAATGTTAATTCTCCTAATTTTTATTTGTAATGAATCCCACTCCACCTGTGTTTCCAATATTTGAGCCTTAATACCAAATTACACATCTGCATTTCAAATCAATGGTCTTTTTACTTTTTTTTTAAGTTCATGAAGACTAATAAGGTCTCATTTAATATTATACAGTTTTTCTTTCAATTCATGCAATCTATTTTCACTTGAAAGTAATCTGCTGTTGTAGGTTGCTAAATAAAAGACCATCATTGAATGAGTCAGCCCAGCTGATGACTTTTCAGCCTTCTGGGAATAAGAGCTGTAATTTAATTGTCATTAATCCACTAAACATCATATGATCACAATTTCTTATGCTTGCTCATAATTGTTATTAAAACATGCAAAACTCTCCATATAGTAGTATCACTCAGTGCAAGCCAGAGTAATCAAGCCTTCTGGCATCCATTGATTACTCTGGCTTGCACTGAGTGGCACTACTGTATGGAGAGTTTTGTCTGTTTTAATTTACTTGTCTTAATGGTTTTAATTATCTATAATAAGAAAAATCATACCTACATTCATAATGCCATCAAAAAAACTCAACAATCCATGCTTGGTTACCATATGAATAATCGGTGAATAATCATCTAATGATAACTGCAACATTAAGAATATATACGATAAACATCTGGCACTTGTCCTGCTAATTTTTTTTAGGGTCTTAAAAATGAATCAAAGAAACTCCTTTCAGTTAACAGCAAATTCCTTTTTGTAGCCCTTTTTAAATATATATTTTAGAATTCATGAAATTACTAGAAAACAGAAACTAATAATAGTATAAATAGTAAAGGAAGTAATAGTAAAAAAAAAAATTCTTGAGACGAAAATTTAAAGAAAACCTTTAAATTCTTTCCATTGTTTTTCCTTATCACTAAAAAATACCAAAATAAGTAGTTAATTTTTAAAATTTGTATCAGAAACTCTTCAGAAAGATCTGTTATAATAATAAAAAACACTAGCTTGGAAAATCCTAAATTATTTTCGGATTAATAAAGAAAATAAATATTTTATAGTAACAAATTAAAGAATGATAGGTGAATGCTAGTTAATTACATATATAATACTACGGTATTATATGCAAATAAATGAACTTATTTTTAAAGAATTAATATCTATTTAATTTTTTTTTATCTTGGTTATTTTTACAAATTAAATATACGGTATACTACGATATACAATTTCTTGCGTCCCACACAAATGCATTTTTACAACCCTCGGCATATATTTTTATGTCAATAATTATATTCTCCAAATAAAATAAAGTTAAAAAAAATTTTTTAAATAGTAGTACTCATACTTGAAAATAGCTTCCATTGATTGAACCAAGGTAATTGATTTTAAATTATAATACTGGATTATAAAAAAAATTTATCCACAAACCACCCACTTCACGTGACTTCGTTCGTTGTCAAACGTCATGTATTACGGTTTTCATACGGGGTTTTAATAGCATTATGGGTTAAATTCTTATTACGATGGCGGACAGTAGAGAAAATGATCCGGTGACTAAAATTTCTTGTCAAAAAAATTACATTCGTAGCCACTATTAAATTTGTCGCTAAACATGGTTAGGTTGTAATTAACCTTAATTAACATAATTTATTATAATTATTGTATTACTGTTTATATTAGTGCGAAATTTAAAGGGTAAGTTGTATCTTAAAGCTCACCATGTATATTGAAGCTACCTTTTACGTGTAAGGCAGTCATTTCCATACCATGTAAAGACGTCTTTTTATGCTTTTGTTTCAGATGTCTGTTTTTTAGATTTTTTTATTTGTACTTAAAAGAAGATTACTGATTTTTAATGAATAAAAATTTCCGAAGTGATCGTATTTACAATCATCAAATGTAAGTTTCAGAATATTGTATTAACGTTAATAACGTTACTTTTTGCCAAACATTTGCTAGCGAAATTTTTGAGTAAATATATTTGTATAAGTATCTTACATAATACTAAAAGTAATTGTTTATTTGTAGATTTATTTATTTTAAATTATCAGAGCACATTGGTATTTTTATACCTCTAGTGCAATGAGTTCTGATGAAGATCAACCAGGACAATCGTCGCCCCTATTGGATAAACAAACAGATGAAAGTGCAGAACTTGAAAATTCTTGGGAACGTGTTGATTGTTATGATGACCGTAATTGCAAGAGCATAAAAAATAATTTCGAAACAATTGATAGTGAAGACGATATAGATATTGAATCCTCTTTAAAAAGAAAATACGAAAATGTTGATATTAAATCTGCAAAAAATACTGCAAAGAAAAGTAAAGTATTGCCAATAAAAAGTGAAGATGAACCTGATACAAATGATAATGAAGATGATGAATCTACGGATGAATATTCCGAAGAAAGTGAAAACGAATGTGACGAAAATGATTTAAGTAGTGAAGATGATGAAAATGGTAAGAAATATATCTTTTATTATGAACTTATTAATATTTGTATAAATAAAATTAAAAATCATATATGAGAAACATCTAGTTCATTTATATTTCACCTAAATTTAAATCATTTATTTTATTTATTGAAATGACAGGCTAGATATATAATAAAATGACTGGGAAAAAAAATATGATACCAATAAGATTTTATTTTATAAGAATGAACTTACGTATCCATATTTATTATAAAATGATCGGATATTTGAAAAAACGCAGTTTGGTATTTTCTCAATGATCATTTATATTACAGTAATTATCACTTCAATTAATTACGAATTAGTAAATTAACTACTATTAAATTAAATTTGAATTTTAGTTTAGCAAACAATATTAATGCATAAAACTTAATTTTATTTGTTGCTTTCTCATAATATTTGATCACAATTTGTTTATATATATATATATATTAATGCTACATCATAAAATAAAACAATCTAACATTAATTTTGTACATTGCTAAAAAGACTACAAACTGAAGATTATTATTTTTAGCTGTATTTATATTTTAAAATAGAAAACAATTATATCAATATTTATCATTCTGTATACATGTTTCAGATTTGAATTTGTAATTTTATGCACCTTATTTGATGGTGCATCAGCTATGTAAATACTATAAATGAAAGAATATATATATATATATTTTAGTAGCTTATAAATTTGTCATATTTTATAAAATAACACTCTTCTTTTCAAAAATATATAGCTGCCCCGTCTTTAATCTTATAAAATTAAATGTGCAAGATAGATTATTTATGGATGACAACTCCCCTATTATTATGTTATGATTATGATACTATATTGTATCGAAAATATTTAACATCAAATACATTATTTACTGTTTCAAACCTAAACCCGTTGGGTCATTAAATGTTTTAACATTTCCTTATTCATTATATGATCTATAAAGTTAAAAAAAATTTTTTCCCATTTCATGAATATTTTAAAAATTTATCTTGTATTAAAAAAGCAACAAAATGTGAAATTATCACCTTAAAATAATATAATATTAACAAAATTATTAAATAGTAATTCTAAAATTTATTTAATATTTAGTTCATACTACACATTTTATAAAGTTTGCATATTTTTAGGTAGATGGCTTAGTAAGTCTGTTTTTTCAATATATATGATTTTTTTTTTTTTTTTTAGAATTTTAAATCTTTAGTTAATGATATTAAAACTAATCAATAATAAAGATTTGAAATATGATGATAAATCATGATGGATTAATAATTTCAAATTTTAGTTATATAAAAATAAAATCTTTGTCTATAATAATTGCATGTTAAATGTGCAGAAAAGTCTATATAATATACTTCATCTTTGGTATAAATGTAAAAAAATGTTTGTTATTATGCATATATGATCATCATCAGCCATTATCATTCCACTGCTTGATGAAGGTCTCCAAGTTCAATCCATCTTCTCCAATATTTAGCTTCTCTTCTCCACATCACCCCTGCACACTTTCTTATTTCATCCATCCATCTCACATGTGGTCTCAATTCTGGGTCTTTTACAATCTTTTGGAATCCAGTTTAAGATTTCATTTGTCCATCTATTATCATCTCTTCTAGCAATATAGCCAGCTGAACTCCATTTCAGTCTTTTCATTTTTCAGTGAGGTCAGTAACACCTGTTTGTTCTCTTAATTCATGTATTGCGTTTTCGATCTCTTCTTGTTACTACCAACATGCATTTGAAGTCTCTGTATTGCTCTTCTATTAAGTGTCCAAGTTTCAGATCCATAAGTAAGAACTGGTAAAACACATTTATTAAAAATCTTTCTTTTCAAACACATAGGCATATTTCCTTTTAGTATCAAGTTATTTCTTTTCTCTTAATATCAAGTTATTTCTACCAAAAGCACCCCAACCAAGTTTAATTCTATGATTAATTTCATCCATTATGTTTCCATCAGTATTAATATCTGACTAAGGTATTGGTAACTGTTAACTTCTAACTCATCATAATCAATCTTTATTTTCATATTTTGAGAAAATCCATTAAACATTACTTTAGTCTTTTTAATGTTTATCTTTAGTCCTACTTTCATCTGGTAACTCCTGCAGCTCTAAAACATTATTTGCAAAAACAACTACATCATCTGCAAAATCTACTTTTACTTTCACTCCTTTAGCTTCCCATTTTAGTCCACAAAATACTTCTTGCAGCAATTCTGTGAAACGTTTTGGAGATATGGAGTCACCCTGTCTTACATCCTTCTCAATGTTGGCTTTCCTAGTATCATTATGTAATCTAATTGTTGCTATTGCATTTTTATAAATATTCTTTAAAATATGGCAATATCCTGGATCTATATCTTGGTAATCCAATACTTTAATCACTGAAGAAATGTTTATACAATCAAATGTTTTTTCATAATCTATAAATCCAAAGCATAATGGCAACTCATATTCATTTGTCATTTCTATAACTTCTTTCACTACCTGAATATGATCTACTGTACTAAAACCACTATTAAATCCAGCTTGTTCTCTTAGTTGGTGGAAGTCCAATGTTCTCTGTAGCCGAGTTGTAATTATCTTGGTAAAAAATTTGTATAAAACTGATAAAAGGTTGATATCTGTAATTTCTTAATATCTTCTTTATGACCTTTTTTAAATATTAATACTACACTCTTCCAATCATCTGGTACATCTTTATTATTTAAACATTTGGTATACAACTTTGCTAAAAAAAATTCTATTTGTTCACCTGCTTCGTTTAATATATAAATTATAATTACCTGGAGCGTTTCCTTTCTTCATAAATTTAATTGCATGTCTCACTTCTTCATTTAAAATTCTGGGCAATTCGGAAGATATAATAATAGGAAGGCTTGTTCTTTATTACTATATAATTCGTGATAGAAGTCTTCTATCCATTTCATGATGTCATCTCTCTTTTTAGTAATAATTCCATCTTTTTTTTTTATTGCAGATATAAATTTCCTACCAATACCAAAATGTTGTTTTACACTCTTGAGACTTTTATTCTCTTCTATAGCTTTCCTTGCTAGTTCACAGTTATACTTTCCTGTATCATTTTCAATTCTTTTCCGCACCATTTTACAAACTTCGAGATATTCAATCCTTTTTCATATTCCTTCATTTTTTCATAACTTCTGTAGTCTCAGTAGAAATTTTATTGGTCAATTGCTGCTTTTTTCTATCAGCTATCGTTGTTGCAGTTTTTAAAAGTGTATCAGTTATTTTCTTATTAATTTCATTCAAATCTGAATCGTGTTCAAAATCTAATAATACTTGAAACCGATTTGTGAGTTTTAATTTAAATTCATTAGAATGTTTCTGAAGATTAGGAATATCAACTGTAAATATTGTTTATTTTAATAATTTTTGTGTCTAGTTTTGCATTAATACGTATCTTAAATCTTATTAATCAATGATCACTTCCTGTGATAAATTTATTAAGAACATTATAATCTTGAAATATATATTTTCTGTTAATCAAAATATAATCTAATTCTGCTATATCTTCATTTGGATGCTTCCATGTCCATTTTCTTTTAATATTTTTCTCAAAAAAAAAAAAAGGATTCATAATATAAAGTTTTTCTTTTTCTGCAAACTCCACAAGTCTATGCTCTCTCATTTCCATTACCATAACCAAAATCACCTGCAGCACTTTCATTTGTTTACCAATTCTAGCATTAAAGTCTCCCATAACATTTTTAAAATGTTTACTCTGATCAAAAGCTTTTTGTACATCCATATAAAAATCTTTTACTACTACATCACTATGAAAACTTGTTGGGGCATAAACCTGAATTATCTGCATTTGGTATCTGCTATTAAGTTGTCTAACTAATTTTGCCACTGTCCGATACACCATCAATCTCCACAATTTTGTTGTTCCATTTTTTATTTATAATGAATCCTACTCCACTTGTATTTCCAATATTTGTGCCTTTATAGTAGAGACATGTCCACATTTTAAATCGTCTCTTAACCATTTCTTCTAACTTCACAAAGTCCAATAATGTCCCATTTAATATAAGACAGTTCTTCTAATTCTTGCAGTCTTCCTTCACTTGAAAGTGATCTGCAGTCGTAAATACCTAAATAAAAAGTTATCATCAAATATTGGCCTGCATCCGCAATCGGGATTCTTAGCACTCTCCGCCTTCAGCCACCAACCGTTCCCTTGGTTGGTGTCTTTACAGCCTCCTGGGAATAAGGGCCATGATTTATTTTTGTTTGTCATGATTGTATATATCTATTGGAAAAATATCATTTACACAGAAGAAAGACCATTGTGTTTTTTAATTTTAAACTCTGAGGTAAAAAGCCAATAAACAAAATTATATAAGTATGAAATCATTTAGTAATAAACCAGTGACTGTTGAAATAAAAAAAATATATTGTAAAAGTTTAGTAGTTAATATTTAAATACATGAGAAATTATAAATTTACATTGATTATTTATTTTATGTGGAAATCTGGAGTGAGTACATTCGTGTGGGTTAGGATCTTATAAAGGGTCAACTATACACGAATGTGTTTTAATACATATCAATGCAACCAGAAGTACGTTTTCAGTTTCTCTCACTCCAATTTTCATTTTTCATACAGTTAATCTCATAGAGTCTCCCAATAAAACCAAATTTTAGAGGTTACAATATACATGAGTTACAGTAATGCAGTTTTCATTATTAAGATGGAAAATGAATTTTCAACTAAATGACATATATATAGGAACCGAGCAGGGCAAATTCCTAATGTCCACTCCGTACGTTCTTGTCGTTGGGAGCTGTTATTACTATGTGATTATCCATATAGTATATGAACATGTATGAGCAGCCTTGTAGATGGCATATTTCTGTGCTTTTGCACGGAAACAGCGCCATCCAGTGGTGTGGCTCGTCCGATATAGTACCAAATATTTAAGTAACCTTAAAATAACCAGTAGTGTGATATCTTGACTTGAACTTAAATGGTATCAAAATGATGATTAAAAAATAATACCATATAATTTAACAAAAGTAGCAATTGTTACTTCATGTAAATAACAAAACAATATAATAATAATAAAATACAAATCATCATTATATGACAACAAATATTAAAGATAAATTTTTTCGGTTTTCTTTTAGCATGTTGAAACCGCTTGGGGGCGTAATTTCTATGCAAATGCACATAAATATGCCGTTTAAGTGGCCGTGCCTCTATATAATGTTCTATTCCAATGGTTAAGCATAGAAATAGTCTGTTTAGTTGACTGTGGCGCTATTTTTATGCTACAGCACAGAAATAGTAGGTTTATTCTGCCACAGAAGGACGCCGTTGTTTACGGTGAACTTTGGGTTACAGCGGTATCTATTTGTATGCTACAGCACAGAAATAGTATGTATTATTCTGCCTCAGTTTATACGAACAATCCCATTATTAACATTTAACGGTAGATGTATTTATAGCAGAAGTAGGATGTTTATTTTATGCCGCAGATGGCCGTTGCCGCTTACAATAAACTTTGTGTTATGCAGTTTATACAATCTTATTTTAAATTTCGCTATGGTATTTTGTAAGGATATCTGTAATTGAGACTGTCAAAAGTCTTCAAATTCGCATGTCCAAGTCATTATTTTCCAAATCCAATGATGTAATATGAGGTAATAAAAATTATGGAAATTTTGCCCTGCTTCTCTAGACAAGGGTGACACTAATCAATCGTCAAAGGGGAGGTGTAAGCGTGATTTTTACGAAATCACGCTAAAATTCACGTTTGCATGAGATAAATTGCGAGACAAATCGAAAATACCAGTTTTATTTTTGCCCACGATGTTGTTTTGAATAAATTCTTTATTTTTATTCTTGTTAAAATTTCAAATTATATTTGCGTGGCCACAATGTTGTTTTGGGGGGAATTATTTCTTTTTATTCTTGTTAAAATTAACAATTTTATTTGCATGGCCCCGATGTTGTTTTGGAGAAGTTTTTTTTTTTCTTCATGTTAAAATTTGATTTGTGTCACCACGATATTGTTTTGATTTGTTTTTATTCTTGTTAAAATTACAAATTTCATTTTATAAAAATAAAAAAAGGTTTATCCAATGTATTTTTTATTTCTTTTAGATAAATTTCATTATTTATGATTTTATTGTAAATCAAAAAAAGCATTTTAAAGTTGAAAAAAAAAAAGAACAATGGCCTGGTAACATAATTCTGTTTGTTTACATAAAAATTACACCCTCGGGTGGTTTCAACATGTTAAGAGAAAACAACCATATTTATAATATGAATTATCTCTTAGGACACCAAATGATTATATCTCCATTTCATGTATAAACTCCCGTAATGTGTGGTAATACAACATACTTATTGTAGGAGTTGGATTGCAATGTTTCATCCTACTTTTACTTTGAACATATAATCGAACTAAATATCTCAATCTATAAATTTAATAATTACACATTTGTCACTTTCTTTATCTATTTGAGTTTGAGTTCATATTTTATTATTGTAAGGTTTATTTTACAAATATCTATGCAATATATTATTTTAATACTTCATTATACTAGTGGAACTGATATATAAATTGTCACAATAGCAAATCTCAACTCATAATTTTAAATTAATTCCAGTATATATTTTAATACCTAGTATTTGGTGAACCAAATATAAATAACCTTTATTCTGAAAAATTTACTACTTATTCTAGATAGTTTTTACTCAAATTTGGATCTAGAAAGGGGCTTAAAAATTTATAATAAATGATGAAATATAACTTAATATTTATATTTTTATATAAATTTAAAATATTGTCTCCACCACCAATAATTTTGTTAACCTATTAAAAACAAACAAATACACCCGGGTCTCGTTTTACGCGATAGATAGGTTCCTCAGAAAACGTGCAAACGAAATCGCGCAAAAATAGACGTAACTTACATTGAAAAAAGGGGGGCGCGGTCTGTGATTTTTCAAAATTCGCTTAAAAGCAAAGCACCAACGTAAAATTACTTTAAAATTCGCTCAAAAAAAAAATAAGGAAATAAAATATGACTAATAAAAAATTCCAAATTTGAAAAAAATTGATGCAAGACAAACTTTTTAACTATAATATTTAATTTTATTCAAAATAATATATTTTTATGCATAATTTACAGTACAGTAATTTACATTTTTTTATACATGTTTTAATTATTATAGCTATTTGCCGAAAAACACGTTCGTTTGCAAACAACTAGCGCCAACTTCACACTCATGTTGTGTCAATGTTTTTCTGGTGACAACATAATTAGTAATTAATCTTTGAGACGATGATTTTATTAATTGTTTATGAAGCTCGCGATATCCAGACACAACCATTTAGCTCTCGTTGGAATATAAGAGCACGTTAAGAATATAATAATTGATTACGTTCTTTTTTAAAAAGCAAAAACAGAATGTGATTTAAAATGCAAAATTAACACGCACAATGTTTGAACAAATTTACATTATAATCGTGTAAAATTTAATGTGGAAATCATGATTTTAATTTCATTATTGCATAAAATCTTACTATTATAAGGCACTGAAAATATTGAAATTACTAAGGTGAAAGTCGAATTCCAATAATGTGCTATGACGTAAGTGCGCGAAATTTATTATTTAAAGTAATAGCGCATTATCGAAGTTCGACTTCCTGTGAAACACGAATCGCGTAACTTCAAAATCGTGTTAAATAAGTCCGCGTAAAAAGAGACCCAGGTGTAATACATTGTTCATTATAAAGTTTACATGTCAATTACATATCGAACATTCCTAAATTTATCAATAATAGGATTTGTAAATGACAGCAAATTTAAGGATTCATAGCACTATTATTTGTTTACTGAAGATTAAAATCATCACAATCAAATGCATTTTGGAAAATATCACAAATATTAAATGTATATTTTGAATTCCTTTAATATCCTTAATTCTTTTGATAATCATACATAAAGCACAAAATCTTCAAGTAACTCCTTGTCAAATTAAGTATTCCAATAACTATGTTGCTTTCATTGTTTATGATGTTTTAAAGAAAATTATTTCAATTGTTTCTATTCAATAACAATATATTATTTATTCTTTCATATATGAGGCACTTCTATAATCCTTTACCAAATCCTTCCTTTACTGGATAAGATCCTGGGATAATAACTCACAATTTTACTGGAACACATTAAAAGCATATTCCTTTGAAATTGCAGAAACATAGTTAATAAGTTAATCCTTTAAACAAATTTAATCGGAGACTTGATCCTATCTAGTACAGACTCCCAGATAATGTTTTTTATCTTGTCATCCTCGGGTAGATAGGTACAAAAATGGCAATTTGGGATAAAAAGACGACTGATCTTACTCTACATTGAAAATTTTATATATTGATCTCTCATTTTAATTTGCTGGTATTTATAGGTATTTTGAGATGTCAAATTTTTCCATCATGCATCTTATTTTGACGGATTTCCAGGATGTCTCCATAGTACCATAAATAATCAGATGAGATACTATGGTTTTTCTATCATTTGGCAGAAATGTGTTTTCATTTTGAAATGCAAAAGAAAATAATAATTAAAAAAAAGTTTAACAATTATTTATTATATACAAATGAAATGCATTTATCTTATTTATTAAAAAAACTTTAGTAGAGCAATAAACATTATTAGATTAATAACATTTTATTAATAGTTTAATATCAATAATTTCATTAGGTTTTATATTCTAGTATTTTACAAACATTTATTAAATCTAAACATTTAATTATCTAAGATTTCTGCAATTGTTTTGTTAGTTTTTCTAACACATTTTTCTAATTTTGTGAATATTTATACATGCGCTTGCACATTTATACATAAATTTACAAAATTTTATGTTTCTAATTACTAGCATTTCTGTTGATTTCATCGACAATTTATTCATTTTGAATTTGTTTTAAAAATTCCAATTTAGTAAAATTTAACTAATTATAACCTCACTTACTGTTCATTCATAAATTATTCTACATGAACCTGGATTTATAGCCATTGCTAAAACAATTCACTAATTGTTCTTAAATTCTTATAAAGAAATGCAATATTTAATATTTGAAGTCTAAAAAAGAAAATAAAAATTTAAAACGATTATCCTCTTACATATTGATTTTATGGAAGTTGAGCATTGGGTTTTACACCTATCACTTGATCTTTCTATCTATTATGAAATATATAAAGAAAATTTTTTTAACAATTCATACTTTGTCGAACATAATAGCATTGGTACCAAAATATAATGCTACGATATATATATCGTAACCATTTGGGTTACATGGCATACAACAACAGTTGTGTGTCTTTCCATATATATATAAACTAACGAAAAAGTAGGAATAAACACATAGATTTTGTAGATATTTTTCTACATTGCCTGGAATAATGACAATTATAAAAGGTTAAATAATTCTGGATTTTAAATAGAATTTTATTATAAATTAAACAACTTAAAAAGGTCTAATAAATATTAATATCCAACTCTCCCTTCTTAAACATTACACTGCTATTCTATATATACATTTCATTTTTTCATTAAAAAATATTTAATCAAATATTTATTTATTTCTAAATAGGTTATAGCATTGATGAATAAAAGTGGATTATTTTTTTTTTGGTTACCAATTTTATAATACATAAGCATTCACACAATAGGAGATAATGTCTGTACAAGGTAATTACCTGAACACTTAACCTTCCCTTTAGATAAATAATCAAATTTAATTTTAAAAATCCAGTAAAATGATTGTTTTATCTTATTAATGTTTTTCATTTTCTACATCAAGTTCTATTCAATAATTTTCACTGTTATTATAGATTATAATTATTTATTTTTTAAAAGAAGTCTCTGCTTATCTTTTGATTTGTTTGTAGAAGTTAGAATAGAACTTATATATGCATAGTATGTATACATGCAACCTTCCAAATCTAAAATAAATAACAAGCATTTAAGGTGAATAATCAGCTAGTGGTAAGCTTCCACAGATTCACACCATGTGGTTCTACATCAAAAGACACCCTCACCCATTGCTGTTCATATGACTAGATCAAGCTTTCCCAAAGGTGTCATACTTAATGATCTAGTTTAGGTTTGAATCAATATATAATGTCTTAGGGATAGATGACCGAATATCAACAGATATGGTCACCATTGATAAGTAGATATCAAAGAAAATACATTTATAAAAGATTGCTGGAAATTGAAATAAGCATTGTCTAGATATATCCATGAATCCCTCTCATTCAACATACGATATAGTCAACGGCTTTTATAAACTTGAAAATTTGAAATTATATATATAAAATAATTTTAATTTCTGTGAATAAATATGAAACAATTTAATGAGAAAATTCTCTGTAATATAAATTATTAAAACATAATTGTTAATCTTTTTTCATTTTTTTTTTAAACATCTTTTATTCAAAAAATATATATTATAACAGGATGGGAGAATCAGGGGTAATGGAAACTTCCCCAAAATACAAAAATAAATATTTCAAATAATGAAATTTAATATAAATTTAAAATATAGTAATGTTTATTAAAGTAATGATATCACAAAATATATATAAGTAAGTTAAAGTATGAAAAATATATAAGTAATATTTACTAAGGCAATAAACTTAAAGCGTTTGCGGTTGAAAATGCGAAGGTAGGGACCTCTACAGTTCTTAACCACAAGCTTACGCATTGGAAGAAAAGAGGGGAACCCATCTTTACTTCAACCTACTTTCTATACAAATGGGTGAAGCTGAAGTGGTTAGATCTGAGAGCATGCAGCTATTCAATACTTCACTGATTAAGTCCACAATTCCTATTATACATTAGTACTTGCGAAATAATATTCAATATCTATTATAAGAAATGTTATGTATTCTAAGAGCATGAGAGATCAGCTAATTATCTGAAGCATAAGCAACTATAAGTATAATTTTATCAATAAGTAAAAGTAATACTCATCCATCATCATCATTGATGGGAATATCATCGTCAAATAAATCAAGTCAATCTTGTGACTGGGTTAGAAATGGGTCTACTATAGACCAGACTAAGTATTGAGCATTTGCCAGCTTGGGCAATTATTTAGATAAAATTTGGATACAGTGCTCATCCATCAGAATACATAACCATAAAACAATAATGCTGGGATATTAAAACATGCTGATTATCGTCAATGCTCTGGCCATTTAGTACCATTTAATGTGCTGGCCAACTATAAACTTAATTTCTAATAGAGACTAAACTAAATAAAATGAAGTATATGGGCTTTGAAGAATATAATCCTTGTGCCAAACAATGACAATGTTATACTGGAATGCCCCTGCACTAAAATACACCCCCATTTATATATCAGACCGTTATGCTCAAATCTAGCTCAGCGAACACGAGCTCTTTAACTGTGTTGTGACCAAGAGATGATGCAAATACATAATATAATCTAAAAACCATTTAGAATTAAGTCACTGGAATAATTTTAACAATTGAATACAAGTTTATTAATAACAATAAAAAAAGATGAAGTTTAGATCTGTAGAATAAGGCTATACACATATAACCTTTCTGATTTTGATTAACATGCAATTAAAAATTATCACCTTGTAATTTACAATACCCCTTAATGGATTTACTTAAAATACATATATATATATCATCAACAGACGTGTTATAATTTAGAAATGAATACATTTCAATTGACTTTTAATAATATGCAATGATTAAACTTTACAAGTGTCTACTTGACACTCATTGATATACATACGGACACATACACTTGACAATAATTTCTATATATTTGAATTGTCAGAAAATAAAAATACATGATTAAAAATTTTAAGTTATATTTTAACTGATATACATACCTCAATTCAGGTTTACTTAAACATATAGATATCTGCAAACATATGTGCAGTACAATAATTGATTTAACATATAAATGAAATTCATCAAGCATATTTGAATTTATCAAAATAATAAAGGATATTAATTTTTATAACAAGTAATTAACATATATGTTTGTGCATGTAAAAATGTATGTGCACACTGGCGTTTATATCGTATTTTAACTTGTCAAAATAATAGTTATTCAAATGTACATTTTCACCATTAAATTCTTTGTTGAAAGTACATAAATTTCACTACTTTAATAACAAAGGCTTTCTCTTCCCTTAAAAAATAAAATCAGTCTTGTCAGGTTGCTCTAAAATAATTTGTTTTTTCGATTTCTTCCTTTTTTAAAAAAAAATTAAAATCAGTCTTTAACAGATATTAATTAATTATCATAAACGACATAAAAATAATACAGAAAGTATATTTTTTTCTAATCTAAAAAGATTTTTGAAGTCTTTTTATTTTATCGAAATAAAATTGTTTATTAATCAATTGTTACTTTTAGAATTTAATTCAAGCAAAAGTATTACTTGCATTTTAAGTTATATTTTTAAATGCCATTTTTAAGGAATTACTAAAACAATTTCTTTAAACTATATAAAATTATGTATGAATTGATCCTTTCATTTAGACATTTGACTCAAGCAAATTATTTACTTGTTTTATTTTAAATTGTAGATTAAATTGTCATTTTAAGAAATATTAAAATAACTCACTTTATATAAATATGATGCGATGCATTTACCTGTGGTTCCTTGCATCTAAATACATCAGCATATCTATAATTCAATTCTTCAAGCTTTCTCTTGGTAAGACAGGTATAATTCATGATTGTCATAATCACGAAAAGTATATCAGCCAACTATTGGTCTTCTATTGGTTCCACTGAGACTTCAGGCCAGCAATTTAAGAGTCTACCTTCAAAGTATATCTAAACTCAAACATAGTGAACTAGTAAACCATTGCTGGATCTACTTACTCAAATTCAGCTACATCTTATTCATGGTAGCTATCTGTATGGGTCTGGAAACCAATTAACTCTGCCAACTGCTTCTCAAAATAAATCACTAGCCAAACTTCTTTTCAAAGTACTAGCCAAACTGAAGATTTTACCAACTGTTTTTATATCAGTCCAGTGAGGTGACAAAAACCTTAATTAAAATGTTTTTATCTTGATTAAAAACAATTTTAATTTCTTCAAAGTACTTTTAATTAAAAGCTACATTTGGAAATTTTATTAAAGATTTTTAAAAATAGATAACAAATTTTAGATCTATTATCCTAATACATGCCTGTTTTTAAATGTGAACAAAGTTATCTATGTATCCACTTTAGAAAAATCTTATTGTTTAAGATTACTATCATTAATTAATTTACTGTTGCCATTATATTATGTCAAAATATTTTCAGAAAGAAATTGGTGGGAAATATTAATAAGTTCTTTTATATATTTTAATCACAATATATCATTTGATCCTTTTAAAGGAAATTCTTATTTCAAACTTTATGTATCAAAATTCAGAATTTTTGAATAAATTTAAAATTTACTTTAAAATTGTTTAAATTTTTTATTTTCTCAGTTTTATTGTTTCTTTTTAAATTTTTTATGGTATGCTACTTATTTTATTTTTAACATCATGTAAACTGCTATAAATTTGCATGTATCAGGCGACAAATTATTGCAAAGGATTCTCCGATAATCTTTTACTGTGAGACAATAAATGAAGAGATATTTCCCAGACTTTGTACAGGCCAATTTGAATAGCTTTCCATAACTTTTTTTTTATTTTTTTGGAAATTTAAATCAATATTTCACTTTTTATTTGAACAGTATGCACATTATCAAAAAGTTTTTCACAAATGCATAGTAGTAGCCATGATTACATTTTATTTTTTCATAAACTATGAATTTTTTTAGTTGGAATATATATAACAATAGTTATTTAGTTTTCATTTACTTACGGACTAGATTATTGTCTATTTCAAATTTAATTGGAGAAATTATATTTGAAAATATAAACAATTAATTTTTAATGAATTTGAACATTTAAAAGAATCATATCATTTCTTATCCTTTTTTTTTGGAAGATAGATAATATCATGATACAGACCAAAAAGAAAGATTTTTGTTTTTTAAGAATAAACATCATTTATAAATTTATCATTCAGGGAAAAGTAATTTTTCATTGTAAATTTAGATATTTATTACTAATGAAAAAAAACCTATACACAAATCTAAAAAGATTTCTGAATATAAAGACTTTTTATTTTTTGATGAAGTTTTGATTTTGTTATGCATCACTTTGTCAAATAAGTTTCCAAAAAAATTAATGTACTTATATATTTAATTTCTATGTACTTTATTGCATTTTTACTATAGGTTGTGGAGAAGAGGATGAACAAAATAAAGGTGATGATGATGAGGAAGAAGATGAGGAGGAGGAAGATACTGAAGAAATTATTCCTTCTGCTGATTATGACAGTGACATAAGCACTGATGAATCTGAACGTTGCCCTATTTGTTTGAATAGATTTTTGGATCAAGATGTTGGTACACCTGAAAGTTGTGATCACAATTTTTGCTTAGAATGCATTCAAGAATGGGCATCAGTAAGTACAATTTAAAATTTTATTTTCTTTACTTTTAAGTGATTCTCTATGTGTAGCAAAATTTGTTTAATTTAAAATTAGGAAAAACGGAAGAAAAAAAGAAAAGAAAATGAATGAAGCAAGCACTTCAAATTATCCAATATTTGTAATAGTAAAACAATATAAAAATATGGTCTGATTTTTAATAAAATAATCACAATTAGGTATTTGTAGAAATATAATTACAGTGAACTCTTTTAAGTTCATCATTTTCCAAGGGATCAGAGAAAATAAATATTAAGTACATAAAAATAATAAAATGTAAATCAACTAATTTACATATATAATAAAAAACACTATACTTATTATTTTCTAAATATGTGTGCATATATATATAAAATGAATATATATATATATAACTTTAATATAATAATAATAAAGAAAAGTTGAAAGATTATAAGTGGTGTACTGGGACTGTGATCTTCGGATTTTGAGCTTCATATATGCACTTTATCATTGCATTAACTAGTTTAGTGTCATGCATCATATTGGATTTTTTTTTAAACTGACCTGAGACACAATTTTCACAATAACTTCAGTTTTAGTAATATTAGAGCAAAAAAATTTACATTGATAGAAACTAGAAAAACCAAGGAAAACAATAAGCATAAGATAAATAGTGATAACTATATAAAAAATAAGGAAAAAAAGAAATTTTCACATCCGAAATAATTACTGTTTTATTGTTTATTCATAATTTGGAATTTATCATTAAGTAAAATTCAAATTACATCTTCCGTGATAATTTCTTTGTATTCCTCACAAAATTATCTTTAAAAACACATATAAAATATGTCTTACCTGAGATAATCCATAGCTTCAGAACTTGCACTATTAGGAAGATAAGAATTCTTAATTTTTTTCTTGCACCCCACAATTGATAATGTTTAAAATGTCTTGAAGAAAAAACATTCTCCCTAATAAAAGATAAAAAAAAAAAAATTAGAATTCTATCAGAATGTAAAAATAATAAAACAAGTGTAAATATTATTACTTATCTCTATAAATTATTTTGATTTTAGACTTTGGATAAACCAACCTTGTTCATAACATCATCATGCTGAATAATCATTGCCAATACAGAAAACAATTTACAAAGGAATATGAGAAGTCAATGATTACTAAAAAGTTTCTAAAGGCACATATTTATATATAAAAAAATGTTTATATTCTACCTCTTTCAGGATATGTCTTCCAGAGAAGCATACCTGTTCATATTATCTAATAAAAATATGCAAAATATTTCATATTATTCAATATTATTATTAATAAAAGATAAATCATTCCAGATCTTATTTACAAATTGGCAAAAGTAATCAGTAAAACAAAAACAATAAAAACTATGTTCATAAAACAAAAATAATAAAAACTACATTAGTAAAACAAAAATAATAAAAACTAAGATAGTAAAACAAAAATAATAAAAACTAAGTTTGTAAAACAAAAACAATAAAAACTGCAATCTCTCTGTGCATCTGGTATGCAGTTTGAAATTAACATTGCATTTTTTTATAGTAGGTCGAATTTTATAAATACGTTTTTCCAATCGCATACATTTCTCCTTAGTGGCATATTTATTCGTTTCTTCAATAATTTTTACACACATAACATATAAAAGAAATATAAGATACTCACCCACAGTGGAAAACTTCAAACCTGGAGTCTTTGTAAAATTCTCTACATTGACCGGTCCTTTAGTAACGTTCGAAGGCATATTAGAAGCACTAGTTGACGGGCCTGCTCTACTGGCGTTGTCCGGAACAACATTTGTATTTTTTCTTTGCCTTTTCACTGTAAATGGTTACTTCTTCTTTGGATGATGATGTGAAGCATTCCTGTAGATCGCTGTATGTAATACTGTCATTGGAATCAAATGGTTCTGGAATTTCAAATTCGTCGAGGCTGAAAGAATCTGTTTCTGAATTCATAGCTGCCGATTAATTTCTTTGCGTCGTTTTGTTTTCGTGTAATCTAAAAAACTGAGAAAAATTAATAAAACTAATTGACCTTCCTCGGAAAAAAATTAATAAAAACTTTATTTTTTGTCGTAGAAAAAAATGGCAACTACCTACAGAAACTAGGGGGGAAAGCGCACAGAATTATGGTATTCACGCATGCGTAGTCCTCTTAGTTTTTCCATAATTTCGAAAAGAAAACCGAACTTCATCGAATCGCAGATGGTCAGCCCAAAATACCGATCCACATAGAGCAATATAATAATTATATATGCTTTAAAAAATTGGACTTGATATTAATTAGATATAATCATTAGATTTTTTAAAATAAATAATCGTGGATTAATAAAAGTAACAAAAAAAAAATTTCATTTAATTTTTTAAGACAAATTGTACTGCATTAATTATCTCTCAAAATGTTGAGATTTTCAGTAGAAAATTGCAAAACTCTTTTTAAACTGTAAACTTTTTCTGAGACAATTACTTAAAATACAATTTTGTATGTATGTAGCATTCACTTTGAATTTTGTTAAGGCAATTAACTACTGGATGGAAACCATATTGGAGAATTGGTGCAAAACACATTTTTAAGATAATTTCAAGGAGAATTATATAAAAAATATGTAGTTTATGTTCACAGAAAGATAAAATACTAAGAAATGTAATAAAGCTGAAAAAATAGTCATTACACATTTGAAATAAAGAAAAAGTTCTTAAATTTTTTTTTAATTATTACTTCTATATTTCTTCAGAATTTCTCAATTTTAGTAGATTTTTTTTTATTATTATTTATTTACTAACCCATTCAGTACATTCTGTATAAAATTTCCAATAAAATGATGTATAATAACTTACTTATAGTAATCCATTAATCCAAAACATCAGAAAATAATCATTGATACCTTTCGTTTTTCTAAGAAATCTCATGACATTTTTTTCTTGCCTGAGTCAACATATATTGAATGAAGAGAAAATAACAAACATGAATAAGTTAGTATAAATAGTCTTCAGGTTGTAAAATAGCCCAGATACATAAATTTAGTTCAATGTAGAATATTAATAATAGTGCTCATTTTTTTATCTGTCTTACTTTACACACTGAGAAAAAGATTTCATTTTCCTAGGTAGACTCCACCTAAAATGTAAAATCAAATAATAACTACAAAGTAATTGTTTACAATTAATAATGTTACTGTAACTATGTAAAATAAACATATAAATAAAAATGCAATCATAATTTACCCAACAGATCTGTTCATTAGTCATCCTCTTCTGATCATAAAGTCAAAGTATATACACAAAAAGTTATTGGGTGGAATTGGACATCAGTCATCATTCCTGCAAAAACTAAATGAGGTGGTGTTTGAAGAGGTGCATTGCCTATCTCAGTTTTTGGCTAATAAAGCAACTTCTCTGAGCATTCTACATGTGCAGAAAAATTATATAATTACATAATCTTTTTTTTTTTAAGGCAACACACTGTGCACTTATTAAATGTAAGACTAGTGATAGTACTGCTTGAATGCCTAAATACTGGCTAGCATAAGAGGTACACATAATCATTATTTCTATCTGCACAGATCTATCATTCAAAACCACTAGTTTTGAGTGATCAAGTTGTATTGTATTATGAGAACAATTACTCTGTGCATCTGATAAATAGTTTTGAATATTATGTTGCTACTGGCATATATTGTAGTAGTATCTATACATTATTTTAACTTGAATGTTATTTACAACTTGTGAAATAATCATACTGCAACTTCTCATAATAAATAAATAATTATTAAAGCAAATTACTTGATAGATTAACCACAATTATATTTACTGTTTATCTCCACTCTTCTAGACTGGAACCAATCAATGTGATATTTGAGAGTCTCCCCTCACTTCAAGAACAGGTTTTATTAGAATGCCATTTTTAAGTTAATTATTGCTATCCTTCTAATAATATTCTAGGATATTTAAGGAAAATTACTTCTCTGTCTAAGAACATACGATTCCACACATATATAACATGAAGCATATATATATACATAAGCACATATATATATATCCTCAATACATATATATATATATGAATGATTTGCTAAAGGATTTTAAGTTAATGCTGACGGAATTGAGATGCAATGAATGAAAGCTGTAATTATAATTCAAATATAATTAATTTATTCTTTTAATAACAGACTCAGTATTTAGTAGATTTCTGTATAGATTCATTATATGTCAATTCTATAATTAGTATATCTGTATGTGAAAGCAATGAAGTGGATGAGTTTGTATGTAAGTGAAGAAGCTAACCTTGCTTATTTGTATTTATTAATATCATTAACTTTTTTAAGTTTTAAATTATTGAAATTTCTCGATCTTTGTTGCCATTAAATCTAATTAGGGATATGTGTATGTGTACATACTATATATATGAGAATAACAATGGTGAGTTAGATAATATTCTTTTGGTAATGATAGTACAAATTGCATTTGAATAAAACTGTGAGATAAAAGCAGTATACATGATCATAATGCAGCTTTATGTTGGTAATGGAAGTTCTATTTAGCATTGTTATTTTTATGACTACTGATTTTTTGCCTTTATTTGGGTTCTGCTTAAACCTTTACACACCTGAACGGCCATTTTGAATATCAAAAAAAATTACAGGACATATAATTTTAAATGAAATTTCTAATTTATTACAATAAATAAATATATATACATTTTTAGAAAGTACAAATATGAAAAAATGTAATAAAGCTGATAAAATAGTCATTACCAAAAAAAAAAAAAATTAAAAAAAGGAAATTTTTTACATTTTTAGACATATTTATTTTTTCATTGGTTCACAAATTCTTAATTTTGAAAGGTATAACTTAAAATTACAATTTCATAGACAGCTTCATCACATACATCTCAAAATGCTGAAAAAAATGATATATAATATGTCTTACCTGAGGTAATTTTTCTATGCAAAAATTACAAAAACAATGCGATTGGTAACTTCCATTTTTACTAGCTGCCTCACATGGTCTACTTTTATAACAGAGTATATGCTACAAATGTTTGGTTGTCCTTGCATGCAGGTATCTATTAGAAATATGTTTGGTTTTTAGTGGGGGGAAAAAATAACAGGAATAATTTACAAGATGTTGAGGACTTTAGTAAATTGTAATGTATAGTATAGTATAATATTATTATATATTACTTTTATTATATTATATTAGTGAAAAATGGTGTGTGACCTAAAATGTGTATTCTTTTCAAGTAAATAAAATGTACTCAAAAAATAAATATCAAACAAAAATTTCTCCAGGATAAAATGAACAAGAAAAATCAATAAATATCAAAATAAACAAATTTATTATGAGCACTGATTATATATGTGTGTGGGAGATGAAATAGGAGAGTGGATGGCTGAGGGTATATGATGAGTGTGGATGTGCATGTTTTTATATCATTCAAATATATTGTCTAAAATTCTATCGTATATATATTCTTTTCTGCATATATATATAATTCTATCGTATATATTGTTTTGTATGTGTATGTATATAATAAAGAGTTCTAAAACTAGGTCAGAAAAATAATTCAAAAAAATGTTTTTATATCATTCATGGGTATTCTATCATATATATATTATTTCTACATTTATATATAAAAAAAGGTAATAAAAACTAGATCACCAAACTAATAAAAATAAAAGTTTCTACATCATGCAAATGTGTTTTATCTAAAATTCTATCGTTTATAAAAAAAAAAAAGAGTTCTAAAACTAGGTCAGAAAAATAATTCAAAAAAACGTTTTTATATTATTCACATGTATTCTATCATATATATATATTATTTCTACTTATATTTAATTATAGAAAACAATAATAATCATAAAAAAATAAATAATTAAACTAATTCAATACTCACAGAATCCTGGCTAAATGTTAGCAACAGTTTCAAATTTGAATCCAGTTATGAAGACATCAAAAGTCATTATTATAGCAAATAAATTGAACAGTAATCCTTTTTTTTTTTTTTTAAGATTTTAACCTTTTTTTAAAAAAAAAAAAAGTTTCTAGTAAGAGAGCTTATAAAAGCCCCTATGTAGATAAATGTAATTATGAAGCTGTAAAACAAATGCAATCGACCGTGAAACATTTACGGCCATTAAATCTAAAAAACAAAAGAAAAATAAAAAAATTAAAAATTGTATTTTACAAAAACTTTCATAAAAAATCCAAGTTTTATCATAGAAAAAAAAGTAATACTTCATTTAAATCAGAAAAAGATGGCGGATCGAATGCTCTGAGAACTGTAAGTGTACTGCTTACCGATTTCGTGCAAACTCAGTTGAAAGTGTACATTTTTGATCACGGGCGCTTCGGGCTCAAGGGGTTAATGCTTATTATTTGGAAGTGATGATAACATAGTTATATAATGAAACAATAACTTTCCAAGCCCCTATCATTTCACCATCAAACCTAATGACACACTTATCTGTGCTAAGTTCTAACCTATTTAATATTAATAAATTTAAAATTAGCTCATGTCCGTCTAAACAGTATTATATATTTATGTGCGAACCAACGCTATAATTAGATAGGATTAGGAAAATTATAGCATACTAAATTTATTTAATATTTCTAAAAATGTTCGTTATATTATTTAAGTTAAGAGTAAATTATTAATTTTGTTGTTTAATATTGTAATTTCGTATGTGGATATATAATCTGTGCTATATAGAAGAAAGACATGATTCTATAATATGTAAAAGCCGTTATCTAAAAATACTATTAAATGTTTCTTTAAAAATTGTTAAAAGATTTCTTGTTTTAAATATATTTCAGGGAAAAGTTTCTCGAAAATATATTTAAAAGCTATATCAAAATATGTTTGTAAATTATTTTTAATAAATATGTAAAAAGGTTTGCGTTTTAAAAAAAAATGTTAAAAGGTTGTTTTTAAATAAAAAGAGTTTCTATTATATGTAAGATTAAAAATAAAAGCTGGTCAAGTAATTAAAAAGATTTCTGGTTGTAAATAAGTGTCATTAACGACCACACCTGGAATCCGTAAAAAGTAAAACTAATTCAAAATTTACTAATTAAAATCTCCTTAGATAAGATTAAGTTATTTTAAAATCTAAATTGGACAATTGTTTGCAATGAAAAATCTTAATTATAATAATAGCTTATGGAATGTTTTTAACATAAATTATCTAAGATTGTAAGATCTGGATTATAAATTGAAAAATATTTAATTAAATTCCTGAGTTTAGTGAGTCTTGAGACGATAGATTCTGATAAGGAAAAGATATAAATACTCTGTATTTTTAATAAGGAAAAAGACAGCCATATTTTTAGAGAGAATTGCAGCCATCCTTCACAATTGTTAATGTATAATATGTCCGGCTAAAAGCGGGCATTTTGTTGCTGTTACTCCGCGGGAGAACGGGGTTTCTGTCGTCGAAATGCCTAAACCACCATCATGCCGATAAAAGAGACATGCCTAACATAATGGAAAGATGATGCCACCAGCCGCCCAGTCAAACTCACCAAACCTACAGCAAGAACTTGCAGTCCAGATAAATAATACCGGTACCGTTTTATTTTTCAAACCGCAGAGCTCTGTGTAATTCTTTGTGTAAATATATCTATATAAGTTAGCTATCTCTCTTTTTAAAATAATGATAAAGCTAGCTATCTCTCTTTTTAAAATAATGATAAAGCTAAATGTAATCAAAACTTAAAATACATTTAATATTTTAAATATATCAATTGCTATCAAAATTTAATGCTGTTAAAGTTTAAATAATCTGACTTATTTATATTTTCCATTCACTTCAAAGTAAATTATTTAGTTTAAAGTTATATCACTGCGGTTGGGTCTATATTTCTTTGCTTATTTTAATTAAATGCTTTTATAATTTATATGCCAATATTTCGAAACAGTGGGCACTTAATTTTATGTTTTTAAGAAGATATTATTTGAAAATCTTCGCGTAATTTGTTTATAGCATCAACTTTCTGCGCTGTTTCAAAATCCTATTTTTTTTTATTATTTAAATGATTTAATATGTGAAATGTGGCTCTTTTAATCAACCATTTAAAAACTTAACCTTATAGTTTTATTTAAAAATTAAATTTAGCCTTGATCGTATTTATAAGTATATTTGACATTTAAGTTCTTAAGTCCATAGAAATATACTTTTCCTCCTTAAATATTTATTATCTATAAATAACTTAATAGATCGAGCATGTCAAAGTACAGATGTAGTAATATTCCCTTTCGTAGCATAGACATTTATTATCAGGCTATACAAGAGTTGGTCCCAATTTGATAGAGCTAATATGCTATTAACTCGCATTTCATAGTATGAAATATACTATTCTTTGCTTGGTGGATGAGATATATTATTTTATAAAATTATTCTTGTTTTGCTTCTATACGTATCTCAAGATGGTGCCACGGCATTGCCAGCACATCTTCTCTTACAGGGTAGAGCAGTAGCGAAGCCTGAGCCAAGGCCAGGTTAGCACGTAAGACCCCCGCCATTTCCTGAACACAATGTTCCTTTTACGCAGCATTGCGATCGGTTACAGGGTACCGGCGTTTGTCGCAAGAACCCTGAAGTTATTTCATCTATCCACAGAGCAACTTTTCTTATTATTGTTTACCTGTGCCATAGCGCATTGGTAAAATCTTATGCAGCCAACTCTCCCACCTTAACATAACGCTTTCAGCATTCTGAAATTTTCTCTCGAAAGCCATGTTTGATCGATCGTTACTTGAGCTGGTTTATGCGCTCGTTATTAAATCATAGTGTATATTTTAGTAAATGAATTCATGATCAAAGTTCAAGATAGTTATTTATATAACAGCCACAAATTTAATAAGATTGGTTTATCGAGATTTATAGACATAACGTAGTGATTGATTATGTATTAATTGTAAAGCAACTCATAATATGGGTATATGTTAAACCCATGTATGAAAATTAAATGAACTTATTTATATAAAGCTATTTTGAATTGTATATAAAAAGAGAATGTGTTCTCTTATTCACCCAATGTTTGCGTACATTCGACGCTGAAATGTGTAAAACATCAATTTCATGCCAATTGTAAATAAATATATAATTAGTTTAATGTATTTCGTTCTCTGTCTCGTTATTGATCTAATTCAATCCAATTCTATTTATTATTTATAGTCTATATATGTGAAAACTATGCATTAAGTTAAATTAGATTAGTGATACATTTTCATCAATTAAGAACCTTTCTTTTATTCATCAGAGTCTTATTGCGTCTCCGTGACCTATGTCTGCCGTGTGGAAAGAGGTATACTACGTGTAATTTCAAGGTGGTCTTTCGTAGGGTCTTGAGTCTTGGAATCCTGGCTTACGAGTTGAAGTGTGGTCAGACTTGGGATGTCACAGTCCTAGTCTGGTCAGCTTCTGTCTCTTTTGCTTGGATTCTGAATTCTGTTACACGAATATACAAACTTGACTGTTACATAGTATATTTTTGTACTTGATAAAATATTTCAGAAATAACTATGAATTACGTAAAGGATAATGCCATGTGTAAAAAGCAGTTATCTATTTTCAAGTCTCTTGATCAGCTGAGTTTGAATCCAAAAATGTAGATTAAGATAAATTAGGGGTTTTAGAGATAATAAGTTTGGTACTCATCTTTTAGCTAAAGATGCCGCTCTATGGCGCGGTTTTTGCGCCAAAGCACATAAAAATGCTGTTTCCGCGGCTGACACGTTCGAATCCGCGTTTTCTATAATACAACTTTTTTGTTGTGCTACAGAATGCAGTCCGCTATGTCGCATCGCAGTACAGCATGTATGTTGCATAGTAGCAAATACATTTTCCAAATTCGCACAATTTATAAAATAATTACGGCTTGATGACAGAGTTTGTATTTGAATTGTATTGAAATGTTGTTTTCATTGGATTTTTTTATTATTTTAAACTATTGAAATGTTAAGATTATTTAAAACAATAATTATAAGACTTTATACAACGTACTCTATTGAACTTTTATTTGGGAAAATGTTAAATATCTGTGTTTTTATTGAGTTGCAATTAGGTAACATGTCAAGTAACATACTGTTAGTAACATTCCATGAGACAAAGAAGATTCTACCGACTGTATATTTTTGAAGTAAAAAAGAGCGGTACGAAAAAATATCCAGTAAGAAAAGACCAAATATACAGGTTTTTTTTGTAAATTTAATAAAAAGCAAATATTATAAACATGTTTAATAAGTAAAGAAGACATTTGTATGTGTTTGTTGTTGTTTAAAAAAGTTTGAGTTTCTTTCTTCTGTCCGAGTACGGTTACGATTTTGAATTTTTTTATTTTAGCATTACAAACAAACAGAACACTAACCCTAAATCTAACCGTAACAACTTTTACTTTTATTACGATTATTATTTTTTAGTTAAACAACAACAAAAAAAGTTGTAACACAAGTAAAAAAATATCCGATAGAAAATTGATAAAAAAAAGCCGTAACACAATTTAAAAAGTATACGATATAAAAACACGAATCAAATTGTAATTTGTTGATTTTATTTTACATTTATTATTATCATTTAAATTCTATACGTTAATAAAAGTAATATTTAAAAAAGACGATTTTGTTTTGTTTTTATTTTCGCATTACAAAAAAGCACAGAAAAATTATTAAAATCAACGGCCCGTGAATGTTCATATTTTATAGTTTTAGCGTGATAACGGCGCCATCCAACAGCATCTTTAGCTATAAGACAAGCACCATAAGTTTAGAATCTTATGAATATTAATTAGTCCATTGACCTTGTTCAATGGTAAGATAAAACTTAATTTCTGCCATTTGTTTTGGTATCAATACGGTTAGTCTCGAATAAAAAAATTATGCATCCTTAAGATGGCTTATATAAGACTTTATTCTGTCACAATGTAAAACAAAATTACTTTAAGTTTATATAAAGAAATAATGTAATGCAATTGTTTGTTAGGTCTGAAGAATACTGATAGGCAATCAAAATTTGTTATAAGGGGAATTAAATTAACCATTATGAAAAGTTTATTAGGAAAAATGTAATGGTTTTTTTTTTTTTTAAAGACTTGATATTAGCAGTGCAATCAAAGAATAGGTGTTGAACATCTACTTTATAAATAACTTAATAACCAGAATAAATTGTTTAATTGTCGTCAGTTTTTTGTAAATATATGAAAAGAAAAAAGATAAAAAGTGATATGTATATATAGGTCTTCTTTGCTTACATTTTATTAGTTTCAGAAAAATATGACAATCAAATATTGTGTCCATTATGGAACAAACTTATATAGGTATAATGTTATTTGTTATTTAATTGATGTTGTAGGATAATATGATATTTATTATATATTAATAAAAATATAAATAAGTTATGTAAGAATATCAATATTGTATTCTGTAGATAGATTTATTAAGTTATAAGAATATTGACTAAATGAACATAAGTTAAAAATATTATGGGACAAAAATAATAAATTATTAATTAAAAATTGAAAATAAAAATTCTCCCTTCCTCTTAACAATTATTTCTTCTGATTTATATTCACTGTTAGAAATGAATCAAAGTGAATGAACTGTTTATTTCCAAATAATGTATGATTACAATTTGCGAATATTTTTCATGATTTTTACTTTTGCCAGTTTAAAAATGTTTATTGTGACCTTGATATTTGAATGATTTACAACTGGAAAAAGTAAAAATTGTTTTAGATTTTTGTCTTATGATTGATATAAAAAAGTTATTTTGGAATGTTTATTTCAGATGTTTGGTAAACTTGTTTTAAATTTTTATTTGCCATTTTAAATATAGCATCTTTTTTTTTTTTTTTGTCACTTTAGTGTTTTTTTTATTTTTAAGTCCTATTAATGACTTTGGTTCTGGTAATTTCAACTGCAGGCATTATCTACATTTGAATCACTTTTGATGATTTCTAATTTCATATTTATACTATAAATAATGCATACTCTCTTGAAATTTAGAAGATATTGATATCCTATAACTAAAGAAAATATAACTAGAAATATATGATAATATTAAAATTGGCCATCATATTTTAAGGTCATTTAAAATTGTAAAATGGTTTTGAGAACTTAAGCTTCATGAAACTTTCTGTTCATGAAGCAGCAAAACTGCTGTGCAGATATTACATTGTAATTGTATGAAATTATGATTATTGCAGATATGGTGAAAAAAGAAACTCTTAATATTTTTAATTTATAAATGTGTACATTTGAATATATAAAACTATATGCAACACTTTTATTTATAAAACTGTCCCAATTAAACATTATCATCATTACTACTATGGGATATTGATCCTGTCATTTATGAGTTCAATATTTATCTTGTTTTATTAGAACTACATATTTGCAAACATAAAAACCATATTTGATTTTTCAACCACATTTTTTCTGAAAATATCAGAATTGAATGATATTTTTTTCTAATTAAATATTCATAATAATAATACTTTTATTATTGTCATCATAAATCTTAATTACAGAAATTTATATCACTTTAATAAATCAGTTACATTTTTTTATTCTATTGAAAATTGTTTATAATTGCATTTTTATTTGTAATAATTTATGGATTTGATAAATAATAAAATTATTATTTAAAAAAAAAGATTAATAACCATTAAAATAGTAAGTCTGGTACATTATTTAAAATTGCAAATATCTATTTTAAACATGGTGTTCCATATTTATTTGATGGTTAATTCATTTATGTATGTATGTATTTTTTTTTTTTCCAGAATGTAAATACCTGTCCTGTGGACAGACAAGTTTTTCATTTAATCCTTGGAAGACATTCTTTGGATGATATAATATTTAAAAAGGTAATAGTTTTTTTTATTTTAATATCTGGCCTTATATAAGACTCACTCTCTTTAAAATGTTACATCCTTACCCTAAACAACAAATACAATTAATTAGTTCACTCAAATTTATTCTAAATCAAATATTTTTCATAAAATAGACAATTATGTACTATGGTTAAAAAATTAATTCGTATTTCAGATTCAAAATATAAGCTTTAAATATTTTTACATAAATAAAATTTAAAATCTAGATCCAGTAATAATTAAACCAAAACTGTTGTAACACAGTTTTGTCCCGTAAATACTACAAGTGATATTTTGTACCATTCCTAAGATGAGTATTTATTTTTTATAAATATCGTTTCAAATTAGATTTTTTATTTATTTATTAGAAGTATTATTTACATTATACATTAAAATGCTTGTATAAAAAACTAGCCATAAAATTGCAAAAATAAAATTACTTTGTTTAACTGAATCCAATTGATTGCTTTCTTATATTTTTATAATGAAATTTGCTTTTTATTATTATTGCCATTAGTTACAACAACTTTTATAATAATCATGTTAAAAAATAGCAAAAAAAAACAAAAAAACCCCCAACCCATTTGAAAAAAGATGGAGAAATAAAATACAACTGTTTTGACTACAAATGGTACGAGATACTGCTCTTCCTGAAAAAGGGAGGAGGGAGTAAAATTTAAACTAGTTAAACTAAATTCAAAATAACTTTATTTTTGCAAAATAGATACATACTTAGGAAGATATTGAGAGGAACATCTGTTCAATTTAAAAAAATATGAAATTAAGGCTTTTGAGAACTGATGAGGGTTAATGAATAATTAGTATACTATGCATATGAATAATCAGTAATACTAAATTGTGTTTAAAAGTTATGTACAAACTTTATTAAGTGTACAATTGTATATTTTTAATGATAATTTTAAAAATTATATTAAATGTAATATCCATATTGATGGAAATAAAAAACCTAGTTTGATATCTGCTTCTAATCCAATTTGTTAAAATTAAAATAAAGCTAATTAAAAGAAAAAGATTTTAAGTTAATGTAATGCATATTCCTAATTTCTATTTAATATGATTAGTTTTATTTATAACTGTGATTAATTTATTTATTTTGCCTTGAAAGTAAAATTTCATTTTAAAAAAAAAGCATCCTATTGTTATAATGAATTTGTTTATATAATATATATGTTAACTAACAAAATATATATTTTATAATTTATTTATTTTTTTTGGTGGATTTTAATATTTAATTAAGATTTTTTTGGATTATTTAATGATAAAACTTTTTTTATATATGTAAATATTCACATTTGTTCTATGCAATTTTATTAGTGCAATTCTTTACAGTAAGTGATCAATAGTTTTGTTGTCGTATAATGAATAAAACTATTTTTCTGTTTTCCACGTATGCATACATTTTGTAACAGAATATAATGAAAGGAATTATAAATTCTTAAATGAAATAAAAAATAACAAAATTCAAGAAAATGATGGAATTCCACTTAAATTATTAAAGGCTTTGAGGTGAAAAGTTTCAGAAAATTAGTCAGTATTTATAATGTAATCCATTGTTTAAGAGTTTGGACATTAGATTTTTTTTCACTAGTCATTATTTTGGTGATGAAAAGATTTAATGCTTCAAATCTCATATGTAATTATGATAAACAGAGCAAAACTCTCCATACAGTATTGCCACCTGTGCTAAACAGAGTAATCAATGGATGCCAGAAGGCTTGTGCATAAAATCCCTATCTAATGCCTACTCATCCAATATCCCCAGACTAGTTTCTGGCTTGTGGCCTTCGTCAGTGAGGAGCTTTGGATCTGAGAGCACTGCATCTAGATCTTAGGATCTAATGCAACCCTCTAGCAACCACCTTTTATCTCTACTTAACTACAAAACTATGAGAATGAAATTGAAAACACAAAAAATATTTTCAACCTAAGCTCAATAGCTTATATAAGTCATATGGGTCTGAACTCAGTTCAGCACCCATACATTTTGGTGTCTTTTACAACCATAGCCACCACTATCCTATTAGGCAGGATTGGTGTTAAACCATTAAGCATCACATGATCACATTTCCTATACTAGCACATTAATTGTTGATAAACAGAGCAAAACTCTCCATACAGTATTGCCACCTGTGCTAAACAGAGTAATCAATGGATGCCAGAAGGCTTGTGCATAAAATCCCTATCTAATGCCTACTCATCCAATATCCCCAGACTAGTTTCTAGGTTGTGGCCTTCGTCAGTGAGGAGCTTTGCATCTGAGAGCACTACATCTAGATCTTAGGATCTAATGCAACCCTCTAGCAACCACCTTTTATCTCTACTTAAGAACTATGAGAATGAAATTGAAAACACAAAAAATATTTCCAATCTAAGCTCAATAGCTTATATAGTCATATGGGTCTGAACTCAGTTCAGCACCCATACATTTTGGTGTCTTTGGCTCTTTTACAACCATAGCCACCACTATCCTATTAGGTAGGATTGGTGTTAAACCATTAGGCATCACATGATCACATTTCCTATACTAGCACATTAATTGTTGATAAACAGAGCAAAACTCTCCATACAGTATTGCGACCTGTGCTAAACAGAGTAATCAATGGATGCCAGAAGGCTTGTGCATAAAATCCCTATCTAATGCCTACTCATCCAATATCCCCAGACTAGTTTCTGGCTTGTGGCCTTCGTCAGTGAGGAGCTTTGGATCTGAGAGCACTGCATCTAGATCTTAGGATCTAATGCAACCCTCTAGCAACCACCTTTTATCTCTCCTTAACTACAAAACTATGAGAATGAAATTGAAAACACAAAAAATATTTTCAATCTAAGCTCAATAGCTTATATAGTCATATGGGTCTGAACTCAGTTCAGCACCCATACATTTTGGTGTCTTTGGCTCTTTTACAACCATAGCCACCACTATCCTATTAGGCAGGATTGGTGTTAAACCATTAAGCATCACATGATCACATTTCCTATACTAGCACATTAATTGTTGATAAATAGAGCAAAACTCTCCATACAGTATTGCCACCTGTGCTAAACAGAGTAACCAATGGATGCCAGAAGGCTTGTGCATAAAATCCCTATCTAATGCCTACTCATCCAATATCCCCAGACTAGTTTCTAGCTTGTGGCCTTCGTCAGTGAGGAGCTTTGGATCTGAGAGCACTGCATCTAGATCTTAGGATCTAATGCAACCCTCTAGCAACCACCTGTTATCTCTACTTAACTACAAAACTATGAGAATGAAATTGAAAACACAAAAAATATTTTCAATCTAAGCTCAATAGCTTATATAGTCATATGGGTCTGAACTCAGTTCAGCACCCATACATTTTGGTGTCTTTGGCTCTTTTACAACCATAGCCACCACGATCCTATTAGGCAGGATTGGTGTTAAACCATTAAGCATCACATGATCACATTTCCTATACTAGCACATTAATTGTTGATAAACAGAGCAAAACTCTCCATACAGTATTGCCACCTGTGCTAAACAGAGTAATCAATGGATGCCAGAAGGCTTGTGCATAAAATCCCTATCTAATGCCTACTCATCCTATATCCCCAGACTAGTTTCTGGCTTGTGGCCTTTGTCAGTGAGGAGCTTTGGATCTGAGAGCACTGCATCTAGATCAACCCTCTAGCAACCACCTTTTATCTCTACTTAACTACAAAACTATGAGAATGAAATTGAAAACACAAAAAATATTTTCAATCTAAGCTCAATACCTTATATCGTCATATGGGTCTGAACTCAGTTCAGCACCCATACATTTTGGTGTCTTTGGCTCTTTTACAACCATAGCCACCACTATCCTATTAGGCATGATTGGTGTTAAACCATTAAACATCACATGATCACATTTCCTATACTAGTACATTAATTGTTGATAAACAGAGCAAAACTCTCCATACAGTATTGTCACCTGTGCTAAACAGAGTAATCAATGGATGCCAGAAGGCTTGTGCCACAAGCCAGAAACTAGTCAGGGGATATTGGATGAGTAGGCCTTAGATAGGGATTTTATGCACAAGCCTTCTGGCATCCATTGATTACTCTGTTTAGCACAGGCAGCAATACTGTATGGAGAGTTTTGCTCTGTTTATCAACAATTAATGTGCTAGTATAGGAAATGTGGTCATGTGATGCTTAATGGTTTAACACCAATCCTGCCTAATAGGATAGTGGTGGCTATGGTTGTAAAAGACACCAAAATGTATGGGTGCTGAACTGAGTTCAGACCCATATGACTATATAAGCTATTGAGCTTAGATTGAAAATATTTTTTGTGTTTTCAATTTCATTCTCATAGTTTTGTAGTTAAGTAGAGATAAAAGGTGGTTGCTAGAGGGTTGCATTAGATCCTATGATCTAGATGCAGTGCTCTCAGATCCAAAGCTCCTCACTGACGAAGGCCATAAGCCAGAAACTAGTCTGGGGATATTGGATGAGTAGGCATCCATTGATTACTCTGTTTAGCATAGGTGGCAATACTGTATGGAGAGTTTTGCTCTGTTTATCAACAATTAATGTGCTAGTATAGGAAATGTGATCATGTGATGTAATTATGATGTTGAAACTTTAAGTAGATTTTAATACTTAGCGTATATATATGCATGTATCCTCCCACTTAACTCTCTGTGCTATGAATATGAGGCCATAAATAGACCTTGAAAGTGCTAAACTTGATTCAAAACGTAATTATTATAAATTTTTCTTAACATAGTTTCCAAATGCTTGAAAATTGAATTTATATTAGGTTTATATCTGATGAGCAGGTTGGTTTTAGAAAATAAAAAGATGAGATCATTTGGTATGTTGAGAACTATTGAGAAATATATGGAGAGAAGAAGAGATTACTATTTGATTCATTTTTATTTTGGAAAAGTATTATTAGAATAAATTGGGTTAATTAAATAAATATTGTGACAAAATATAAATTGAAAAGAGAAATGGTTAATAAGAAATTGTATATGTATATCAGAAATTATTTTTAAAATATAATGAGGTAAAAGCCTGAAATCCGGGCAAAATCAATGAAATACCGGGCCACCGTAACTTTTTTTTTTTTTTTTTTAGACTACAAGGTTTTTTTTTTTTGTAATATTGATTAAACGAATAATTTTTATTTCATTTACAACATGATTTCGTTATTATTAAACAAATTTTGATATTCATTTTCGTCACTTTTTGTGGCTTTTTTTGGAACCTGACATTTTTTCAACAAATTTTGCTAATTTTCTTTTGATCATTTTAAAACTTCGGACCGTTTTACAACGTCAAAAAATTTGTTTCAATTCCACCGCCGAAAAACTAGAATACAATTATTTGCGACTTGTTTAGAATTTAATTCTACCTTTTTTTTTCTTGACTAAATGGTTTTTCTTATTATTAATTTTACTTTTTTTTTTAAACACAACTTGTTTTCACTTTGATTTAGATTATGTTTGAATTAGCCTTTTTTTTTTTTTTTGGCTACTACTAGAAACAGCTTTTAGAGCTGGGGATGGGGGGGGGGGGATTTGTACTGTTATTAGTAACAAAAAGTCAACAAAAATAGTAAATTATTTTAACAGCGCTGAAAAAAGACAATCGACTTTGGGACTTGTTTCGATTAATTTTTTCTTTTTGGTTGATGTAATTGTTTTTCTTAATATTAAATCAAAATTTACTTTTGTGTTTTTGCCGATTAAAAAATTGTTTTCAAACACCCAACCCCACACTCGGAAAAAGAATTGTAACTGAAAAGTCAAGAATTTACCTTTTTTTCTTTTTTTTAAAACACTTTTTCTCACTTTTTACTTTGATTTCTATTTCGTTTGAATTATCTTTTTTTTTTAGCCTTCTACAATATACTGCTTGTGGGGGTGGGGGGAATTCATAATTTGTTATTCTTAACAAATAGTCAACCAAAGTCGTCTTATTTTAACCCCGCTGCAAAAAATTGAATCCAAATACTTGTCAGTTTCTAATGAAATAAAAAAAAAAGGACACAAACTTTGGATTTTTTAAAATTATTTATTCGATTTTATTGCTGTAATAAAAAATGGACATTATGTGCCTGAAAAAAAAAAGGACACAATCTCAGACACTTTCTGTACTCGGCAATTCTGAAGAAAACTTTCAAAATTGCACGTTCGTCTCAGACCCTTTAGTGGTGGTCTCGAATATTTTACCCACGCTGAAACATGACTTAGCACATGAGATTTGTCGAAGCGTGTTCGAACATATACTTTGCCAATTTTTTACATATTAACCTTTTTTTAGGGAAGGGTGGGGACCATATGAAAATTATTAATAATTAACAACATTTTGTAAATCGAAATGACATTACTCTATTACAGAGATTTGAAAAAGTCGTACCGCCTTGAAATTTAAACGCCCTCAAGCGATACAGTAATCAGCTATGAATAGAACGAATACGCGTAAATAACTTCGAAGCACAAAACAGGCCGTAATATTTTTGTGCACTGTCATGTAAAGCGGCCTAGTTAATGGGTTAATACAATAGGTAAATGTTGTATTAGCCTATAAGGCTACGGCTGCCGAAACGGCATTTTTATGTGTTTTGACACGTAAACAATGCCCCAAGCGGCCGTGCCTGGATTTAAGGCTTTTACCTATAATGATCTTATTGAAGAAGTATATATAGGTTTAGATGGAAGATGGGGTTGTTTATCTTCTATTTTGTTTAATGTATAGATAATTGAGATATTTAATGATAGTTATTTTGGTAGTAATGAAATTAACATTAGAGAAAGAAGACAAAACATTTCTAAATAGTGACTGTAAACTTAATGGTGTGATATATAAGTATTAAGAGATCTTGTAGAAAGTTTGGAATGAAAATTGATACAAATAAAAGTTACTTTGTGAAAATAGATAACAAAACAAAAATATAATAAATATTTAACAGCAACCTATAGTATAGGTTAATGCTTGTAAATATTTGGATTATTAGTTAACTGATGATTCAAATAATTATGAATTTAGAATGAGAAATGCAATGGCTAATATAATTTAAATAGAATAGATTATTTTGTGGTTAGTAATATTGAAGTGTTTTATTTAGATTTTGTTTTGAATACTTTTGTAGGCAATTAGGGAAAGTGATTAATTTGGAAGAGGATGAAAAGGATAAAATTTGAAAGATAATATTAGCATAGTAGAAATATTGAAAAATGTATATGGAAAAAGATTCTTTGTTGAAAAATTACGGAAAATAGAAATTGAATTGGACATATTTCATTGCAAATTAACTATGAAATGTTGGAAAGGATTAGAGGATTTATCTTAAAGTTAAGCATAGTTATAAGAGTATTATGGAGTAGAGCAAAGTATGAATAGATTTGGAAAACGTGATCTGGTTTACTACATTAAACCTGTCTATTAATGATCTAAGTATTGTGCTGGTGTCCTGAAATTCAGCATTTATTTTAGAATTTGTCAAATTCAGATGCTTTGTTCATTTTGGTCTTAAGATATACATATTTCTATAAAGGAGAACTTGAAAATGGAAGGAAAGTATTAAAAATTGAACTATATGGATTCATTATATTTCTGCTTATGGATTTTTCATCAAGCTAATATTAAGTATGATTTATTACTTACATGATAATATTTAATGCTATAGAGCAATAATGCGGAGGCTTTTAAATCTATAATCAATGCCAGTATACTTTTTTAATTTGAAGAATATTTACTTGTTAAAAATAAAACAGAAATGTGACAATATGTTGGACTATTTCCATCATCTATTCATAAATGTTGAATGTATAGAAAATTTTTAACTTTTCAAATACAAACAACTTGTTAGTAATAACACACAAATAGACAACTCATGTAATAAATATTGACTGTATAAAAAATTTTAAACTTTATTTAGTAACCTGTGTTGCCTATTTGTTTTATTACTAATAAGTTGTTTTGAAAAGTTGAAATAAAGTTTAAAATTTTCTATACATTCAACATTTACTGATAGATGATGAAAATAGTTCAACATATTATCTCATCTTTTGTACTTTTATCACAAACCTTCACACAAATAAGAGAAATATTTCATTGAGGTTTTTGTATTACACAAAATATGCAGAGATTTTCCAGGATTAAAAATTTAATAATAGAACTATTCTGTTATATTATGACTTTAAAAAAAGGTTTAGATTGTTACAGCTTTCTATTTCAACAGGATAGTGTAAAAGGAAAAGAATAATAATAACATTGTCATTGTTATATATGTTTCAAGTAATTAATTGATTGGTATGTGTTTGCTTTGTGATTTCCAAAGAAAGTATTAAAGATCAAGCTGAAAATCTTTTTCAAAATGAGATGTATTTAAAATTACGTCTTAATATTGCATGTGAATTAATTGTTGTATTTGAGTATAGATCAACATCCTTAAAATTGAATGCTAAAAGTCAAGTCAGTGTAATAACCTGCTGTCTTTTAATAAAAAAAAGGCTTATTATTCAAGATTGATATTTAGTATTCCATTTGGAATATCTGCTATGTTGATGTTCTGGCATAGATTACTTAAATTGCAGTTGCATGTTGATTTTGAACACTTATAATTATAGAAATATTTTGTGAGCTACTTTTTTTTTTACATTGTGTTCCTCCATATTTGTTTTATAAATATTGATAAATATGTAACTGTGTGAAAATTTCAGTGGGAGAAATTCATTTAATGAATTCATTCGGTTTAAATATAATAAAATATATTTTATTTGAAGTTGTAAGTATAAAATATTTGAATTAAATAGTTATCGAGTTATAATTTAAAGTTGAATTAAACTAATCTAATTATCCAAAAATATTATTTTAACATATAAAATCTGAAGAAAAGGGGGAAAAGTTGAATTCCAAACAAAATTTACAGCAGCAGGTGATGATGGAGATAGTGGTTTTCTTTTTTTTTTTTATTTGGGGTAAATAATTATTTTTAATATTTTAGTATGAGAAAGAATATTTGATGGATGCTTCTGATCAAAGTGATAGCAATTTGATTTTTTGAAATCTATTTAGTATAGATTTAATACAGATTTTATATTTCAACAATTGAGGCAGTTAATGAAATTGTGAAGTTTTGTTATGTTTTGCTATCAATGTTATATTTGGGTGATATGGATTTGGAAGGACAAATTAAGCAGTTGAATGTTTATTTTCTTTTATTGCAATCTCTTTTTTTTTTTATATTGTCAATAAATTTTTGATGCAAAAGGTTCACTGAATTTTATACAGGTATCTGTGCATATATAATCAATAGATTGCAATGTTATAATTTTGAGCATGTTATGAATGGAATAGAAAAGTTAGCAATTTTCACTTTAAGATTAGTATCTGAAATTTATGCAAGATTTTGAATTTAATTGGTAGAAAATTATAGAAAAAAATAAAATAAATATCTAAAAAAAACAGATTGGCTAAATAAAAAGCTTTAATCAAAATGGATTTCTGCAATAATTTTAAAGTAAAGAAGTCTGAGATAAAGAGAAAATAAAATTTTAATAAATTTAATTATGGATTCCAAAAGATTTCCTTAAATTGCAACTTCTTTTACCATGTCATTCATATAAAAGTAGTAGAAAAATAAGAACAATCTTAAGGGATCTCTATGATGAAAATGTTATTAGCACAAAATATACTGAAGATTTGTAAACAAGTTTATTACTGAAGTAATAATAATTAAATGAAGATGGAAAGAATACTCGGATATCATCTATGAGATCAAACATCATCAAGAATACTATTAATGAAGTCAAATACATAGAAATTCTTTATAATGGAAGAAAAAGTAGATTAACTTCCATTTGATTGCCAAAAAAAGATCAAAGGAATTGATATTACATTTGAATGACTTTTAGACTGACAAAATGAGGACTAAATACCAATCTATCAACTTATTTGTGTTAAAAATTTCAAGTTATTTTATTACGTAGAAAAGTTTTATTTCATTAATGTAGAATTAATGTCACAAGCTTCTATGTTATTGCTGAAAGTCATTTGTAATATAAATTAGCACTTGATAATAAAAGAAAATTATTTTGCAGATATGCAATCAGATTCTTATAAGGCAACATAGCAAAGCAATATTAAAAATCTTTATTAATCAAAATAATTTGATGAAACTAGGATTACTATGGTGTTTCAGAAAAAAACATGGATTATTATGCAGGACTACATATTATTTGGCTTTTAATCTGGATATATATATATTATTTGATATAGAAATTGTCATCCTGGAAAAATAATGCAAATATTAGCAGCATGTAAGTAATAATTTCCAAGTTAGAGAATCTGTTAAAATTGATATGAAGAAAGTATTATGCTTATGATATAATATGGAGTGATGTAACTTTCAATAGTATTTTGGAAGGTATGTAGTCAGTATTTATCTGGTTATATAATACAGATGTCATTAATTTAAGTTTTGTGAATATAGATTGAACTTGCCAAGAAATGTCTGTCTTTTTATTAAATATTTGTAAAATTCCACTATTAAATTTCTTTTTTATTTTTCTCACATCTTGGCTGCTAATTTTTACAGCTACTTATAATATCTTGTAACTCAAGTCATTCTTTGATGATGAATAAATATGGTAATTTAAGCTGTAGATGGATTGCTACAGTTCTCTACAATGATTGCTGTCTTGCTTTGACTGTTATAAGATACATTTAACCATTGTTATATTTTGATATACATAGACTGTAGTTTAAGACAGACTAACTAGTCTATAATTATCCCTTTGAAAATGTTCTAGCTACTAAAATGCTAGGAGATACTTCCAAGTCATTAGTTTTTGTGTTTTAACATGAAAAACAATGTAATAAGATTTTCTTGAATGCTATTTTTCTTAATATGTTTTGAAGTTATATATGTTTTACTGTCAACTTTACAACTCTTAATAGTTTGTCTTGATTTGTCTTAGTTATGTCACTTTTTTTTTTTTTTTTGGTGGTATAAATTTTTTGTAAAACAAAAAACACAGATTAAAGAAAATGATTTTGGGTTAAGAATTTGGATTAGTAATGCTACAATATATCTGAAAAAAAAGATAAAACTACTTACAAGGAAAATTAAATGACAAAGTGAAATCATGAAATTACAATTTAATAGAAAATATAATGATTATATTATTTAATATCAAAAGAACAGGTAAAAAAATATTCAAGCTAAGTTGTTATTTGTAAATATGAAAATTGAATATTGAAGTTCAAGGCAATAAAAATATTGTTGCTTTACAGGAAGAAATACAAATATGTTGAACTTTATTATATTAGTTCAGATTAAAGTTTTTAATTTGATATATGATACTTACTCAAGATGTTTGTGAGGAATCTACAAACCCTGAAAGATAATTTTATTTTTAAGAGAACATTTTGTTTACACTGACATGAAAGCACTTAATGTAATTTGAAATCTTACTTTTCATTATTTATTTATTTAATTTTTTTGAGTCCTTTTATTAAACACCCTTTTTTTCACAATTTCAACTGGAATATCATTCATTTTTGAATTTTAAATTATAGTTGTTGCAATTGTTTTTTTTATTCATATTTATCTTTTCTTTTCATTTCGTATAAATAGCTTTTATCATTATCATACAAAATCTATTCCTGGGGTAGTTTTTAAGATTTCTTGCAGTTGTCATAAAATTTATATAGGGTAAAGTAAATTAAGTCTTAATGAAAGAATTAAAGTTCATTAAAAGTAGAGTTAAAAATAAATATAACTTGGCTTTGTATATTCATGAACTGAATATAGATCATTAAATATTATTTGACAATGTAGAGGTTATTTTTCATGAAAAAGTGAATTGAAAAGAAGAGTAAAAAAAAAACTTTGATGTTAAAACTTTTGAATCGAGACCATCAATCTCATGAAAACATACATCCTTTGATGTTAAAGGAAGTTGGTTTTTGAAGTGAATGATGGTAAGGTTATTTTGTGTTGTATATATATGTTTTTTGTTGAATTTCACTTGAAAGGGTCTATTTGTTAATAAATGAAACTGTGGTTGTGGAAGAATTTTAGTAAAATTTTGTTTTTTGGATAGTATTGTAATGTTATGGGAATTTCTATTTTATTTATAATTACTAGTGTAGTCCTAGGCAGTATTTAATTTTTATATATAATGAAAAAGAAAGATGGAGGAAAGGTGAAGGTAGTAGGAAAGTTAAGATCTGAAGAAGACTACTAGTAGAGTCGAAACTGTTATAATAAATAAAAATTATTTGCTTAAAGTATTAAAGGAGTGTTGATGAAGTTTATAGTGAAATATTGCTTATGATTTTTGAATGCAAAAAATTTAAAATTTAAAACCCAACAGATTATTACAATTAGTAATCTCTGAGAAAAATTTATTATGATCTCATTAAAATGTCATCTGTACATAGATTTTTATGTGTAAATATTTCATAAATCAGTTTCAGAATATTTAATAGAGAACTGAAATAGATAAGTATTTTTTTCAGATTAATTTAAATAGTATTTTAGTAAAATAATATTCAGTTGTATACAATTAGTAAAAATCATAGTCATCTTTTATCATGAAAATATTGGAATTTATACATATCTATTTTCGTGGAATTATGGATATATATATATACATTTACTATTATTGAATATAAAATTAATCAATATTAGACAGCTCTATAGTCAATATTATAGACAGTTCTATATTAAATAATAAATTTATATGGTTGTCATCTGATCCTTCGTGTCAGCCGCTAGAGGCGGGATTTCTAGCTAAATTTCTAGAAATATGCCGTTTCCGCGGCCGCACCCAAGCCTTTAAGCATTCTTTCTAAAATAAATCCTAGAAAGATTGTTAACTCGGAGTTAAGTCTTCTTTCTGCGCTATAAAAGGTAGACTGTTAACTCGGAGTTAAGTCTTCTTTCTACGATAAAATCTAGAAAGAATGTTAACTCGGCTTAGCGGCTAACGGTGTGGCTTTTTCCGATGCTAAAAGCAGGGGAAAATGCCGTAGTTGTTTGTGTCACGCACTATATCGTAATGCTGTCTTATATATTTGATGTAACAATATCGTACGAGGATGTATTAATTTGATCCTGTCAAAATTATTTAAATTTTCATTGGTGCCTTTTTTTTTTTTTAAGACGAATTGATGTACTGTTACATTTTAAAAATTTTAACAGTATCGTGATTGTTCCTCATAAATTTATATTCCTCCTAAATTTTTGATTACGGTGGGTTAGCGTAATATTTTAAAGATCACGCTTTGAGTCACGTTTTAGCGACAAATTTTCCGAGACAAAAAGTATGGCAAATTCGAAAACAGAAAATATGAAAAGATGGGAATTGCCAGACACGGAAGCCAGTGCTGTAACATTTCTACAGCAGAAAAACATCCTGCTTAAAGAAAAGAGATGTTTGTGCGGCGATATTAAGAGACTTGAGGTCCATAAAGATCTTTGGACTTTCATTTGTAAGTCTCGTTCTTGTCGAAAGAAATGTGCACTTCGAAAAGTTAGCTGGTTTGAGAGATTTCAAATGCCGTTTGTCAAGTCTTTACGTTTGCTGCATTACTGGAACCGTGACAAGTTGACCGTACAGCATGCCATTAATGATAGTGAAATGTCTACCAGTAAATATGATTAACCAAATTGATAAAGTAACATAACATACACACACAATAATTGTTGTTAAAAAAATGTAAATTATTATTTAAAAATACACAAAACACCCCTTCCCACTAATTGTTGTCAATCAAATGTAAACAAATTAAAGTAATGAAATTTATTATTTAAAGATCCATAAAAAAAAACCCCGTTGTTTCTTTAATTTTGTCACTTAAATTTTTAAAAACAGTATTACTATTTAAACACAACCCAAATTACTATTTAAACGTACACCAAAAAAGATCCGTTCTTGTCAATAATAATGAAATTAAGAACTATTATTGTCAAAAATGTTATGTTTTTGGGAAACCAAAACAATAATTTATAAACGAAAAAAAAGTCAATCGGTTGTCAATCAAATGTAATAAATAAAAGTAACTTCAATTTTGACTTAAACATACACAAAAAACTCCAAATAATTGTTGTCTGCAATCAAATGTAAAATAAAAAGGAAGGTAAATTAGTATTTAATCATCATCCAAAAATACCCACCCCTCTCACTACTTATTGTCAGCAATCACATGTACACCACCATTAAAATTAACGTAAACTACTATTCTTTAAACGGTTACCCCCCTGCACCCCTCCCAATAATTAGTGTCAATCAAATATAAACCAATCAAAGTAAGACGGTAACTTATTATTTAAACGTAACCCAAATTACTATTTGAAACTACACCGAAAAACAACCGTTTGTCAATAAAAATTAAACAAACAACAACTATTATTGTCCCATTGTCAAAAATATTTATTCGTAGAAACAAAAATCATAATTTATAAACGAAAGGAAGTCATATCGGTCAGTTATCAATCAAATGTAAACCGATAAAAGTAACAGTTTTAATTTTTATTTAAACATACATACGCACACGCGGAAAAAAAAAACACTTCCCCCGATAATTGTTGTCGGCAATTAAATGGAAACCTATCAAAGTAACGTCAATTATTATTTAAAGATCCGTCCAAAAAAAATCCATTCTCTCTTAAATTTCGGCAATCCAATTTTACAAGAACAGTAATACTATTTTTTTTTTAAAAAAAGCACAAATTACTATTTGAACACACACCAAAAAAGACCCATTCTCTTAAATTTCGGCAATCCAATTTTACAAAAACAGTAATACTATTTAAAAAAAAAAAACACAAATTACTATTTGAACACACACCAAAAAAGACCCTCTTGTCAATAAAAATTAAAAAAAACAAAACAACTATTATTATACCATCGTCAATAATATTATTTGGGAAAAATAATTCAGAAACGAAAGAAAGTAAACTTTGTAAACAAACAAATCAAAAAAAAAGTCAATATTAATAGAGAATCGCTGGCCCGGGAATGTTATATTAATGTGTTTTTGATTAGAAATCGCGCCACTAGCGGCTGACACGAAGGATCAGATGACAGCCATTTATATACATCAAATTGATTTTCGTTCAAAATGAACCTTTTCAAGATGTTGTAATAATTGAAACAGTCATGTGATTTATATATTAACTTATTTATATATATATAATAAAAGAACAGGGCTACAGAAAGGAATCAACCAAAAGAAGAAGCTGGATTTATGAATTATATCCAAGCATTGTGAGAAGTTATAGAAAGGAACAATGAATATAAGGTGACATTATGCTTTGGATTTGTATACTAAAAATGCATTTGATTCTTATAAGCATTTGTTCAGTGATTAAAGCTTTGGATCATCAAAGGGTAGATCCAGGATATTGTCATATTCTGAAGAATGTTTATAAAAATGCAACAGCAACAATTAAATATAATGATATTAAAAAGGTTAACATTGATAAGTGTGTATGAGAAGGTGACTTCATATGTCCAAAGCTTTTTACAGCAGTTTTCCTACAAGTATTTTGTGGATTAAAATGGAAAGCTAAGGGAATAAAATAAATGGAGATTATTCAAGTCATCTAGATTTTGTAGATACAGTTGTTTTTCCAAATAATGCTTTAGAGTTTCAGGAAATGTTGCAAGAACTATTAGATGAAAATAAGGAAGTAAGGTTAAAGTTAAATGCTAAAAAGACTAAACTAATGTTCAATGGATTTTCTTAAAAGAAGAAAATAAAGATTGATAATGATAAGTCATAAGAGGTTAACAATTATAAATATCTTTGGTCAGATTATTAACCATGGATGAAAATATAATGAATGAAAGTAATCATAGAATTAAACTTTGTTGAAGTGCTTTTGGTAGAAATAAATTTAATATTAAAAGGAAATATACCTATAATATCAGTTCTTTCTTACAGATCTGAGGCTTGAACATTTAACAAAAGAATGTTACAAAGTCTTCAGACCACTCAGAGAACAATTCAAATACAGCAAAACTCTCCATATAGTAGTGCCATCTTGTGCTAACAAGAGCAATCAATGGATGCCAGAAGGCTTGTGCATAAAATCCCTATCTAGTGCCTACTCATCCAATATCCCCAGACTAGTTTCTGGCTTGTGGCCTTCATCAGTGAGGAGCCTTGGATCTGAGAGCACTGCACCTAGATCTTAGGATCTAATGCAACCCTCCAGCACCCACCTTTTAACTCTATTTAACTACAAAACTATGAGAATGAAATTGAAAACACTATTAATATTTTCAATCCAAGCTCAATAGCTTATATAGTCATATGGGTCTGAACTCAATTCAGTACCCATACATTTTGGTGTCTTTGGCTCTTTAACAACCATAGCCACCACTATCCTATTAGGCAGGATTGCTCTTGTTAGCACAAGATGGCACTACTATATGGAGAGTTTTGCTGTATTTGAATTGTTTATAACAATTATTGTGCTAGTATGAGATAGTGATCATGTGATGTTTAGTGGTTTAACCACTCAGAGAAATATGGAGAGATACATGTTAGGAATAACAAGAAGAGATTGAAAATGAAATACATGGGTGTGAGAACAAACAGGTGTTCCTGACATCATTGAAAGAATGAAGAGACTGGAGTTAGGCTGGACATATTGCTAGAAGAGATGATAATAGATAGACAACTGAAATCCTAAACTGGATTCCAAAAGATTGTAAAAGACCTAGAAAGAGACCATATGTGAGATGGGTGGTTGAAATAAGAAAGTGCTGGTGTGATGTGGAGAAATAGGCTAGAGGTCAGAGAAGATGGATTGAATATGGAGAGACCTTCATCCTTCAATGTATCGATAATGGTTGAAAATTATGACGATGATGATGAATTAAGAACAAATGAGATTATACCCATATATAACAGAAATAACTTTTTCCTTTAATGTTGCCAGGAAACTATCAATTATTACTAATTGACAATCTCTGAGGTCTAACAAGTTTTTTACGATTAAGCTATAAAAATCTTTTATTGGGGTTTATTGATATAATAAAAGATTCTTTTATACTTCAAACTAAGTTGTTAAATAGATTTATTCCAGAAAGCTATTTTATATGGGTGTGAGAATGTGAAAGAATAACATCTTTCTTGATATTCTGCAAATATTATTTTAAGCTTCTCCAAAGTTGTAAATGTTGAATTAAATATTTTTCATGTATTGTTATTATAACAAAGAACATAAATAAGATTATATCTATGTAAACAGTGATAATTTTTTGCCTTTGATGTTGATAGTTTCTATAATAATCATAAAAAATATTTAATTCAATATATAAACACACATATGTATAGATGTAACAAATTTATTTTAAATACAATTATACAAATTGAAAATAAACTTTTGTATTTTACTTGGGGGCACTTTAGTTCTGCTGTTTATTCTGATTTTTTTTTCTCTATGTTTAATACAAAATTTTCCAAGATCAAAATTAAAGAAAAGTATAATTTTATATCTCTCAGTATTTTACTTCTTATGAATAAAAAAAAAAAAAAACTGACAAATACCATTTTGGAAAGAGAGCTAAAGAGCCATAATTAAAGTTGAGTTTTGACAGATTTTTAAAACATTTTATTAGTAAGAAAAAAAACTAATATTTTTAATAATGAATGTAAACAAGAAATAAAATTTTCAACTTGTTTAATTCAAATCAAGAAGAACAAAAAAGTTGAATTATTTAATGTTATTTTATTATTTAATTATAAAAAACTTCCATTAATTTGAAATCAGTAGAAACTAAAATATATAATACATCTGGGTCTCGTTTTATGCGGATTTTTTTAATGCGATTCATGTTTCTTCTTAATATCTTTATGCGGGTTTTCTTTTATGCGATAAAGAAGCTCATTTCACTATATTTATTAGATATCAAGAAATTTAAATTATTAATAACTTAATTTGACTTGAAATACTTTTTTTTTCCCAAAAATATAACGTTATATTAGCAGCTAACGTGAATATGGCCTGAAGCTATTTAAGAATCGTAGCTTCTACATAAATAACCTACTTATACTTATGAGTAAATAATAATAATAAATTTATACTTATGAGTACAAAAATATCTCAATAAATATTCAAAAAATTTAAACTTTTAAAATATATTTTGTTAGATATAACAAATAAATATTCTTTTAGAATTTTAAAAATCAGAAATAACAAACAATTTGTTGATTTTGTAAAGTGAAAATAATCTTTCTAATGATAATGTATAATCTTTCTGTTTTGATTGCGATCTCATTTTTTTTGACATAGAAACAAAATGTGAACATTTAAAATTTATTTCAGTAGTAAATAAAAATATCTATCAAATGAAGACAAATTTATTATTTTCTGATAACTGAAATACATGCTTATTATATACCTGTATCAATAAGTAATAATCATTTAATCATAGATTTTACGTTGATGTGTGAGACAAAGAAAAATGTCAGAAAATGCTGAAATCTGAGTTTGCTGCAATTAGCAACCTCTTAAATTTCAACGAGAGTTAAATAGTTGTATGTCTGGATATTGCGAGCTTTATAAACAATTAGTAAAATCATCGTTTCAAAGTTTAATCAGCGATTACATTGTCAACAGAAAATCATTAAAATAGCACAAGACTGAAAGTGGCACTAGTTGTACTTCCTCTTGTGACGAATCTGATTTCTTACCAGTTCACAAACGAACCACATATTGTCAAATAGCGATAATGATTAAAATATGTATGAAAAAATGTAAAATTAAATACTGTAATTAATAAAAAAAGTTTGTCTTGTATCAATTTTTTTCAGATATTTGAAATTTTTTATTAGTCATACTTTATTTCCTTATTTTTTTATGTGAATTTTAAAGTAATTTTTCCTTGTTGCTTCGCTTTTATGCGATTTTTGAAAATTACAGAACGTTTCCCCCATTTTTCAAGGTAAGTTAAGTATTTTTGTGCGATTTTTTTCTAATGCGGGTTTTCTGCGGAACCTATCTACCACATAAAACGAGACCCAGGTGTATATATTTAAAATGGTTAGTCTTTTTTTTAATGTATACACCATTAACTAAACATTTGGTTTTCTCATCCCTGGTGTTCGCCACGGATGGCGTTGATGCTAATCAAAAACATATAACGATTCCGGACCTAAAGGATCGATTTGATCTAAAAAGATCTGATTTCTTAGATTTGTAAAAAAATATTCTACTACCTAATACTATTATATGATGTTAGTCTTTCATTTTTGTAAATGTTTATTAATCTTATCTTGTTTTTGAGTTTGTGTGTGTGTCTTTAAAGTTACGGTGTTTATCTAACTTTTTTTTGGACTTTATGTGTGTCTTTTTAAAGTTACAGTACTTTTTTTTTGCAAGAGTAAATGAATAATTTTATTCAAAAGCAAGATGTAATAAGTAAATATTTATTAATCTTATCTTGTTTTTGAGTTTGTGTGTGTGTCTTTAAAGTTACGGTGTTTTTCTAAATTTTTTTTGGACTTTAGATCTGTCTTTTTAAAGTTACGGTACTTTTTTTTGCAAGAGTAAATCAATAATTTTATTCAAAAGCAATACATAATAAGTAAATGTTTATTAATCTTAGATGGTTTTTTAGTTTGTGTGCGTGTCTTTAAAGTTACGAGGCTTTTTCTAATTTTTTTTGGACTTTGTGTTTTTTTTTTTTAATGTTACGGTATTTTTTGTCAAGAGTAAATCAATCATTTTATTAAAAAGCAATACGTAATTCTAAATCTATCAAAACTAATGTAATTTATAGACTGCAATTTAGAATTGATACCCGACTATTATTAGTAAGGACCGTCATTGAAAGACTCAATTGAAAAATTATACCCGACTAATTTGCTTTCTTTTTTTGGGGGGGACGGGGACGACAGTAATGAATCCGAAAGTGGGTTGTTTTTGTTAAGTCTGTCTATATAAAAAGGTACCGTTATTGAAATACTAAATTTAAAATGATAGCCGACTAATTTGCATTTCTTTTGACAGTAATTAATCAGAAAGTGGGTTTCTTTTTTTGATAAATCTTGTGTATATAAAAAAAAACAACCGTAATTCAAATACTCCATTGAAAATCAAACCCCGTTTAATTTGCTTTCTTTTTTTTTTTTAGATAGTAATTAATCAGGAAGTGGGTTGTTTTTGTTAGTGTGTAGATATAAAAACTAATCTTATTTTGAAATAATAAATATAAAAAAAAAAATACCCAACTAATTTTCTTTTTTGGACAAGTAATTCCTAATAATTAGACATTGGGTTGTTTTTGTTTGTGCGTATATCTAGCAAAAGTAACTGGTCACAGATGAATTCTCGCGAAAACTGTACTTTTCGCGTGATCCTTGATTTTTTTTCCATTCCGCACTCTTAAAAGCAAATTTTGAGGGTTACCCATTCGTAATGGAATCTTCAGGACATTATTACTAAACTTACAACAGTAAAGTAAGTTACAACACATGAAAAAAAATATACGTCTTATCAAATTTTAAAAAACTACGACTGCTTCAAATACACACTCTCACACGAAACTACCGAGAAAATAGATATTCTACTATTACGAGAAAATGAACAAAATTAACTACTAAGACAGCCAATAAAGGCATTTCTTTCTCTTTGCTTTTAGCATAAAAAAAAAAGCCATTAACCGGTCAGCCGTCGGGAACTCTTTGTGTTTTATCGTAGAAAGAAGTCTCTTTGTGTTGTCTTCTGTCGCCACCGCTTCCATCCAACATAACGTGAAGACTCTTTTCTGCATTTATAATGTAGAAAATTTCCTCTTTTGTTGGGTGAAGGCTGGTGAAACGGTATATTTCTAGGAATTGACCTAGAAATAGCGACATCTCGAGGCGAACACCAGGGATGAGAAAACAACCAATTGTTTTAATTACCCATTTCTTAATTATTTTTAAAATCATTATATAGAGTAACAAAATTTTTTGGTTTTTAAAAAAAAAATCTATTTAAATATTTACTAACAATTAATTGATGTGTCAGTTGGTTTAATTATTTAATTTTTCTAATTCTTCAATATTTGCTCCAATGAAATTTTTTTTATATTTTTTCTTTTTTTACTTTTAAACAAAAGTTTTTGTAAGAAATGTTTTTGAAAAATAAACTAATTTTGGATAATCATATTATAATATTCTCATATTTGTTTTGAACTTTTATAAACAATTTAACTTTTTTTTTTAATTAATTTTTTAAATAAATATTTGATGTATTTATATGAAAATTTAATCTTTTCCTTTATTTTGTCTTATCCTTTTCTTTATGATGATAGTAATTAAATATTTTTTCCTTTAAAAAGTATTTACATCAATCTTGTTGATATTTTCATTAACATTTTTAAGCTTACTGGAATATAATAAACTCGGAATCAAAAAGTTTTAGTTAAAGAAACAAAGTTTTTCATATAATTAATCATTTCAAAATTTTGAATTTTATTTAGCTTAAGTATTATTTGTTTGATCAGTCACTACTTACTCCCTTTTTTACACTATCTAAAAGTGAAACATTATCAACAGTTGCTATTCACAATCAAGTTATGACTATTTTAATACCAACAAAAAAAATATGACAATACGAAATGGAAAATAGTTTGTGATGGTATATATAATCCAATCATTTGCTTATTTAGCATATGATTTTTTTTTGACAATTTAACTATTAATAAAATATATGGGAACTTGAGGAGATTTTAACCAGATAGTAGATTCATTAGTAGTTTTATTAAGTCTCTCAATTTTGTCACTGTAGCATAAATTTGATAGTGATTTGTGTTGGTCCACATTTTTGACCATCATTGGCAGTTTAATTCCATTTCTGAAGCGGGTGAATTTGTTTGATCCAATTAATTGAATAATGTTAGATATAAAAAGCACTTTTGGAAGACGATCAGAATCCCATTTTTTTTACACAACAATTATTCGATTGTCTTAGATAGTGAAATTACTTCTTTAGTTATTGTCAAGTCCTATCTTTTTAATAGCTTATTATTTCTATGAGACAACTTCTAATATCTGGTGGAGGAACAAGAAACTTATTTAAGAAATAAATTTGAATGTACAGTAATATTAATTATAATTATATTAAGTTGAGAATTCAGAAGTCTAATTTGGGATTTCTTTCTCCAGAGACATAATTTTCAATTGCAGAATGTGTCGGTTAAGTATTGCTTCACAATTCTAAATAGTACCATCTAGGTTTTTATATAAATTATTTCTTGAAGTAATATAGGTATAACCTGAATAAATGATGAAAATAAGTTAGACTACAATCCAATGTTATTTCTAAGTATCATGGGATAGAATTACATTTCAATCTATTATTGCAAAAGGCTATTTTTAGGTGAAAAATTGAAAATTTTCTATATTGGGTAAAGAATAAAACCCCACTCTTTGAAAAAGCTTTTCATTTCTACATTTGTGTCCGGAAAATCACTGATGACTAAATTAAATTAAATAGTTAAGAGAACTTAATCCTATTGAAGATTGTGCTATAGAATTTTATATTTATTATGACTATCATTTGAATATTTTTATTGGATAGTGTTTTGTCAAACAAATTAATGATTTTTCTGCTTTTAAGAATTTTAAAAACTTTTAGAACCAACCATAAGCTGAATTCAGAGCAATAAAAGAAGAACCAGATTTTAATTTCTTTTGGAAGTTTTTTTTTTAATGTGAATAACTAAAGATAAAATTTGTTTATAGTAAGTAGCTTAATCTGATCTTTAAGTAGATGTTCTCAAATATAGCACAATTATTAATGTGATTTTTTTGAATAGCATATATAGTAAACATAATATTGAGAAATAATATTTTGGATCATTGCTACTTTATTTGATTTTAAGATTGCTGTAGTTTTGCATTTATGCCAAATTTTTGGCGTAGTTGCTATATGAATAGTATATTATTTTTAGCACTGTACTTTGGTCTTGAGTTCTAAATGTTTTAAAATCTTTGGAAATATGTTACATGCTCCTTGACTTTTTCCTGATTTAAGAAAATCTAGAGTAATTTCATTTTCACAAAATCTACAATTTTTATCAAATTGATATTAGATGAACATTATGGAAGAGAAACTTGCAATTTTGCTTTAATTGTGCTATTTCTCATTCGTTCAGTATTGGATTTAGAAGGCTGATATATAAGATTAGTAAACTGATTAGCAGTAATAATAGTATTTTTAGATGTCTCTTTATGTCTATGAAGCTAGATCTTGTGAAGTTGTGTTTTATATGATCTCTTTTGGCATCATCTAGCGATTTTACAAATTTGTAAACTGGCTATTGTTCTAACCTATAATGAATTGCTTTCGAGTTTTTATTATAAGTTTGTTAAACTTATTGTAGCAAGAAGGGAGAAGAGATTCTATTAATATTTTATTCAAGATATTGATTCCATTTACTTTCTTTAAATTCATTTTCGAACTGGACAATTATTATCTATACAAATATGGATTTCAAAAATGATTAAACTTGGTCGGGGGGAAAATGATCTAATGTCAGTAATTTAGCAGATAATTGTGAATAGTTTTTTAATGAACTATAATGTAAATCAAAAGGTATTTTTATTTTCCTTCTAACTGAATGAAATGTTCCTTCTTGTTACTACTATAAAATAAGTGCTTATTGTTTAAATATCCATTCTAAAAGTTGGTAACCTGCTTGATCCTTATTTATGTACCCCTAAAAATTATTATGATAATTGATATTCATATAAATATCTCTAGGAAGATCTGGAAGTGGAGGGAAGAGCCATTTTGTATTTAAAATGTTTGAAAATACTCCATACATTAATGTTACTTATGTGAATGGCATTGCAATATCATTTCAACTATCTTCAATTGAGGTTATATGCTTCACTAGATGGTTTGAAACAAAAAGAGTTATATCATATTTAGAATGCATTTTATAAATAAACAATGCAAATGAATGAATTTTAAGACTACACCTGGGTCTCGTTTTATGCGGTAGATTGTTTCCACAGAAAATCCGCATTAAAAAAAATCGCACAAAAATAGACTTAATTTACCATGAAAAATGGGGGATAGGGTCTGTAATTTTCAGAATTCGCATAAAAGCAAAGCAACAAAGAAAAACTACTTTATTATTCGCATTAAAAAAATAAGCAAATAAAGTATTACTAATAAAAAATTTCAAATATTTGAAAAATATTAATACAAGACAACCTTTTTTTATTACTACAGTATTTAATTTTACATTTTTCATACATATTTTAATCATTACCGCTAATGTTCGTTGTAAACTGGTAAGAAATCAGATTCGATGTGATGTGATGTATTGTGGCTTTTCCTTAAACGAAGTCAAGAATCTCTCAGCAATTACGCACAGAGAAACCTGTTAAGCCACTTTATTTTTATTTCTGATGTGATGTACAACTAGCGCCATTTTCAGTCTTGTGCTGTGTTAATGGTTTTCTGTTTCTATATAAAAAAAATGAGATTGCAATCAAAACATTATCATTAGAAAGATTATTTTCAGTTTATAAAATCTTCGTTTTTTATTTTAAAAATCTAAAAGATTATTTATTTCTGTTATATGTAACATAATACATTTTAAAAGTTTAAATTTTTTGAATATTTATTGCATATTTTTATATGTAAGTATAAATCTATTATTATTATTTTACTCATTAATATAAATAGGTTATTTACTTAGAAGCCAAGTTCTAAATACAGCTTCAGGCCATATTCACGTTAGCTGCTAATATAATGTTATATTTTTGAGAGAAAAAAAGTATTTCAAGCCGAAATAAGTTATTAATGATTTAATTTTCTTGATATCTAATAAATATAGTGAAATATGAAAGATATTAAGAAGAAATATGAATCACATAACTTCAAAATCGCATTAAAATAATCCGCATAAAACGAGACCCAGGTGTATATACATTGTTAACAGAATGGTGAGTCTTATGAGATACCATTAGATCAGTATTATGCTGTACAATTTAGATCTCCATTTTTTATTTTGATGTACCCTTAATATTAATTAGAAATAATTGTATTGGTTTTTAAGTGAAGATTGCTCTGTATAGGATATGTATACTTAGCACTTGAGATGAATCATAGTTACCTATACTATGCAGTCTTATTTTGAAAGTCCAGGGCCCTCACCTTTATAATTTTGGCATGGTCATCACCCATAGAACTGCCAGTATAGCATGTGAAATAAATGTCTGCATAGTAACCAGATTTCATTTTGATTAAAAACAGTAAATTATGAAACAAATCAGAGAAACAAATACATTTTATATAGAACATGCTGACCTATTATTTAATATTTTGTGATATTGTCTTAATTTCTGCTGCAAATTTTTATTTCTGAAAAGTTGTACACTTTTTCCCAATGATAGCAGTCATAATTGCATTTGATTGTATGAATTAATTTTTATAATATAAAGAGAGTCTGCTTATCATTAAAACCATACACTCAGCTTCGATAAAACTTTTTTTAGGGAAATCTTATGCATTGGTTTCACATGACTAAGTGATTTTGCAATAGTAGACTATAGTATCTCATCCAGAAAGTCGAAGAATATATTGGTTTTAAGATTGCTATCATATTTTTAGAATTATCCTTAAATAAAAAAATTTTAATGTCTATACTATATTTAGTAGTGAGTTCAAGTTTCACTTCTGTATAATAAATTGGTAAATGTGCTATTTTGTAACTTGTTGAAAGTAACAGCATATTGAAGATTGTGTTACATCTTAATATCTTTTTATTTAAAAAGCTATAAGTATTAAAAAACTAAATCACCCATCATTAGCTGGTAAAAGTACTTGGTAAACTAAAATGTAAAAACTGATATTTACATTATAGTTAATCAGATAAAAGCAAGGTAAATGAGAAAAAGAAAAAAAAATTAATCAAAAACCTTTTTTTAAAAAAAAATTACGACTACCAAGAAATTTCTGCATAGAATGTAATTATTAAAAATAGTAAAAAATAATTTCCAAAATGAAATTACAGTAGTATATAACTAGATTTTTTGTTTTTACAACAATACATGCTTTAAATTGTGATTCATTGGTAACAGAAAATTAATAAATGTAACCAGATTTGGATTAGGATAAAGAAATATAAGAAATTGCCTGATGCATTTTTGCCTGAAAAATGATTTAAAAATTGGGTGATATATTTTTTACCTTAAAAATCAACTGAGAATTATAAATACATCTATTAGTATTTACTTAAATAGACATTTCTGAATGGTATATACCAGAATCATGAGACTATTTTGTGCGATCAACATTAGTGAAATTGTACAGTTTTCTGTTTTTTGGTTAAAAAATATTACTGACTTGCTTGGATATTTTATTATTTTTTCCAAAAGCAGACTTGAATCAAATTGGCATTTTCAAAAATATATTATACCATGCTTGTTCATTTCTGTACACGATTAAAATAAATAATTACATTTGTTTTGCTTGATCTTTTAAAAAGATATTAATGTATTTTGAGAAAAAATGAAAACCAGTTTTGTAAAAATAGTGCAATATACAAGGTGTCCATAAGTCCGTGTGCAGTTTAAAAAAAATGTATAACTTTATTAGTATTTATGATAGAAAAAATCTGTATAAAGTATTAGAAAGCTTAATATACCCAGTTTTAAGTAAAATTATTTAGTAACTCTTCAACACAATAATTTAATGATTTTTTGAAACTTTTAAAATACTTCTTTTCAGAATTATGTGACTCATAGTTTCAATGAAGAAAAAGTAAACTGTCCTTTGGTTGGCTGAACTGAAATATACTGTTGCTGTACAAAAAAAGTTTAGAACTGAATACAGTAAAGAACTACCTCATAGAAACTATTGCCAAATGGATGGAATAATTCAGAGACAGACTCAATTCATGATAGGCCATATCATATTACCATTTGTATTACTAATGATGATGACATGTGGAAACTTAATAAAATACAATAAAAAAATATAGTTTATTTCCAATACATTTTACATAATTTCTCTATCACAAATACTAATAAAGTTATAAATTTTTTAAATTGCACACAGACTTTATGGATATCCTGTAATAAAACTGATGAAAGCATGGAGATAAATGCAGTTTTCAAAGAGAAGCTTGGCAAGATCTAGAGAAATACTAGAATGAACAGTATAAAGAAAATGGAACTAGATAGCAAGAAAAAGTACACAAAAACTAACAAAATAAAAATGACCCAAATAATTTATTCATCTTGCTAAAGGAGGATAAAAGACTAATATTGGGAGGAACTGTTCAGCTAAAGATAATGTTATATATAGAGTTTGAGTTTTATTAAAATTAGGTCATGTGACATCTGACTTGATTTTTTATCAAACTAAAGATAATGTATGCACAGACACTAACAGATTCGAGAATTACATACCAGATAGAGCCATCAAAACCATACTGAAGTTGCTAATTGATAAAATTACATTCTTCAAAGTAAAGATATGACCGAAGACTGCAAACTAATGTGAACATGAAATATATAAATTTTTAAAAAAATCAAACAGTATAGTCTAACATCAGCATAATTGTAAAATATAATATGCACTTTTATAATACTACAGTACAAAATATTGTCTAATAATGCGAACTTAATGTAAGTTAGTATAGAATAATATAAAACAATGAAACAGTAATTTTTTAATAAATAATACAATATTTCCTTAATTTATTGAAAAATAATACAAAATAGTGAAATGTTATTTTTTAAAAAAAAAAATAAAACCAAACATTATTATTGGTGATAACATTGCTGAGTAATACAAACTATTTATTAAAATTTACAATTTAAAAAAAAAAAATCTATCAAACAATTTTTGAAATGAATTAATATTGAGAATTTCTATTGGAAACAAACATTACTAGTATTTGGAAGAGCCACCTTCTTTTTCCTAACTAGCGATGGGCAGTGTCTAAATTAAAATGTGACAAAATATTGTCCATTTATTGAAATACTTGTGTTTGTTTCTAATAAATGGTATCAATTTTAATTTATATAAAAAATGGTCTGTTTTGAAAACAAATTATTTCAAAAATTATAATAAATTACAGAAATTGTTTGACTGAGTGGGCTTGTGTGTTACTTTTTTTAATGGCAAATTCTAATCACCATCAGTATTCTGTCATGGACAGGTTCAGAAAGTAGTCACATCATCAATTCGTCTATTTCATTGCCCAGCTCTTCAATTTCATGTAACTCTTTCCCATGTCATATATCATCCAACAGTGTCAATTTCTTTCTTCCTTTGTTCTTATTTCCACTCTCCATTCCCTCCAAAACATCTTTATTTAAACTATAATTTGTTAATATATGTGCAGTCTAGTTTCTCTTTCACTCTCTCTGATTTCCTCAATCTTCTTTTTTCATTAACTCTTTGCAAAACTTCATCTGTTATTATTCATCCAACTGATTTTTCTCCATGTCCACATCTCAAAGGCTTCCAGTCTGTTCCTAATTGTATTACTCATTCATGTTTTACAACGATACATTAGTACACTCCACATGTAGTATTTAATTAATCTCTTTTTTTTTTAATTCTCTTTATAATGGTTCACAACCATACATTAGTACACTACATGTAGCATTTAATTTTTTTTTAATTCTCTTTTCAAAGGTTCACAAAGTATTTTCTTTCTCTTAATAAATGCCTCCTTTGCCATTGCTGTTCTTTTAACTTCATCTTCACTTCTTCCATTCTCCTCAACCAACTACCCAAATATGTAAATCTCTTTACCTGTTGAACTATGTTATCATGGATTTAAATTTGCAGTCTTTTTACATTTCTCTCTATCCATAAACACTTAGTATTTTCAATATTAATCTTCATTCCACACATCCTTCTTTCAATTTATTCAACATATTTCATCCTCAGCTATAAGAGCCATATCATCTTCAAAAAGACATATATTTTATTATTCTATCCAACCTTTGCTACTCCACAATCAATTATTTAGCATGTCTTCTAAATAAATATTAAGAATAACAGGTGAAGTACTGCATCCTTGCCCAACTCCTATTTCTATATTCACTTCTAATAAGTAATGAAAATTGTTAATGTGAATTTATCAATTAGAATGTTCACTATGGCTTTAGTGTCTGTCTAGCCTGTAATATTCTAATCTGTTATGTAGAATCGTGCAATAATACCCATGTAGAAATTAAGAAAAGAATCTTGGGTTATGTGCTAAGTTTTTGCTGGAATATGTGTTAGAGTTTAATGAACAGTAAACTTTTATGACACATTATAGGCACTTGATTATTATGTTTTCTAACTTGCCATTGCTTGCCATGGGAAAAACTATGCAGACAAGTAGCATATCAGCAGACTAGAGAGATAAGAGATGAAATTGGAAATAGAGGAAGAAGTGGTATGGGTATAGAAATAATTATTAATTTTTTTTGTTAGAAATGACTAATTACTAATCATAATAAAATCAATATTTAAAATAGCTAACCATGTAAAATTATATTAAAGATTAATGCTATAATTAATAATTTGTAAAGCGCTTACTCATTACGTAAGTAATATATATTAAGGCTATAACCTTAAGATTATGCGTCTAAAATTCATCAGTAGAGATCTCTACAAATCTAAATACAAGATTAATGACTTTAAAAGACAAGAGCGGCCACTCTTATCTTCGACCTAATTTCTAAATATAATTTTTTTGTCCAAAAAAAAAAGGCCTTCAAATTTTTTCCGTACAAAGTAGTTTTTGACATTACATTATGAATTTTGATGTATCACTAAGAATTTTTATGTTTTTAAAAAAAGAAATACCGTATTAATTTGAAAATAAGATTAACATTTTTTTTCAAATTTTGGACCCATAAAAGAGGGATGCATCTTATTTCTGTGAATAATTGCTTTATACTATACATGCTCATAGTATTATGTTCATTACCTGTGTAGAATATCATGTTAATCAATATTTTTTTGGATTAATTTTGTAAACGGCTTTTACTCTCTTAAACTGCTACTTTTAATGTTATTTTGCCGATTTTACTGTTATTTTATTGAGAAAACTACACTAAATAATCTTTAGAATTTTTTTTATAACTAATAAATCAATTCAAAAATGATATACCTGCCTTTGCTAAGATTGGTTGGTTTTTGTTTTCTACACAATACACTCTCTGTCAATAATTTTGACAGTTCTGATATTTTCGTTTTGATTTTCAAGGTAAAAATGTATTTTAAAATAATTTAACGTTATTTTACTGTTATTTTATCGAGAAAATTGTACTGAATAATCTTTAGAATTTTTATTCAACTAACAAATGAATATAACAGTGGGGTAAGAGCCTGTCTTCCAAGGCAGATTGCCTTGCAAAAATTTGACAGTTCCAATATCTTGGTTTTGATTTTCAAAGTGAAAATGTATGCTTTAGAATCTTTTAACATTATTTTGCTGGTTTTGGTAATTTCGATATTTTCTTTTTGATTTTCAAAGTAAAAACATAAGTTTTAAAATCTTTTAATGTTATTTTACTGATTTTTGCCATTATTTTATTGAGAAACTCTAACTTTTAGAATTTTTTTACAGCTAAAAAATCAATCTTTCAATAATAAGAGCCTTCCTTTTAAGGCATTGATTGGTTAAAACAGGCAAAACTCTTCATACAGTAATGGAGAGTTTTGCCTGTTTTAATAACAATTATGAGTAAGCATAAGAAATGGTGATCATGTGGCGTTGATTGGTTGTTTCTTGTTCTGTATACAAGAGAGATGACTGTCATAATTTTAACAGTTGCTATATCTTCATTTTGATTTTGAAAGTAAAAATGTATGTTTTAGAATTTTTCAACATTATTTTGCAGAATTTGACAGTTCCAATATTTTCATTTTGATTTTCAAAGTGAAAACGTATCTCTTAGAATTTTTGTTATACATTTATAATTTTTTTAAAGAAAATATTTGTAAAAATATAAATTATTTTAGAAGAATGATTCAGATTTTAGTAGAAAAAATACTTTTACATGAAAGCAAATTGACAAAGAAATTATAATGTTTGGCTGCAATTTAAATGGCCTGAAAATGATGTTCTCTGGTAGAGTAGTGATGGTGTAGAAAGTGAAAGTACCATATATCTGAAGATTTGCAATAAATTAGGTGAACTTATTCTATTTTTATTAGTTCCTGTTTAAGCACATATATGCGTTATAAATTTGGGAATAAATTATTTTCCCAATTTTTTGGCCTTAAAATCCTGCTGCGTCATATTCTAGATAATATGATAGTTGTGATTTTCATAATTTGCAATAGTGCATTTAATAAATAGCTAAATTCCTATAAGATTAAGAAAATTTGAAGTATTTGATAACATTTTCTCATTACAATAAAAATAAAATATTTTTACAAAAATTAAAAATATATATAACCAATACATTTAAAGATATCAAATGTTTGATTTCAAAATTTTACATAAGCAGTAAGAAATTAAATTGTGATGTAATTTTTTTTATAAATTTATATATATTTTAAGTATAATTTAAATAAATCGTACAATATAAAATAAAATGTCTATATAAACAGCAATAATTTTATATATATAATAACAATCCATGAAAATAATAATTCTACGCACTAACTAAAGGAAAAATAAAAACATAATAAAAAACACACAATTACTTCTCTATAAAACTGTTTTAATATTTCAACCAGGTTTTCTGATGAAAACCAGTCTGCTAGTTGAAATATTAAAGCAGTATTATAGAGAAGTAATTGTATGTTTTTATTATATTTATATAATAACAATAATAGAGAAAAGTGCTTTTCAACTAATATTGATTTTTTCAGTGTGTTGGAACTATTTTACTTCAATCTACAGTCCCTACATAGCGATACCTATCTCTTTTGTATAAAACTAACTAGAATCTATTACAACAATAATGCGATATGTACGAGAAAGAAGAAAAAATCCTGTGTAAATATATATATGCTATATAATTTTCCATTCATTTATCATTAGCCAAGTATCAATTAAATTAATTGATATTTTATATATATATTCATACCATTGTTTGTTGCTATTTATGTAATTGGCATATATCTTCCTTTATTAGGTTTATTAGGAAGATTACAACATCTGTTATGGTATGAATACATACAAAACATCAATCAAGTTAACTAATACCTGGCTAATGATAAATGATTGGAAAATGATATCCATTTACAAGGTTTTTTTTTCTCTTTCTTGTACATACTGTATTCTAGTTATAATAGGTCCTTGTTAGTTTTATATGAAAATAGATTTCGCTATAAATGCAATATAGATTGAAGTAGTAAAATAGTTTCAACACATTGAAATGGGCAAAAATCAATATTTGCCAAAAAGAGCTTTACTGCATCATCATCATTATTATTATAATAATACACACACACAATTTATGATATTATATAAAGATGTATTAATTTATATAATGTATGATTGATTTAAATATATGAAAAAGTAGCATAATGGATATATTTCTCACAGCGTAATATTAAAATTATAAATTATAATAAAGATATGAAATTTTTGTAAAGCCTGCTAAATAAAAGAAATTTATTTTAAATATCTTACTTAGTTATCTGATGCACATTTTCTTTTCATGGTTTTACTACCAAATTCCTTTGCACATTTTTTCCAAATTTTGTACCCATAAAAAGAGGGGAGTGAGTCTTAAATTCGAAACAAAATTTTTTACCATCTTATATATTTTTACTGATGTTATAGTATTACACTCATTGATAGCAGTTCACATTTTTCTGAGTTAATTCAGTTGCAGTTTGCCACGAGCTACGTAGAATAATGTGGTATGTGGCTGTATTTTATTTTTGAGTTTTTTATGGTATTTTGAAGCGATTACTGTATTTTAACATTTTATTTCTCCCAATGTCATATTTTCCAATAATCACGTTTTTGCTTCACACTTTACACAAGAGCATAGTAGAATTATACTCATTGATATCAGCTGTAGAAGCTAATAGGTGAAAAAATTTTTCTGCATAGAATTTTTGTGCTATTTGGCCATATTTTAATTGTGAATTTTTTTTTTTTGTTATCCATACTCACTTTTAATGATGGAAAACTGTTTTACTTATGATGCTGAATTCAAAAGAAAAATTATAATGTGTGCAAAAGAAATTGGAAATCGTGCAGGCACTAGAAAATTTACTATTAACGAAAGTCACATTCGTGATTCGAAAACCATAAAGGAGATGTTATTTTAATGTAAAAATAACAAAATTATTATCTGGGCTGAAAAAATGAAGGTGTACTGCATTTGATGCAGATGTTTTATCTTATATAGATGAGTTATGTGATAAGGATTTAACATTAACAATAGGGACAATTATGAATAAAATCAAAGAATGTGCTGAAAATAGTGGATAATGTTTAGAGCAAGTCATGGATCGTATTAAAAGTTTATAAAACTAGAAGGATTTGGATTATGAAGAAGTACACCTCAAAAGTTGTTTACAGATTATGATAATAAGCTTTTTAGTTTTCAGCACGAAAGATGAGAATCTAAATGTTGTTTGAGACACATCGAAAATGCTGATGAAACAACAATCTTTCTTAATATGCCAAGACATTGTACAGTGAACAAGAAACAAGCAAAACAAATTAAACTTTTAACTACCAGATATGAAAAATCATGGATTACTGTGATGCTGTTTATAACCGCAGATGGAAACAAATTGCCACCTTTCATTATTTTAAATAGAAAGATTATACCCAAGGAAAATTTTCCTATGGGTGTTATAATTTGAGCACAAAGGAGTGCATGTATGACAATAGAATTGATGAAAGATTGGTTACAAAATGTTTTGAAGAAGAGACCTGGCACTTTTTTAAACAAAGGAAGCATGTTAGTAATGAACACATTCCAGGGACATTTAACCAATGATATTAAGTGTTGAGTAAAATCAAAAAACCATAATCTGATAATAATACCATCAAGTATAACTTGTCAATTCCAACTACTTGATGTGTGTGTTAACAAATCTTTTAAAGATAGAGTGAGAAACCATTATGAATTGTGGTTAAATCGAGATCATCCTTTGACACCAATTGGTAAAATAAAATGTGTTTCAGCTTTTGCAATAGCTCAGTATATCCCTGAAGAAATTATCAGAAAATCTTTTTTAAAATGCTGCATTGCTAATCATCTAAATGACACTGAAGTTGAAGTTTTGAAAGTAAAGAAAGATGAGAATTCAGGTTCTGAAAATAATGCTGAAAGTGAAAGTATATCTGAGTAGAATGCACAACAAACTGGGTGAGCTTGTAATTATATCATTTCCTATCTAAGTAAATAAAAATGTTTATTTTTAATAAAATCGTTTTTAATTCCCCCACCCCCCATATTCTGGACTTAAAATCCTACTGCGTCTTAAATGGGGGGTGGGTGGGTTATATTCAAGGTAGTATGGTATCTTTTTTATATATAAATTGTTTCTTATATATATAATAGTTTCATTCAATAATGGGACTGCAGTTTTTGTAATTAGTTCAGAAGTTCTTGAGATTATAAAGTAACTTATTCAAAAAATAAATACGTTCAAAGTATCTAGAGAAAAGCTTTATTTGATCATAATTGCATGGTATACTTAGCATACTTTCGACTACTGAGTAGTCATAAATATAGCATTGATTGTAAGAGAGACTTGTGAAGTTTATAAGAGTTAACTGAATTAAATTATAAGTTATTGTATAAATTTTTGGATTTATGTAATTAAAGGTCTGAATTACAACTTTGTGGATTTAAGACAATTTTTTTAATGCTATAAGAAAGAAAATATATTTTTGTAAAGTTATTTAGATAATTTATATATTTAATGATAGAGGAATTAGCTTTTTGTATTGAATACTTATGTAAAATTATTTACTATAGAAAATAGTCTTAAAAATTTGTTCACTCTATAAATGTTTGATGTATTATTCATAATTTTTTTGATATCATTATTACAAATTATTTGTTATCTGATAGTTTCCAGTAGATGATCGACAAGCCAAAGATGGTGATGAAGATACTGATGAAACTTATTGTGAAATTTGTGGTCGTAGTGATAGGGAAGATCGATTGCTTCTGTGTGATGGCTGTGATTTGGGGTAAGATTTTTTTAATATTGTAAATTTTCATGTAAGTATAATGCTTATATAAGAAATTTCTTTCCTTTTTGAAAAAAAAAAATCTTTCTAAAAGAATTTTGCATTATATATTTGGTAATAGTATGAATACTGAACCCTACCATCTGATGGCGCTCTTTTTCACAAAACGCATGCCATAACAGACCGCCTGAGGGCAATGTATTCTACGATTATGTGCATTGTGACAGTATTCATCAAGTGAGCACTCTTGAACTCTCGCTATGGTCAGATTTGATGGTGGCCATATTTGAAAGAGACGAAACTGCAAAAATTCATTGTCGGAAATTTTTTAGAAAGCATAGTGGAATTAGTATTCCATATTAATTTGTCGTCACACATGCTTCCCTACGCTTTTGAACTACACACAACTTGAAAAAGTTCTTTTCAGCAGAGTTTTTTCCGATTTTGCGTGCAAATGCCCATTTACGTGCGAATCTGTACAAGAACTATCAAATGTCATCTGCAAGTTGCCCGAATTGGTTGAAGCTGAGTGAATTGCTGGCTGGCGACATAAGGGGACGCACAATGTTGTGTTTTCCCAGAAAGAGAAACTCCTGCAAGTGTACCTATGTAGCTCTGCGTAAGGGAAGTTGTTGGTTCAAAGGCTCCAAAATCTCGTTACTTATAGCTTTGAAGCTTCCTTGTTATTTTATTTGCATGTTACTTTTGGCTGCTGGTTTTTATGCCCCCGAAAATGGTGGTGCTTTTGTTGTTGTTTTTTTTTTACTTGTTTTGGTTCGTAACTTGTCCAAAGTTTCATTTCTTTTTGATTCAATAAATTATTCTATGGGAAATTTGTGGTTTTTGTTGTTCACGTGATTATAAAGTAGATAGGTAATATTTGATAAGTTTCATTAACAGTTAAAGTAGGTAATATTTTATTATACCAAAAAAAAAAAGAAGTGTTTAAGAATTTATTCAAAGGCCTCACCAAAAAAAAATAAAATAATAATAAAGAATTGTGTGATAATGTAATAAAATGTACAAAAAGAAAATCCCAAAAAGAAGTCTATAATTAAAAATCAAAACAAACCTTCCCCGCCACCTCTCCCGCTTACAAAAAAAAAGTGTTCTTTAAAAACGAATTGTTTATGCCGCTTTTTTTTTAAATTAAAGGCCAAAAAAATTAAGGAAGAACTTTTCGCTATCATATAAAGCTTTCTGTAGCGAAAAGATTTGAAGAAAAAAAAAAAGATGACAATTCAAAATCAAAACAACCCTTCTTTCCTCTACCCTCTAAAAAACCAAGTGTTGGTTTATTCAAAAGTACCGAATTGTTGAAGTCTTTCAGCAAATCAAAACATCAACCAGTTATAAGCAAACAACACAATCTAAAAACAACAAAGTGTTTGTTACCATATTTTTGTGTAAACAAACCGACGGAATGTTAATCAATAATTTAAAAGCAGCACCATCTAAAAACAAAGTGTTTGTTTCTTAAAAAAAAAAACCATGTTGGACAGTTAGCTGTTAATTTACAACAAACCAACATCCCTAGACCACCTAAAAACATTGTATTTGTTTATTAAAAACAAAAAAAACCTAGGTGGAATAAAAAAAAAAAACTTTGGTGGTTGACCGTTGCTGAAGAAAAAATATTAAAAACCAGTTGAAAAAAAAAAAAATTTTTACCGTAATATGTAATAAAAAAAAACTTTGGTGGTTTGCCGTCGCCGATGAAAAAATAATAAAAACCGGTTGAAAAAAAAAAAAATCTTTTACTGTAATATTATGTAAACAAACAGACGGCCCATGAATTGGTATATTGATGATGTGATGTGATGTATTATGGCTTCTCCTTAAACGAAATCAAGAATATCTCAGCAATTATGCGCCATCAGACAGTAGGGTTCATTATTCATACTATTAGCATATTTTTTAAGTATTGTTAAAGTTATCGCTTTATATAAAATCAATTTAAATTTTGAAAATCTAATTTTAATAGTACAAACATGCAATAATCTTATTGATTACTTAATATTTCTCATTAAAAAATGTTTTTTTTTTTTTTTATTTCAATTGCTTTATTTATGGATTTGTATTTGTATAATTTAAATAGAAGAAAAAATTTTCTAATCATAGAAATTTAAGATATATATATACATATATTGCTTTTTAATTTCATTATTTTAAACTCAGTTTGTTCATGGGTCAAAAATATATTGTAAGATTTAAGATACAAGATAAAATTATGAATAATGTAAATTTATTTTTATTTAACTTTTCGGTACTAATCACTATGCCAGGCCAGCCATCTGGTGGCATTCTTGCTCTGGTAAAACCAGAGAAAAATGTCGTTTCCGTGGCCACCCGTTATGGTACAGATAGCCACTTGGTGGCCTTTTATCTCTGGTAAAAACCAACTACAACACTGTTTAACAGCGACCGCCATCTAGAGCTCGGCAGCCGCTGTTTTTTTTTCCTATGCGAAAGCACAGAAATCAGCCATTGTGGCTTGATTTATACATGAGTGCACAGGAATACAATAGTGGTTTAAGCTGTCAGGTGTTTTTATAGAATGCTCTTTATTTACATATTAGTATAGTATGACTTTATGGTATGGAGAATTAAAGTTTGCGTAAAAATGTAAATGTTGTCTTTTAAAGAATCATATTCTAATAAAAATAACGTAATATGGTTATTTAGAATTTATCATCCTGTGTATATGCCTGCATATCGATTTTGGAAGGGTTAATAATTTAAAAAAGTGTGCTTTAAAACAAATGACAAGCGCGATAACGTATTCAAACACGTTTTCACGATACTAAATTTGAGATTTAGAAAATTTCTTTTGCTAGTTCCAAAACAATCAATCTTTGGCAGTTGCCTTCGAATGAAATGGAAGTGATATCATTTTTTCAAGAGAAAAAAATTTTGCTTTTGATTAAAACCTGTGAGTGTGGTTCGGACGTGAAACTTAAGTATTCATAGTTTAGATGTAAGTCATCTTCGTGTAGACGAAAAGTTAGTATTATGAAAGGAACATAGTTTGAAGGCTCGCGAATACCATTCTTAAAAGCTGTTTGACTCGTGTTGAGCAATTGTCCGTTAAGGGTGATAGTAGATAGTTAGAGATGTCCAAAGACTGCATCATACAATGGACACATGGATTGAGAGAATTGTGCCAAGAGAGTGTCGCATCCCGTTCTTCTCCTCTAATCGGAGGCCCAGGCTTAACAGTGGAGGTTGACAAAACCTTATTCACACGGAAAATCATCAAGCCAGAATGCTTCCTCAACAGGGGCTTTTCGGTGGTGTTTGCCGTGAGACTGGAGATTACCGAAGCTGCGATCTAGAGTAAGCCAGTTTAAACATCTGACTGTGAATCATCATTACAACTTTGTTGATCCCATTTCTGATGCTCACATGCAAAACATCGAACATCTGTAGGGATTGCTAAGAGTAGTATTTTTTTTTTTGTTCTTGATTTAAAAATCGGTAAAATAATTGGACTTTAATTTGACTTTTAAAAGTGTTGCAATACTGTTGATGTCAAAATTGGATAATGTTATTTTCACATCTTTGTGTTATGAATATGATTAAAAAAGGCGAATGTAAACAGAACTTTATAAATATAAGCATAGCCGTAAAAAAAAATGATGCCCATGATTGGACTTTTTAATCTTTAATTTGACTTTTGAAAGTGTTATAATACTGTTTATGTAAAAATAAAATAATGTTATTCTCACATCTTTGTGTTATGATTTTAAAAAATTGTAAAGCAAAATATTTTTTTTAAAAAAAAAATTTTTAAAGCACGAAACAATTTTAAAAAAAAAGTAAATCGAAACAAAAAAAAAAGCTGCGAATCGATATAATTATATGTTTTTTAATGCATGCAATATAATTGTATGTTTTTTAATGCCTGAGGCGCAAATTACTATAATTATGAGTTTTTAACAGAGCAACAACGGCACCGAACGGGTGGCCTGGCATACCGATTAGTACCAGTTTTTCTAAAAACAAATTTATATAAATTTCATTATATGTGGAAGAATTTTTTTTTATATTTTAAATATTCATTGTTTTTGTGTTGCAGAAAAGATTTTTGATGTTAATCTTTCTCTGCATTTGAGAATTACTGATGTCTATTTATTTTTAAACTTAGTTGAATATGATTTATTTTGACAAATATTGTTTTTTTTTTTGGATATATCAATGAAATGCATTTTTGTATTTTCTCATAATTCATTGAGTATAATAATAACTCTTATAACATGAAACTTTGTTCTGAATTTCATTGCAAAAGCTAACAAAAATAAATCATTTTGTTTATTTTTTTATTAAAAATTAATAATATTTACATTGAATTTTTTTCCTACTTTATACTTATCTTTTGCTTTTTTTAAAAAAAAAACTGTAATTAGGGCCCATTTATGTTTTTTGACAGATTTTTGGAAATTTTATAATATTTAAATAAATATTTTTGAAGATTTTTTTTCAATTAATGATTATGTATTCAAAAATAAGATTCTAATTGCCCAAAATTGTGTTTTACTATTTATTTTTAGATAATTATAAGTTTCAGTGCCTAATAGATCTACTTTTTTATTACTGAGATCATTCCCAAATGCTTTATTGCTTATTTATCAGGAATAAATTGCCATATTTGTAAAAATATAAAATCATATATCAGCACTCCAGAAAATTTTCTCTTCACCTTTTCTTTATATTACTTCAGTTTGTTAGCAATGCATGATTGTCTTTATATATATATTTAAGATAGTGTAAAATTTGAATCTTTCATTCTAAAAAGTAATATGTTGAAATAGATATTTCATATTTATTTCATGGTTACCACATAATTTCACATAAGGAAGAGTATTAATCATTGTAAAAAAGAATAAAGAATTTTAAAATATTGTAAAATGGGACTAACAAAAAAATTTCATGAGGAAAAAAAAAATACTATAATAAGTTTGTTGTCAGTAGCTGAAAGATTTAAAATTAACCAAAAAAAAAAAAGCAAGAATGTTGAAATAAATGCGAATATTACATTATTTCAACAACAAAAAAAAAGAAAACAAATAGATTAAGTTGAGTAACTAGAGAATAAGTCTTCTATATTTTTAGTTTTATAAAAATAAAAAAAATCCAAGAAGATTAAAAAAAAGATTAAGATTATATTGTATATTTTTAGAGTTATATTTTTGGTGAAAGACGATATATATATATATTTTTTAATTAATATATAAAACTATATTCTGCAGTTTTTTCCAAGAAAACGGTTTATTTAAAGTGATAATTATATGGAATAATTTTAATTCAGTGTAATTATAAATCTTAAAGTTTTGACAAAGAAAAGCAAGTAAAGTCACAAAACATGTATATATGGCATGTGTTTCATTAGAAAACTTCTTTTGAAACTGACACTATTAAAGTGTGACATGATTTCCAGTGTTTTGAGTTCTGAGACTGCATCCTTTGCATGAAATCTATCTTGGAGCTTGTATTTGCATGTTGAATATATTATTCTGAAAAGAAATTATAACTCCTAGTATTATTAAAATTATATTTAGGGTGAGTCTGCAATTATTTATTTAAAAAAATTTTAATAAGTAAAATGTTAAGCCAGAAAGCGAAGGAAAGGTAAATTCGGCATAGAACAATCTAATAAGTGGACATTATAAGTTTATCTTTACAATATACATATTCAAATCAACAAGGATAAATTTAAAACATGAATTATTTAAATCTTATAAGAAAGTATATGGGAATTTCTGTCCATAAGAAAAAACTGCTTCATTATAGTTACATGATGTAAGTTACTTAAATTAATACTATTTTTAAATATTTTACTTTGAACTAATAATTATATATATGTGCGTGGTTTCAAATTATTAAAATTTGGTGATATGCAGTATTATGTCGAATGGAGAAGCAGATGATTTAGCTAAAACTAATGATTAGCTTTACATTGTAATTTAAGTTATTTTAATATTTATTCTCAGTTTAGTTTGCTATTCCTGATTAATATTTTTTTTTTTTTTAGGTAAAAGAATTAGTTTGAAAAAAAAAAACCTTTACAGGTTGTCTCCTTTTAAATAATAACCAATTGATATTCAGAGAAATATTAAAATGTGTTAATTTAAATAAATCTATGTCATAGCATTTTAGATCGAAGTATGAATTTAAGATGTATATGAATTATAATAGTGGCACTATATTCATAATAGCAGTATGTTAGATAGATGAAGTCTGCATGTGCGCACATAGGAATATGTGCATATAAAAAAGATGCCCAAAAATTATAATAAGATTTTGCATGGTAATCACTTTAATTCTAAATTAAGAGGATCGAGTATTTTTTGTACGAAAATTTGAGCATTTATGATATTTGCTTTTATGTTTGAACTTTATTATATAACTGCCTTTTTTTATGAGCTTTTGTTTATGGTTAAGTATATTTGAACAATAATTATCTTTGTATATGGTAGAGATACCATTTTATAAGGGGTAAGATCCAAAGGGTGACTATCTCTTTGGAATTATCATGAATTTAGGGTTTGAATCCAAAGATATCTGCCTCTAGATTATTAGTTCTATTTAAATATAAGTGGAGTTACAAGTCTTTATATCTTTGCCAAGATTTACACTATACTGTGACTGTGAATCTAGATGTAATTAATTAAATAAATGGGTTATCATTCTAAAAGTCATTGATGTGAAATGATATCCTATTTGAATTAAAGCTATTCAGCATTTAACTATGGCAATCAATGCTTGATTATTTTATGCTAAACTCTGTGTTTGTATAAGTAATATTTAAAAGGTTTGATTATGTATAATCATTGGACATAGCTGGAGATGTTTGAATGTTATAATTTGTTGTATATTTTCTTTCTACACACCTATTTGTGAAGCGTAATTGAAAATATAATTTAAAATTAAAATCCTTAAAGATATGTATTGCTTAGTGTTAAATTTTAAAAGGAATAGTTGGATAAGGATTTTTTTATGCTATTGAAGAATTAAATGTAAATTAGAATTTTGTAAGATTAATAAAAAGAAAAATGAATTATTAATTGTTTTATGTCAATTATAAGATAAATATATTGAATTAAAAAGCAGTAACTACAATGTCACTTTTTTAAAATGTCAGATAAATATATTGAATTAAAAAGAGGTAACTACAATGTTACATTTTAAAAATGTCATGTAATAAAATATTTATTGGAGATTTAATATAAGGAAATGTTAATAATGTAATTTACAAATAACTATAAATAAATCATTTTTTATCTAATTATTTATTGAACTTTACATTATCAGTTCAGAATACTAATTCCGTTTCAATCTGGGGTCAGGAGCTAGATTCCCATAGGAATACTATTAATAATGTTTAAGTCTTCAGTATGAATATTATATTCTTAAGGTATATATATATTATGAAGAAAAATGTGAATTTAGTTTAGTAGCACAAAGTCTAAAGTTTTAAATAGAATAAAAAAAATAAAGATTAGCAAATATTTCCAGGATTTTCACCATTATAATCTGAAAATAGTTTATATTATTTTTATTGCTAATTAATCCAAGTTAAATAATTTTCAATGACAGTTTTAGCTTCACTGAAATTAATAATTTGTTTGGAGAGCAATCATGTCTTTAATGTAGGTAAATAAATTTCAGATAAATTTATACTTATACTACACTTTTTCTTTGAATCTTTACGGTTTTAAATATAACATTTGCTTTCAGCTGATAACTCACTATTTTTTTATAAAAATCTAATTTTGATTTATGAACTTTTTTTTTTTTTAAATGGTAGGCATTATCTATATATTTTTCACCTTTGATAACCTATCAATTTACATTCAAGCTGCTTTTTCTTTTACCTTTGGAAGGCATTGGTGATATAAATACCAAAAATTCAATTTGTATATAAATACAATTTGTATATAAATATATAAAATGATATTGAAATTGCTTATTGTATTTTTAAATCACTTTTTTTTTTTGTAAGCTTATGTATCTTAAAAAAACTTATATGAGTTTCCATTTGATGAAATTGTGAAAACTTTCAAGTTGTACAACTATTTAATCATGATAGTGCTAATTCATATTGAATATAAAAAAATCTTTGTTTCATGAGAACTGTTATTTTTTTGATCATTAGTATTAATTGTGCGCTTACCTTCTGTTTGAATTGGTTTATCCTTTTAGCATTGTGATTCTATTTATCATGACTCTTATTATAGTTTACTTCTCTGACATCTGAAATATTTCTTTTAACTGTAGTTATATTTACTTTTCAGTGATAAAGATGAAAGTATCTTTTTTTAATCATTTGTACTTGGTTATATTTGCTTTTTTTTTTTATTTCTTAGAGCATTCTTATCACAAATCCCAAGTTTTTTTTTTTATACAGGGCATCATATTTGGGTTTTAATTGTCTTATTTTCCTAATAAACTTTTTATTAATAATTATTGCCACTTGAAGCTTTTTGTTTTGTCTTCCATTAAAATGAGATTTCCTGGTTGAAAACAATTTAGTTAATAGTGCACTAACATACTATATAGTTGTTGTTTTTTTTTATAAGGAATTCTCTTGTATTTTTCAGGTTTATTTTTTTAAAATCAAGAAAATAAAAAAACAAACTAATGAAAATAATATTGCATGCTTTGAGTTTATAGCATTTTTGCAAAAAAAATGATATAAATACATGCCTGGCCTATGAATAATAAATGTACATATTAAATGTGATAAAACTTATTTTTAGTTTTTTTTTTTTTATTGTCCATTTCTCTTCATAATCAATTCACTCTATGTGTCATTAAACTCTTTGATTGAAGTTTATAAATTCTAAGGGTTTTTTTTTTTTAAAAAAATTCAGTTTTTACAAGTTTTATCAATTTTTGAAAGATGAAGAAAACTTCATTATCTCCATATATTTTGTTCATATGAATCATGTTTACAATCAACTTCTTTTGCAAGTACTTTAGTTATATAATGGCCTCTTGGTATGACGTTAATATTGCAATAAGAAGATGAATAAAAAATTTTATGCATGTATGTTTTACTTCTGAGAAAAGTACCTGTAATATATAAGCCAGTGATGCCCAACCCGTAGCTCGTGAGTCACATGTGGCTCGCACAACCGTTTAATGTGGCTCGCATTGCACTCTTCAAGAAAAATTGATAAAATATTTTATATTTCTTGACGCCACATGCACACACTAAAAAATAAACATTTTTACAATACAAACAATAATGATATGCAGTGTCAAATTTCACATTAAATAAAATAATTAAAATATACTTTTCCTGTAATTGTAATTTATATGTATGTTACCAAATTTTTAATAAATAAAATGTATTTACATTTTTTTTCTTTTTAACATATTACACCAGTTTTTTTTACGTTTGTGAATTATGTTTATGAATGTAATATGAAAAATGCAATATATAATTGTGACTCCCCAAATTTTTTTAAATTCTCAACTGGCTCATGTCACGTTAAAGGTTGGGCATCCCTGATATAAGCACACAGTCTTTTGGAAAAGGGTAACTTTCAAAATCGTTCTAGTGAATATCTCATTTCTGAATATATTTATGCTTTCTTGGCTCTCAATTTGTTTTACTTTTCAGTGATTTTTTTTTTAGAAAAAGTTTCAATTTATTAGTGATGTTATCATTTCAAGGCTATTTTTTAAGACTTGAATAATCCACGTTAATCTGTCTTTCAAATTACACTTAGTTTACATTATATCCCATTGATAGTGAAATATTGCAGCTTATAATACTTTTTTTTTTTTTTAATGTTTGAGAATTTTCATATTTTTTTAAAATGTTGAAAATACCTTTGCCCATAATAATTAAAGCTACTTCTTGGGATAGTGCATCGAATAGTGCATAGTGCTTGGAATTAACCAGATGTGCCTTTACTGATTCTTAATATGTAATTATTTGATTGAGTAATAATTATTTTGTTTTTCTATTAGTATTTTGTATCATTTTTTTATATGTGTGTTATGAAAGAATTATAGTCTAATAACCAATTATGAATTTATTTTCTAAATTATCTAGATATTCATAAATTTTTTTGAGTACTAGCAATAATTATCATTATTCCCAAGTTATTGTATATAATCTTTTTACTTTATCAAAGCCATAATATTTTCTTAAGGAGGTGTTTTTTTTTTTTTTTTTTCAAATCATCATTATTTTTTTAATTTAAAAGTGTTAAATAAATCAGAATAGCTACTAATTCAAAGAATTATAGCATAAAAAATGGAATTTTTATAAAGTTCCAAATAATTTTTTTCCTTCCAGATCCAATAGAAAATTATCTGGATTTGAACTTTCTAGTTCAACAGATTTAGAATGACCCATAGTTGTCATAATCACTTATTTCATAAATAGATTGGCTTATGTAACTTTCTAGTTCAACAGATTTAGAATGACCCATAGTTGTCATAATCACTTATTTCATAAATAGATTGGCTTTTGTAAAGTTCAGATAAACATAAATCGTGAAACATAGTTAATGATTGTCAAATCTATAATTATAGTGGTAAAATCGAAGGACCTACGAAAGTCAATAATGATTTTATTTTCTGGTTGGAATCTTTATAAGTTTCTTAATGTTCTTGTTGATAATTAAGCTGTCTTTATAAAAAGTCGATATGCTAAATAAATAAATAAATTTATTGAGAATATACTATCAAATATTGTTTTTGGTTGTCAGTTTATAACCATATATGAATGATCCAATTTTTAATTAGAAAATCGTATGCCGTTGTTGTCACTATGTATGAACATAATAATTATGCAGAATCTTTTCATTATAAAAAATTTTTATTGTGGCATATTTAATCAATTTTTTGATTTAAGGATTATCAGTTTGTTTGGTTTTTATTTATTTATTTATTTTTTTAAATATGATGTGAAACATTAAGTTCTTCGATATTGTTTCTCTGTATTTTTGTTGGAAGCATTGGAATTTAACCACTGAGAATTTTGCTTCTTGAAATGATTAACATCCTTGTATCTATAAAATCTAATTCAATATTTTTGTAGTTTTAATACCAGTAGTGTTTTGTCTATATGTTTAGCGAAGTGCTATAATAGTAATCTTTACTATTGGACAATTCTGTTGTTTAAAGTTTTAAAACTTGTTCATTGAAATCTGATATTTTTTTTATTAAATCATCAAAACATTTATTTTCTTATTGTTTTTCATTCTTTCATATTATTTTTCTGAAAATTTCACTTTTATTTTTCTCGCAAACCTTGTGTAAATCTGTTATTGTTTTTTAAATATTGTTTATGCTTAATTGGGGTTGCTAATGTTTTTAAATTGAAACAAGATGTATTCTTATGATAAAAAACTTAGTTTTAATAAGTTTGTGTAATCTCTAGTATGCCATTTTTTCTGAGAACTTGCAAATCGTATCTACTTGTATAATTTATCTACTTTATTACATTTGTATTTATCACAGATAAATCTCCCTATTATAATATGTAATAATTATTTTTACTTATCTGTCTATAAAATTCTCTTCCATAAAGTTTATATTAATTCTAAAATAGACATTTTTTTGTAATGAATATAAAAAAAATATGTTAAAAAAAAATTCCACTGCTAATTTTTGTCAGAATTCAATAATGTGTATCATTTTCATTTGGTTTCAAGCATAAGTTATATTGACATTATACATACATAAATATATTTGTTCAAAAATGTTATCAGATAAAAGATGTTTGTAAACCATTTTTGAATGAGAAATTGTGTATAATGATTAGAAATGACTTAAATCTTGACAGGTATATTAATTTGCTGCCTTTCTTTAGTGTATACTCTGAAAAAGATATGTTCAGTTATATTGAAATACTAGTTAATATTCTCTTTTTATAAATTGTCATATTTGAATAGAAATGTTTTTATCAGCTTCAAAATATACTAAGAAATATAGGTGAATATAACTTTCAAGAGGATTTATATGTGAACTATATTACTAATGACATAATTTTCAATTATGCATTTTGTTGCCAGATCAAAAATTATACCAAATATGTAATGAATAAATAAGCACAGTAATGAAATAGATATATTACAATTTTACTGCTAATAAACTTTTATTTACTTTTGTTTAGAATGTTTAAATAATTTTTTTTAAATGATTGAATTATTTGGAAGAATATCATTTATATGAAAATTGTTAAACAGGATTTTTAAAAAAAAATCATACTAAAAATAACTTGTTTCAAATATTGAAACAATTAAGCTAATGAAACATTCAGATCAAGTGATTTTTGGAAACATCAAATGTTGTTCCACATCCTTTAATTGTTGTTGATGTATGTAATAATTTTTATCTACTTCTATTTAAGTTTATATTTTAGTGTTGTACAGGTCGAAAAATGTATGTCCATCCAACAAGATTTAGAATCTAAGCAAAAGTACTCCGAATCCAATCATGCCCGAGATACACAGGTTAAGAGCAATCATGAATTCTAACCTATTTGCCCATTCCCCAAGTCTATAACATTATGAACAACACCTACGGCGATACCACATAAATTCATTTTATCCTGGCCCGGTGCTACTACGTTTTACATGAGAACTCAACTGATGATGATGATGAGAGATTGAGTGAACCCAAGATATTAAGTTAAAAATATACATGAATATAAATATTATTAACGAGATTCAAACAACTGAATTAAAGTTTAAATATTTATTTGGACAAATTCAAGATGAGTTTGATATATATATAATCAACTTCATGCTTTTAAAACTATTTTCATTATAAATACTTAAGAAACTTATTACAATTATTTTTATTTCAACAAATATTAATTTAGTGCGGCGGTTACAATATTGAACGTATATTTAAAAAAATGAGCTTTTATTCAATATTACAAAAATGAATTTATCTGAGTGGTTTGGTGGACGTTTTATACATTTAAAAATATATTTATAAAGATACTATAGAGTTTCGCTAATTATACAATTTTAGTATGATGCCCTTAGCTTTTGATACATAAGTTTATTTTCATTTAGAGACTATTTATAACAATTAAAATATGGATACATTTTGATCAGTAAGTATACTAAAACATTATTTATTTTACATTTTCGGCATTTAACAATAGAATATAGCGAAACTATAATTGTGGGAACGGCTTATTTCAATAAAAGGGGAGGAGAGCTTCATGAGAGGTTGGATTTAAACTCCAACGGAAAACATTACAAAGAGAAAACGTTTTATTATCACATAGCATTATGATTTATTTTGCTAAACAGGCTAGAAAACTAACTATAAGAAATGGCGGTGCTAGCATAATATCAGCGTATTTGTGCCAGGACAAGGTCATTCTCCAAATTTTTTAAAGGTGGTACACGCTAGCTTCATGGTAAAGCGGTACAGAAAGAAAGGTAGATAGGAAGTTTCTATGGGCCGGACCATGGCGCATCCATACAGAGCTTCATCTACTCTAACCTGCATGTTCTAGAAGTAGACGTATACTTCTATCGTGAATGAGGACATTAAAAACGGAAGGCTTTGAATCCCTGGAATGAGGTACGGGCGATCAAAGCAGTATATAAATATATATACTTGGAGGAGAAGAATGACTAACGAAGAGGATCGTGACTCCCTGGAGTGAGTTTCAGGTGAATCAGATCAAAACCCTATGCAACTTATGAATAATTTGACATATGCTAACAACGCTATCATAATAATATAAAATCACTGTACACCTGGGTCTCTTTTTACGCGGACTTATTTAACACAATTTCCAAGTTACGCGATTCGTGTTTTACCGGAAGTCGAACTCCGATAATGCGCTATTACTTTAAATAATAAATTTCGCGCACTTACGTTATATTGAAAGTAATAGCACATTATTGGAATTCGACTTTCATCTTAGTAATTTTATTTTCAGTGCTTTATAATAGTAAGACTTTATGCAATAATGAAATTAAAATCATGATTTGCACGTTTTATGTATACACACATTAAACTTTACAAGATTATAGTAAATTTGTTCAAACATTGGGCGTGTTAATTTTGCATTTTAAATCACATTGTGTTTTTGCTTTTTAAAAAAGAACGTAATCAATTATTAATCATTTAGTGTCCACAAGTTTATTTTTAAAAGGTCAGTAATAGCAGTGGGCACAATTAAAAATTAAAATCTGATTTTTAATTGTAATTAACAATTTAAAAATTATTTACGGGCGACTTGAAATTAATGTGATGTAAAACAAAATTTGATTTTTAAACGGAATTGAAAATTAAAGACAAAAATAAGAATTTAATTTTTAGTTGTTAGTTTTAATTAAATTTTTCCCAGCAATGCTGAATAAATGTCTTTTTATTATCATAAGCCTTAAGTTCATAAACAATTAATAAAATCATCATCGTCGTCAACAAAAAACCATTAACACAACATGAGAGTGAACTTGGCGCTAGTTGTATTTCCTCTTTTGAGAATAATTGCTGAAATATTCTTGACTTCGTTTAAGGAGAAGCCAAATACATCACATCACATGAGAATCTGATTTTTTTACTAGTTTGCAACGAACGTGTTTTTGGGCAAATAGCGATAATTAAAACGTATAAAAAAATGTAAATTACTGTACTGTAAATTATGCATAAAAATATATTATTTTGAATAAAATTAAATATTATAGTTAAAAAAAGTTTGTCTTGTATCAAATTTTTTCAAATTTGAAATGTTTTATTAGTCATATTTTATTTCCTTATTTTTTTTTTGCGCGAATTTTAAAGTAATTTTACGTTGGTGCTTTGCTTTTACGCGAATTTTGAAAAATCACAGACCGCATCCCTCCTTTTTCAATGTAAGTTACATCTATTTTTGCGCGATTTCGTTTGCGCGTGTTTTCTGAGGAACCTATCTATCGCGTAAAACGAGACCCAGGTGTATTGAAATATTAAAGTAAAGCCTTAAATGGTTTAACCAATACGCAATGATATGCTAAAATAATGACCCACGTAAGCTAAAGTCATTGATCATAAATTAACCTATTATTAATGAAGCGTGCATTGCTCCCTCCTCTTGAATCAATATTTTGTTTAACATATTAAAAAAAGTCTAAACTTCACGCACTTAAAAGTGCAAATTACAAAATAAATTTTAAGTTGCCAGCCTTTTTGGCGATGATGATCAATAAAGAAATTCATAAAATTAACGGACACCAATATCCACCCCAGATTGCAAAAGTATTTATACATTTTGTATAAATTTACGATAAAACATTTATTTAAAAAACAGGTTTTCATTTAAAGTACAAACCCAATCTTACGAGATATTTAAAATAACAAAAACCCATTAATTCCTTTCCCCCACCCCCTTAGAAGTTCGCAAGATTAGGTTTGATTGGCATTTACAAATTTAAGTGAAAAATGTAAAAATATTATTAAAATTAAATTATAACCGCACTAAATTATAGAAACAATAAGAAGCGTGAGTTGGATGACAGATTAGTTTTGATAGTAGACAATTGATACAAGAGATTAACAGATTCGCCGATTAGCGAGTTTTGGAAAAAATTAGTTTACAAATTAATTTACATATAAGAATTGGCTAATGGGATTATACTGTCTTTGGACTGGTTACCTCAGGATTCTTTGAAGTATTGACGAATCTTCTATGGCAGGCGGCACTCTTTGACGGAACGGTCACTCTTGAGTGGTAGGGGCTACATTTCTGCATGAGTCAGGCTGAAGACGGAGGGGAAAGCGGCTTAGGCCTCTTAAAAATTAAACGGACGTGAAGTCATCTAGCAACGATTGACCAAACTCTGACACAATAGATTTATGTCAGTTTTTACCCACTCAAAGAATGATTGTTTTAATTAGGCTTCCTGACTCTAATGGATCCTTAACTTACAAAAAAAATAAATTATTTTCTCTATTGTTAGTATAGATGCAGTCATGAGATAACTGTCCAAAATCAATTCAAACCAATTTCCAGTTTGTAAATGGATTTGATAAAAATGTTAATAGCTAACTAAAATCAATTAGCTTTGTTTTAGATTTTACTTTCCTTAACTTTAATTTACAAAATCCTTTTACAATCATGAAACAAACTCCCCACCCCTTTAATTATTTTTGGACAGACAACGACTGCACCTTCCATCTTGAATTTATATGTAGTTTTATGACAAAAAAAATAATTACAACATATTAAAATAAAAGTAAAAAAAATACACTTTTAAAAGACACAAAATTTAGTATTTTTAATTATATATATATGCTCTTTTAATATATATCTGAGTCATATCTATAAAAGTTAATATTTAAAATAATTAAAATTTTTATTTCAGATTTATATTTATAAATCTCATAGATGCTTGTCAGAAATACACGTATAGTTTATATATATTTTACAACCACAACAACAAAAAAAAGGGAGCAGGATGACACATGGGCTGTGGTAAAACAGTGAAACTCGATCTTGAACTAAGGTCGACTGTTTCAGTGTGGATATGTATTTCTAACATTACGCACATGTATATAGTATCATCAACCATTCTCATTCCACTGCAGGATGAAGGTATCTCCAGGTTTAATTAATCGTTATCGATCTTTAGCTTCTCTTCTCCACATCATCTCTGCACACTTTCGTATTTCATCCATCTCACATGTGGTCTCTTTCTGGGTCTTTTACAATCTCTTGGAATCCAGTTTAAGATTTCAATTGTCCATCTATTATCATCTCTTCTAGCAATATGTCCAGCCAAACTCCTCTTCAGTCTTTTAATTTTTTCAATGAGGTCAGTAACACCTGTTTGTTCTCTTACCCAAATATTGCGTTTTCCATCTTTTCTTGTTACTCCCAACATGCATCTCTCCCTACTTCTTTGAGTGGTCTGAAGTCTCTGTATTGCTCTTCTATTAAAGGTGCAAGTCTCAGATCCATAAATAAGAACTGGTAAAACACATTTATTAAAAACCTTCCTTTTCAAACACATAGGCATATGTCCTTTTAGTATCAAGTTATTTCTAACAAAAGCATGCCAACCAAGTTTAATTCTATAATTAATTTCATCCATTATGTTTTCATCTGTATTAATAATCTGACCAAGGTATTTGTAACAGTTAACTTGTTCTAACTCATCATAATCAATCTTTATTTTCATATTTTGAGGAAATCCATTAAACATTACTTTAGTCTTTTTAACATTTTTCTTTAGTCCTACTTTCATTTGATAGTTCCCGCAACATTTCCTGCAGCTCTAAAGCGTAATTTGCATAACCAACTACATCATCTGCAAAATCTAAATGACTTAAATAATCTCCATTTACTTTCACTCTTTTAGTTTCCCATTTTAATCCACAAAATACTTCTTGCAGCACTGCTGTAAAAAGGTTTGGAGATATGGAGTCACCTTTCTCAATGTTGACTTTCCCAGTATCATTATGTAATCTAATGGTTGCTGTTGCATTTTTATAGATATTCTTTAAAATATCACAATATCCAGAATCTATACCTTGATGATCCAATGCTTTAATCACTGAAGAAATGTTTATAGAATCAAATGCCTTTTCGTAATCTAAAAATCCAAAGCATAATGACAACTCATATTCATTTGTCCTTTCTATAACTTCTCTCAATACCTGTATATGATCTACTGTACTAAAACCACTTTTATATCCTGCTTGTTCTCTTGGTTGGCGGAAATCTAAAGTTCTCTGTAGACCAGTTGTAATTATCTTGGTAAAAATTTTGTATAAACTGGTAAAAGGCTGAGAGGTCTGTAATTTCTAATATCTTCTTTATCACCTTTTTTAATTATTAATATTAATACTGCATTCTTCCAATCATCTGGTACATCTTTATCATTTAGACATTTGGTATATATCTTTGCTAAATTTTTTTCTATTTCTTCGCCTGCTTCTTTTAATATATCAATTATAATTTCATCATTATCTGAAGCCTTTCCTTTCTTCATAAATTTAATTTCATGCCTTACTTCTTCATTTAAAATTCTGGGCAATTCGAAAGATATAATAGATATAGGAGGTACTTGTTCTTTATTGCTGTATAATTCTTGATAAAAATCTTCTATCCATTTCATGATGTCATCTCTCGTTTTAGTAATAATTCCATCTTTTTTTCTTATTGCGAATATAAATTTCCTACCAATGCCAAAATATTGTTTTACATTCTTGAGACTTATTCGCTTCTACAGCTTTCCTTGCTAGTTCACAGTTATACTTTCTTATATCATTTTCAACACTTTTCCGCACCATTTTACAAAATTCGAGTTCTATCAGCTATCTTTGAGGCAGATTTTAAAAGTGTATCAGTTATTTTCATATTAATTTTATTCAAATCTGAATCATATTCAAAATCTACTAATACTTGGAACCAATTTGTAAGTTCTAACTTAAATTCATTAGAATGTTTCTGAAGATTAGGAATAACAACTGTAAATATTGTTTTTTTTTAATAATTTTTGTCTCTCTAGTTTTGCATTAACACATATCTTACATCTTACTAATCGGTGATCAATTCCTGTGTTAAATCTATTAAGACCATTACAATCTTGAAATATGTATTTTCTGTTAGTCAAAATATAATCCAATTCTGCTGTACCTTCATTTGGATGCTTCCATGTCCATTTCCTTTTAACAGTTTTCTGAAAAAAAGAATTCATAATATAAAGGGTTTTTTTTTCTGCAAACTCAACAAGTCTGTGTCCTCTCTCACTTTTATTACCATAACCAAAATTACTTACAGCACTTTTATCTTTCATTTGTTTACCAATTCTAGCATTACATTCTCTCATAACAATTTTAAAATGTTGTTTACTCTGATCAAAAGCCTTTGTACATCCATATAAAATCCTCTACTACTTCATCACTATGAGAACTTGTTGAGACATAAATCTGAATTAGCTGCATTTGGTATCTGCTATTAAGTTGTATAACTAATCTTGCCATTGTCCAATACACCATCAATCTCCACAATGTTGTTTTTCCACTTTCTATTTATAATGAATCCTACTCCAGTTGTATTTTCAATATTTGTGCCTTTATAATAGAATACATGTCCACTTATTAAATCAATTGTGTCTTCACTTTTTAACTTCACCAAGTCCAATAATGTCCCATTTAATATAAGTTAGTTCTTTTTCTAATTTTTGCAATCTTCCTTCGCTTGAAAGTGGTCTACAGGTGTAAGTACCTAAATAAAAAGTCGTCATCAAATGGCAACCTGGGCCTGCAATCGGGATTGTTTGCACCGACCGCTCTCTTGGTTGGTGACTTTACAGCCTCCTGGGAATAAGGGCCATGCTTTATTTTTGTCTGTCATAATTGTATATAACTATTGGAAAATATTTATCATTTATGCAAACATTCATTCTCCCTTATCAGGCAACTGAGAAGAAAGACCATGGTGTTTCTTGATCTTAAACTCACTATGCTGGCTAATGCGTGTTGGTAAGCAGCCCATCCCTGGTCATATATTATATGAATAATCACATAGCTGCAACGACAAGAGCTTATGGAGTGGTCATTATGAATTTTCCCTGCTTGATTTCTTTAAGGCCTCCAAGAAGAGTCAAAGGGTCTCCTTTCAGTTAATAGCAAACTTCTTTCTGTGCTGTATATTGAGTATATAAATATATTTATATCACAATTTTATTAAAAATGGTATACATGAATTTTTTGAAGAAGTCATTATCCCACATAATGAAGCTTAGCTAAAGAGACATTCAAATCAAGTGATTCTTGGAATCAAAATGTTGTCCCACATCTTTTTTCTTTTTTCCTTTTTTTAATGGACAGATGGAATTAGCAAAAAGCTAGATAACTTTTTTCTCTATCATTTCTGTACTTGTAAAACATTTTTTTCCTGGACAGCAAGTTCAATTGATTCCCCAAAATATCTTGTAAATGAGAAATCTTGTACAAAAAATAAACAATTATAATACTTTTATATGAGAAATAATTTAATTTGTTAATTAACTTGCAAACAAACCAAAAGTCTTAATTGAAAACTGTAATAAGTCTTCAATTAATATTTTGTAAAAAATATCAATAAAACAAAATGCAATCTGTGTGTAACTATAATGTCAATTTCTGTTTGTTTATTTGTTTGTTATTTTGAATTTACCACACTGTTATGGTGTAGATATTGAGACAGTAAGATTTGAATCTTAAGTTTCACCTTTTTCTATCATCTCTCACCCACCACCTTTATCCTACCTAAATTTAAACTTTTGGTATTGAATTGTGTGTATAGCGGTATTAAAATATATATAAACATCTGTCAAATTCGCTGTAAACGCCCACACCCTTCGATAAGAAATTTAAAACAATAAATGAAAATATTTGATATAATTTCAAATTTCTCTTTTAGTTATATAATGTTTATATAACTAACTATTTATTTTAAGTTATAAACTTTCGTTCATTTATTTCTGGTTTTCAAAAATTTATTTTAAATAATAATTTTGAAATTCAATTTTAATTTAAAGAAAAGTAGAAATAAATTATAAATCCCCTTTGTACTTGAAATTTTGCAATTCATGGTCGGTAAGAGATAAAGAATTAATTAGAAAAATTCCCTAAAAGTTTTAATAGTTACAAAATGCTAAAAAGGTGTAGAACAAATCTAAACAATAGGAAATTTAGCTTTCTAAATTGATTAAAAATCTAAAACTCTGACTAATGCATTGATTCTCCTCGGGGTAAATGGATTGATCTAAAAATAAAATAGATGAAAATAAAAGATAAGGTAAAAAGAAATAAATAAAGACATTTGACTTTCTAAAATGGATTTTGTGCTGTGCTCTTGCTTTGTTTGGGGGTTTAGAGAATCCTGATTTAATTCGTCTATTGTAAAGTGATCGAGTAGAAAGCGCCGGGGCTATTCTCTTCCGGAGATGGTCAATCAGATGCCCGAACCTCCACATGTGCCCTTCATAAATTGAATAATGGGGATCTGCTGTCAAAATAGACGGAGAGCTACTGCTTCTATTAAAATGAATGCCATAACCTGAGTGCAGGGAAATAGAAGCTACTGCTTAAACTAAATGAATAATTCGCAACTGACCTGGAACATAAAACTCATCTTCTTTTAAAACAGGTACTTGTACCCAAGGCCTTTAGAGTACTCTAAATTCTGTTCACAAGCTATAGCTAAGTCTACGTAAATTGTATACTTATAAAATTACTTGTTAACCTATATTCTGTAAATCTTTTTAATAATTTAGCTTACCTAACTCTTGTCTATTTCTTGGGTATGTATTTCTACTTTTGCATTTTTTTTTTTATGATAATAATAGCATGCCTATAAGATTTCCGACCAGACCTAGCCAATCTTTAAGTGTCAATCATAATTAAAACGGTTGCCATATTGCGCGGCGACCGAATAGTAAATTTCTTTTCTATACGTATGTTGGCTGGTCAGCTCAGAAATCACTATAATTCTTTAATAAATAAATAAATGATTACATGAAATAATGGATGCGTGTCCTGCAAATCATATGATTAATATTTACTTATGTTAGATTATTTTGTTCCAGTTAATTTCATATTAATCGACACGCATTCGTTGTTTCACTTATTGTAAATGCGGGAGTCTACTACGTATCAGGTGGTGGACATATTAGTTCTTAGAATAACCACCCCTTTTATTTTAAATAATAAAGTTAGTATATTTCAATAAATCCATTAATTACACTTATTTGAGAGCGAAATACGTTATTTATTAAATGTTGGTATTGTGAGACCGATTCGTAAATTTTAGATTAAATCTTAAAAGTAAATCTGATTTTATATTATGTTAGATAGATGTGTTACAGTTTAGAGATGCGATAATCCATCTTCGAGCCTTGGATATTCTGGATCATACAGTGAATACTGGATCCTAGTCGTCCTACATAAGTGGACTAATGGATGTTCCTGTAGGGCTTGATGCCTGTCACGCAGTCAGGGAGTAATTGCGGCACGGTCCCTTACACCTGATGATGCTCATGTGACCTCTTTACTTTTGGGCCTATGGCAAACGCCAGCCCGTCAATTTAAATTCATCCATTGGCTTTGCAGTTTTAACATACTGCCACATTCGCATTGCCGTTCTAAATGTACCACGTGTTTCTTTATTATTAATTTTAGCATTCCAAGTATGACTCCATCTCTACATCATCTAGCATAAATTCGCTCTCAAATCAATGTCTGCCCATAATTAATTCCTTATAAATCTCTTATTAATTAAATAAAAATATATGTCCTCAGCCGCTATTATTATTTCTTAATTTAGACTCGCGCATTACAAAAGTCATTAAATTCCCGAAGGCACGATCTTGAAAATACTTAACCAAGAATTGAGGTAGCTGGATTATGTTAATAAAATAATTGTACTTCATTTGTAAATATAAAAAGATCTCGGAATAATAATACCGCTACTAAAATTTCAGTATAATTAAATGTTATAATTAAATAATTTCAAACCATACGTCTGCCATCATATGTTCATTTGTTCGACACATATTCAGAATACTATCTCCTCGATTAGTTAAAATATATAAATGTCTAAATTAATGTTATTATATGTCTAACTTGAAAATAAAGTCTATGAGTCTCTCGCATCTCCCTGATCCCCGTGCCTAAAGAAATGTTTACTAATGTAGCATCAGATGTGTTGTTTCGTAGTGTGTATTGTGGAACCGGTAAACCATGTTCGATTTCAGCACTGCTGTTAGTTTCCCTACCAATGGTGCTGCTCTTCTGTTTGGTGGTTGAATTCTGCACTATGTTAACGAAGCATACGAATCTGACCGTTACAATATTCCATTGAAATACGTTTTTTTTAAAATAAAATATGTACATAAAAAAGTGCATATTAAAATTTAGTTTTGGGGCAGTTCATATATTCTATTAACAATATATTTGTATAATTGTTTTGTAATGCTATTAGAAAAATAAAAAATTAAATCAATGGGGTGCCGTTTTTGTTTCTTTTTTTAAAGGATAATACAATCTTAAGAGGTTTAGAAAAATAATATACACTTGATTGTGATCGCTTTAATAACGTAAATTATTAAATCTTTTTTTTTTTGCCCCCAATATTATTTATGTTTTTCAATGACAGGTATTTTTGTAATAAGGCAAATAAAAATCTGTATAGAGATGGAAATATTAAATAGAAATTATTTAAATAAAAAATTTTTTTTTAGTAATATACACAATTCTTGTTAGATTTTAAATTCTGTTTATAGTGAAAGTTTGTTTTTAATTTCAGGCTGAATAAAATTTATTTTTTGTGAAGATGTGCCAGAAATCCATAGAATACTGAAACAAAATTATGAAAGTCTTTTTTTATTATTGTTATAATTTCAATTATATATTGTAAAATATCAAAGCATTTTTGTTGCATAATGAATAAATCTTATTCATGGCATTACTTTTTGAAGGGGATGGTGAAACCTTTTACCATGGAAAGTAACTTTGCTTTGAGTGACCATTAAAGGGGGGGGGGGGACCTTTTTAAAAAAAAAACAATTTCAATTTTTTTTAATAGATCACTATAGATAATATTTGATTATTTATCAAAATAATGAGTGCAAATTGATTGTTTTGGCAATTCCTTGTGTAAACACATCTCATGTGCAAACATTTAGGTGTACTGTGAAATTAGGTAAGGGTTTATTTACTTTGCTTTTTTCAAAAAACAAAAAAAGTTTACAATTTTATACCTTTTTTATATTCATCTTGTGATGAAAATTATTGGTAACTGATAAAAATAAGTGGTAATAAATTAGAAAATTATAACTATTTTAGATTATTATCAGTTGTTTCTTAAGTTTTATGACCGTAGTACTCAACATTTGCATTGATAATTAAAAAATTAAAATTGTTTTTATTAATTTTATATTTTTTATCTATTTTTTTTTCTAATTATTGTTATGTTGAACCATTAATCTAGAAGCACAACTGAATATAAATATATATATTGAAGCATATATAAGATTAAAGTGTATAATATTCAAAATATTTAACCATATAATGGAAATGATTTTTGAGATTTTATAAATATTAGAAGTAGATATATAGAAATTCATTAGCACATTTATCTGTTAAAATTTATATTATTTAATGGTTAAAATACATAGATTTCACCTAGAATGAAGGCCTGATTTCAATTCTTCATACGGAAACTTTGGAAAGTCTTGCTGCAAAACCACTTGCCATTTTTATGATCGAGTCTTTGAATTTTGAACTGTCCTATCTCTAAATGAACACTTGTTACATAGCAAAAGTTTACTTATTTACCACAAAAACTTTAAGGCACTAGTATGACTGGATCACAAATTATAACTTGAACTATGATAGTATATTATACTTTCATGGAATCATTTTCATTACTCTCCTGCTTTCATCAAGTCTTTCAAAGCACTTGAAAGTGTTTTTGAAACTCATTTCAAAATTTTAGGAGCATTTTTTTTTTTTTTCAATTTAAAACAAAATTTAATATTTGCATGTTGTTCTACCATGGGTTAAGATATGAGGTACATTATTCCATTTTCTGGCATAATTTTTGATTCAGTCATGTCATACTATGTCATTATGTAATACATGCCTTGATTTAAAGATGGTGCCATAAATAGTTTAGAGAGAGAACTTCTCATTTTTTCAGTGAAAATGAAAGGGATTAAAATATTTACACGAAGAGATTAATGATAGAGTACTTACAGAACTATATTAAAGGTAAAGAAAAGACAGAAAATTGATCCTAATTTATTTCAATTAGAGTTTCAGAAAATAGCAAATTTAAAAGACTTATTGCTATGTATAATAGGTAACATTACATACACAACACAAGAATCATATATAAAAATTAGAAGTTAAGTATAAATATGTGGAGTCAGATGATAAAAAAAAAAGATTAAAAAAATTTAATAATAAAAGAAATGGTAAAAAACATATAACAGTAAGGAACAAATTTAATATCATATTCCATGGGTTTATATAAAAAATGAAATGAAATAAATTGCCAACTAATGTAAAAGTAGGATAGAAAAATAATAAAACATTTAGGGAAAGAGTAGTATAACGATAAAAGTAATAATAACATTAAAAATAGAGTAGGAATAATTTATAAAATAATTAGAACTACATCAGTATACTTTATATTGATCACTTAGATAACAATTGTTAATGAAAAAGATAAAGGATATGATACAAATTAGTATTGCATATTTATTTTTTTTAGATATAGAACATAAAATGAATTGTGAGAAGAATGTAAATGTGATCACATATATTAAGAAAGTATAAAGAAAGAAGTTGTCATGAGATTTTGTAAAGTCATGAAAATATGAATAAGTGTATAAACGTAGTTAAAACTACAAGGCAATTAGGATGAATTTAATCATTATTAAATTGGAAGCCTTAAAAGAATATTTTAAAATATTTATATAGATTTAATTTGTACAGTAGGAAACAGAAAATGATAAGTTTGTATTTATTTACTAATTAATTTATATATAAATTTTAATGTATTATATTTTTAATGGTAATCATTAGAGGTTGCTATAAAATTACTTGTCATTTGCTAATTAGAAGTAGACATGTTGAAAAGATGTATATAAGGAATGAGGAAAGTAAATTGATACTGTAATACATTTTTTAAAATCTTAAATTGTTTATTCTCATTTTTACTTAAAATTGATCAATAATTATATGTATATACCAACTTACCATATTCCATTATCTCCTGCAATAATTTGACTATGTATTTTGTAACAGTATAACAAAATTTGTCCCCAAAATCAAATGGTTGAAGAATTTCACTAGAAATATTACTTTTAATCCATTATTAATAAATTCCACCCTTTAAGGGCCAACTATACAATGCAACCCAAATTCATTAATTGTAATACTATTTTCATAATATTGGCTTTACAATCTTTCAAGAAATGTGTCAACATATCTTTTGTATCTGTTTATGTAAAATTAAGATGTAATTTAAATAAAATATGTAATTTGATATATGTATTTTAAATGTTTCATGTATATAAACAAAAATCTATGCAAGTATGCGGCAGATAGCAAGAGCAACATCAATGCATACAATAATGATGTAATAAGGCTTGGTTATATTTGTAATACTTATTAAAGCAGCAAATTTTACACCAATGTAAATAAAGTTAAAAACATTAATAATATGCCTAAAGCCTGGATAAACCTTCCTTACATCCCTCAGATTGCAAATAACCTTAAGAACATTGTGCTGACATATACAGGGTAAGCTTCAGATCGTCATCTTCTCTTAATAATTGGTTGAACAGTACTAAAGACAAGACATCAATGGAGGATGCTTTCCACATGGTCTATAAAATTGCATACAATAATCCATCTTGCAGCTCTGTGTATTACAATAAATCTTGTGCAAATAGATTCATGCGAATTACCCAACACGTATATTTGTACTATAGAACAAAACAAAAAAGTGAATACAGATTGATCTTTCTTGATTATGAATACACCATGGATCATACATTTTCTCCAGCTAAGGTTAGAACAATTTGCATGGAAAGTGAGGATTACAAACATATACAGGGTAAGCTTCAGGTCGTCCCCTTCTTTTAATAATTGGTTGAACAATACTAAAGACAAGACACCAATGGAGGATGCTTCCCACATGGTCTATAAAATTGCATACAATAACCCATCTTGCAGCTCTGTGTATTACGGTAAATTTTGTGCCAATAGATTCATGAGAATCGCCTAACACGTACATTTGTACAATAGAACAAAACAAAAAAGTGAATACAGATTGATCTTTCTTGATTATGAATACACCATGGGTCACACATTTTCTCTCCAGCTAAAGTTAGAACAATTTGCATGGAAAGTGAGGATAAAAAAAGATAATACAAAGATGTTTGCCAATTGCAAAGGATTCACTTTAAGAATTAATGTGTTCCATTGTTCGAAAAATGGAAATTTTTTTTTTTTTTTGCATAATGCACCTCATTTACATATACATCACATCAATTATATAAGCACACTTATTGTGCCAGTCAAAATATGCTTATCCATCTAACACGAGCTGGAACTCACAAAATGTACTTCAAACCCAGTCGAGCCCGAGATTTTGGTCAGGGACCAGCCTGGATTCAAACCCACTCTCCAAGCCCCAGGTCAAACACCTAATGGACAACATAACAATGATGGCACACGAGAATTAATTCTTAATCCGGCCCACTAGCAAATCGGAGAAAACAATTAGACTCATGGACTTAAACATATATATAAGCAACTTAAATACTAAACATTCCAAAGATAAAATGTAATATAATTGGTTAAATAGGGGTTTTACTAATGAAAAGCTATGGGCAATTAGTGAATTGGATTGATTTAATAATGAGACAGAAACTAAGAGATAATGAATTATAAAATATATTTATTAACAAATTTCATATGTATCTTGATATAACATTATTTAGCACGCAGGCATTTTATTTATTAAGTGACATTACTCTAGGCCATTTAAACAATAATTGATATGTTGGCAAATAGATTTGTGGCCATTATTCAATGGAAACAAATATCACGCTATACAACTAATCACTACATTAACTTATTAGTTATGTCCTTTTATAATCAGTTCTAGTGGCTATTTTACATGAAATCAAACCAAGTCTGGAGTGAAGCTTAATAATATGTCTAATAATAATAAATTTATATATTTAATATGGGCTTGTAAAGCATCCCAGATAGCTTAAGATCGAACAGGTTTTCAAGAATGCTTCGGTTCAATGCCGAAGATTGCATATTTGGGAGGAAAGAATTGGCTATAATATAACGATTTTACTAATATGCTAGGCACAAGTAAAATATAATAATAAAGTGGCTCTGTGGGTGGAAGAATAGTTTTAGGGTTTTTGTGACAAACAACGGTTTACCCAATAACCGGTCGTCATGCTGCTAATGGGGAACCTTTATTTGGTTCAGAAGAGGCGGGGGACTTACGTGCTAATCTGGCCCGTAGCTCAGACTTCGCTACTGCACCACCCATAAAAGAGGAAGATGGGCTGGACTTACCGTGGCTCCATCTTATATATATATAAAACAGCACAACGAGAAAATATTAATAAGTTTCACATCCACCAAGCCAAAGGATATTATAAATTAAATATCATATATTAAATGAACACCAGTTCATCAGCTTGATCAAAAGAGCCAACTCTTCTGTAGCATGAGAAATACGATATGCTACTGACGGGAATATATATCTATACAAACTTTACTTTATCCCGTTCAATCTCTTTAGTTACTTATAACTACTAAACTTTTAAACAGGGGGGGGGGAGTATATTTAATAAGGGACTTACGAATACTTTACTAAAAAATATACTTATGATTACACTCCAGGCTAGTTTAATCTTTAGTAACATAATAATTAAAAGTTGAAAAGCCACATTTTATATTTATATTAATTAATTTACTAAATGACAAAATATGAATTTGGGTTTTGAAACAGTGCACGAAATGACGCTATATAAATAATAATACAAAGATTTTAAATTTATATCTTTAAAAACATATTCTATAATTAAATGCACGCCGTTTCGAAACATAGGCATAATTAAAAATAATTAAAAATAAGCAAAAGAAAAGCAAACACAGAAATTTAGCAAAAGTATTTCATTTATAGAAAGAGTTTACAATATTGAATTAATAAAGAAATTTACAAAAGTATTTCATTTTATAGAATTTAAAGATTATTTGGAAAAACAATTTAGGAAGAAGTTTCAATAATATGGTTAGCTAACCTGTTTTTGAAGAAATAATGATTGTTTTGAATTTCACACAGAGCTCTGCGAATTTAAATAATATTATAACAGTTCTATAGCTGGACTGGATAGATTCGAGCTGGAACAAAGGTGAGTTCTTTGGCAGCTTATGGCATGTTTTTATTCAGTTGCGAGACGATTTAAAATGGTGTTGGAACGACGGCAAGTCCCTTTTAGCGGCGTACGGCATCTTTCATTTGGTATAAGCTTGTTGGTTGTTGCTTCGGCATTGGATGGATTGAACTTCGGCATTCCATCACGGGAACGGCAGCAAAATCTTGCCTGACTTTAGCCGGACATGGTTAAATTAAACAATTTGTAACTTGGATAGTAATAGCTCTTCAGAAGCAAGATGGAGTATATCTTCCCGCTTAAAATAAGCCCTATTTACACATTTCGACTAAACTTTAACACCTTTTTGGAATTTCGTTTGCCTCGGGACCAATTGACTTTTAATTAAACAAAAATAATATAATCCAATTTCTACAACAGATAACGTCTCCGAGGTGTTACATTTAATTTACTTAAAATTATTAAAATATATAAATCATATAATTCGATTCAGATTTCACTAATTAAATTCCTTTCTAGGTGTTAAAGAATGTTAAAGCTTAGCAGAAGGAACGGTATTCTGATTTAATGATAAAGTCTTATTGTAAACAAAAATCAATCAGTAAACTAGATTTTACTTTTTTACCCGGGGTGCGGTCCTAATTGATTTCTTGTTTACACAAAATTCTCATTTTTAGTTATAAACGGATTTTTATTTTACTGAAATAAATAACTTTTAACATATTTGTTTTTACAAAATTATTTGTTTAAAAAAAGCAAATTTAAAGAAAATACTTTAGTTTCAATTATATATGTAAAACATTAAATCAGAAAAATGTTAAATATATTTTAAAGAAAACATTTTGCATTATTTTTATTTAAACTTAAATATATACATATCATTCCAATGTTTAACTTATCCATCCACATACGAATATAATAGCGAATATAATTAAGAATTGACTGATAATTAATAAAACATTTTATAATAATTTATGAGCATTTCTACGCTATAATTTTATCAAACCTGTCTAATTATAGCGTGTTTTTTCGTATGTAAATGGATGATGCCATTCAATCGGCCATGATAGCAAAGGTTTTCCCGCTCGACTTATGTATTACATTTTTACATTTAAGATAGGTTCGAAACTAGTTCAGACGAGTAGGTCATTAGGTTGATGGTGAAACGGAAAGAGATTGGAAGGTTTTCGTTTCATTATATTCCATAACTATTTAGCACTATGATTTTGGCAGTGTTTTGCCGAAAGCTGGTTTAGTGTATTTAATTAACGTATGTTTATTGTACCTTTTCATAATAACTCTTTTAGTCAATGAATGTTTAAGAATCACATACTTGTGTGAAAAGAATTAATATTTTTGAGAATTACATATATGTATTTTGTATATTTGTATGATATAAGCAATACTTAAATTTAAATAATTTTTAAAATTCCAAAATATTGGAAGACAAAAATTATTTTGTTTATAGATGTAGGCATATATATATATATATATCATATAATGACTTAAGTAAGAAGGTAATCAATATTGTGAACAATTTCCATTGCCTCAATTTTTTTATATACCTATACCCTGTTCAGCACTAGACCTTCCTTTATGCAAAAATTCACCATATAGGTCATCAATTTGTAACCACTATTTTGATTTACAATCGTTTTATTCACTAAAATGATCTTAAAAACAAAATTTCAATATTTTTTTTGGGGGGTGGGGGGCGGTTTCCGGAAGATTGATGGTTACTTTGTTAAAGCTATGTCATGAAGTAATGACATTCAAAAGGTATAATACAATTTATTCATTATACCCAATACAATAAACAATATTGCAGTATTGAATGCAATATTTTGATTATAAACTTAAATTACAATTATTCAATTTTTATCCAGAGCCCTTACAAGACAATCGATATTTCATTTATGACATAACCAAAATGAAGATTTCATTATTAATGACTATAAAACAAAAGAATTTTTCATACAGTATAATAAATAATCAACATCACATTTTTATGGCACAAGAACCAAATCTTTTAATATTAAATTTTAAAATGAATACAATAGCTTAAAAACTATATATTTACTCACTTTTATGGAATAAAATAGTTTACTTCCCATTATATATGAATAAACACCATCTTAGAACATATAAGGTGTTGTATGAAAAGGAAATCAAGCATTTTGACCATCCATTCTAAACTTTTTCTGTAGAGGTCTCCAACTATCAACATCTGGTGTCATCCGATTCCCCCCCCCCATCAAAGGTCATCAAAAAGCTTTACAAGATAGCAATGGACTTTAGAATGAGCCATTGATAAAATGACTCAAGAAAATTGGATAATGATGATTGATAAATGGATCACAGGAAATAACTTCTAAGTTAAATCGTTTTTTTTTTTACTTTCGTATTTTAAGAGCATATTTGCATAATACACATAGCACTGTTAACACTAGCATTTAATATATATTAAGGCTTTGTTACTGTATTCACAGTTTATAATGTAATTTTTATCTGGAATAACCAACCAAATTTTTCCCGATAGAAAATCATTATATTCTTTTCTAATCTGGTAAGGAAGTGTGCTGGAATAATATGGAGAAGCAGAATATCACATAAACTGGATTAAACTTGGAGACCTTCATCTTACGGTAGATTGATTAATGGTTTTAAATGATGTTAATATCTAAAAAGAATCTGCAGATTGCATTTTGAAGGATAAGAAATGTTCAAATTTTATCAAGTTGAATGTCTCTAAATTTAAGTAAGTTGATTGAATAGGATATATCATTAAAAACCTTGATTTAAATTCTTGCATTATTATTATTATTGAAAAATTAGCATTGAAATAATATATAAAAGATTGCCATCCCACTGAATTAATGAATTTTGATTTTTGCGTACATGTTTTTTTATGTGACAAAAAAAGAAAAAGATCTCAAGTAACTGTATATTAAAAGATTTTGTATGCCTAGCAGTTTTAATTCACAAATTATTTTTAAGTTTTCTTTCAGTTACTGAATTTCTATCTTTAAATTCCTATATGATTGGGAAGATCCACATTCTTTTTATTGTTGAGCTGCATAGCTGTATTTCCTTTTAATCTAGACATACATAAAACAGTTATTATTATGGAACCAATCATGATTTCTTTAGTGTTTAATAATAATAATTTTTTTTAAAAAATCATCAAATTTTTATCTATATATTTCTGATATCCAATTTTTAATGCAATTAACCATTTTAAGCTTATTTTGTACTAATCTATAGTCCTCCAACAATCCGCATCTTAAATACTGGTGATACTAAGTTTTTATATATCTATTCTGACTGCTAATATAACCCCTAAGAAGTTTTGTTTTAATATTCATACTACTAATATAATCCATAAGAAATTGTTTTAATTATTGATGTATCTATTTTTTTTTATAGCAATTATTAGTTATTCCACGTGTTCATAAATTAAATAATAACAGAACATTCAGCTTTTTTCAAAAGTATTTGTGTATTATTTCTATCCAAGAGCAAAGAGGTTTTTTTGTGTGTGTGCTTTTTGATTTTAATAAACTAAATGAAATGGTGGAGGGGTACATTTTTTAATATGTTTATTTGTTTCAAAAATAGAAAATAACTAGTTAGACTTCATAATGAATTCAACATAGTGCAATAAATAATACACAGATTGGCCTCAATTTTGAAATTTGTGAAAGGAATTATTCGTTCTTTTTCAAACTGTTTAATATAAAATGATCTTCACTAAATAGACAAAACCAGAACTTGTGGAGAAAATTCATATTGTATCGCAAACCTTTTTTTTAATGCATGTTGTATGGAATTTTTTTTTGTATGTTACCTTACATATATATTATATATTAATGCATGTTGAAAATATGTACACCTGAGTCTTTTTTTACGCGGACTTATTTAACACGATTTTGAAGTTACACGATTCATGTTTCACCGGAAGTCGAACTCCAATAATGCGCTATTACTTTAAATAATAAATTTTGCGCACTTACGTTATATTGAAAGTAATAGCACATTATTGGAATTCAACTTTCATGTTAGTAATTTTAATATTTTCAGTGCTTTATAATAGTAAGATTTTATGCAGTAATGAAATTAAAATCATGATTTCCACATTTTATGTATACAAACATTAAATTTTACAAGATTATAATGTAAATTTGTTCAAACATTGTGCATGTTAATTTTGCATTTTAAATCACATTCTGTTTTTGCTTTTTAAAAAAGAACGTAATCAATTATTAATCATTTAGTGTCCGCAGGTTTATTTTTAAAAGGTGAGTAATAGCAGTGAAACGAAATTTGATTTTTAAACGGAATTGAAAATTAAAGACAAAAATAAAAGTTCAGATACAGAAGAAAATGTAGAAAAAGATAATGAAACAGAAGTGGAACCTGTTCCTTTCATTTCAAAAATGATTCGAGAAGGTCTACGACTTTCTAATCAATTGGCAAATTATTTTCTTACTAATGACACTAATCACGAACATGCTCTTAAATTCCAACGAGAGCTAAATGGTTGTATCTCTGGATATCGCGAGCTTCATAAACAATTAATAAAATCATTGTCTCAAAGATTTATTACTAATTACATTGTCACTAGAAAACCATTAACACAACAACATGAGAGTGAAGTTGGTGCTAGTTGTAGTTCCTCTTGTGAAGAATCTTTACCAGTTTGCAAATGAACCTGTTTATCGGCAAATAGCGTTAATAATTAAAACGTGTATAAAAAAATGTAAATTACTGTACTGTAAATTATGCATAAAAATGTATTATTTTGAAAAAAATTAAATATTATAGTTAAAAAAAGTTTGTCTTGTATCAATTTTTTTCAAATTTGAAATTTTTTATTAGTCATATTTTATTTCCTTATTTTTTTTTGCACGAATTTTAAAGTAATTTTACGTTGGTGCTTTGCTTTTACGCGAATTTTGAAAAATCACAGTCCGCATCCCCCCTTTTTCAAGGTATTACGTCTATTTTTGTGCGTGTTTTCTGAGGAACCTATCTATCACGTAAAACGAGACCCAGGTGTATATATTATTTGTGTTTTTCAGATACAAAAAAAAACCACTTGATAAATATTTTTAACATTATTTTTTTTCAACCTTTAAAAAATGCAAAAAATATTTAGAAATAATTATTTGCTGGAATATATAAACATAATTTATTTTAAAAGAATAAACATTGAATACCTTGCAGTAAAAATAATAATAATTTACATTGACAAATTTTAAGAAAGTTGGCTTCCTGACAAGCGAGTACAAGAAAATTTAAATTATAGCTGCCACATAGAGTAAAAAAACAACAACTCTTAATATAGAAGTCATTCATTTGTTAATTAAGCTGTTGCACAAACTAAACACGAGAAACATTTAAAAAACATAATTTTGGCAGCAACCTCAAATAAGATCATGTGAATATTGTAGTAGAAGAATTAATTCTTTAGCAATGATTTATTTGTAGTGATGGGTTTTTTAAAGCATCTTGAATATTAGTTTTTATTTTTAAATAAATACTAACCTTCTAGTATTAATAATAATATCTTAATAATTTTTTTTTTAGTCCACTAATATTTATTTCTAAATTAAATTCATCATCATTCTATAAATTTGATGATTTATCAGTTTTGGAAACTTTAATTTCAGAATATCTTTAACATTAGTACAAATATTATAATCTGCTTTCAGTATTTTCACAAAACTATTGGATTTATGCAAAATAAATAATTTATTTAATAATAACTATTGACAAAATTTTTTTTTTTTTTACAATAAAAATATTGGGGGGGGGGGGATGCTATTCGTCACAAAGTAATGAATATTCAGATTTGGGGAGATTTTATAATCTCAGAAGAATTAGACAAATATTCATTTTAGTGGAAAATTCATAACCACATTAGTGGATCATTTTTTTACTTTACTAATTTGTCTTGTTTCAAGGCTGTTCAAAAAAGAAATTGCAGCAATAAAGTTGGGAAGTGGTGATACCCTCCCCCCTCCCCCCAAAAAAAAAAATTGTTATAGAAAAAAATCTCAAATTTTGATTTTATCATCTTGTGCATATAAGTAGAATATATATATGGCATTCCAGACTTTTTTTTTAATCAATCCAGAGTTGAATTTGTGAATTTCTATAATATTTATTTTATATATTTATAGTATGTATTCAATTATATATTTATATTAAAGAGCTGCAACTTATATGAGATATGTCATTGAAATATTTATTGAGTTTTATCATGTAATAAGGTATTAGATTATATATATATAATAGTTAATTTTTGAATTGTAAATTATGACAATATAAGGCCACAGGATCAATTTACGAAGGAAATTCCATCACCTGTGCCAAATTTTAAAAATTACTAACTACCAATCAATATAGATTAAATGTTATTTTATATAAAACAGATCTTCAACATTGTATCTAATGCTTATTTTATTTGAAAATGTGAAAGATTTGCAATATAGTTATTAATTGGGATGCTTTTTATATCCATATATAATTCATTCTGGTTAGTAGAAATTGTAATCATTTTTTTTTTTTAAAAAGTCTTGTCATGAATATTTGTCTAAATGTTTATCTATTAAAATTATTTTATTAGAAAATGATATGAAATTCAGTTATTAATATATTGCTTTTTTATATAATTAATAAGCACACACACAGTTAGTTATTGGAAAGTTTATATGAAAATGGAATTCAGTTCTTATTGCTTAATAATGTTTTTACTTATAATTTTAGTGATAACTGTTACTAAAAATTCAAATTTAAATGGTGTCTTAAACTTTAAAATTATAAACAAAATAAAAGTAAATAATTTTTTAATAAATTAAATTCATTGCTTTTTTATTTTAATAATAATGCTGATATTTTATTGCTTAGCTACTTAATATTTTATGTTTCTGGCATCATATATTTTTTGTTTTTGTTTTGCTCAAATATAAATTTTTGTTAAAATTTTATCTTAAATTTAAATGATGTCAAAATTTAATCCTCATTATGGAAAATTCTGAATTATTCAATTGTGGATTATTCATTATCTTGTTATACAATAGTAAAAAATGGTGTTAATAATTTGAACTTTATATATATTTAAAATAAAATTGTAAAGGGAAATCTTAAAACAGTATGTTTAGTAGCTGGGTTATTTGAATTTTTTGAAAAAATAAAAAATAATATCTATTAAAATGGAGTGGGAAGTTATAAACAGAATTCTTAAAAGATTGTTGTTGCTTTTTTTGTATGCTTTTAAATTTCCTATTTTAAAAATATATTTTTTCATAGAAAATAATCTGAACATAAATTTTGTTTTTAAATAGAATGTTATATAAAAACGATCAACTTATTATATAAAAATGTCATAAGTAGGTAAATGAAAAAAAAATCCAATTGAACTGAAAAACAAATATTTATATAGTTCAATGAAATTATTCAAAACTACTTTTGAATACTTTCCACATTTCATGATTGAAGATTATGTTAATTTGAATTATATTTTTCCCCAAATTAACTCCTTTATTTAATATAAACTGTTTTACATTTATATAGACAAAGGTTTCCCATAATATTTATTACTGTTTATATGCTATAATCAAGGTAATGATTTGTTTATCATATGCTAAAAAAAAATTGTTTTATTTTATAATCATATATACTAATTTCAATTTGAAAAGATGTAAACAAAAAGAAAAAACCGTTTTGTGAACTTGTTACCAGACTAATTAAAGGAATTAAGGTATTTATAGATTTTTTGAATTAGGAAATAAGTGAAGGAAAATGCTTCAGGATTATACAATAAATGCCAATGTATTTTTATTTAATATAAAAGAGAAATATTGTTAGAAGTATAGGTATACTTAAAAAGAAGATATTAGAATGGTTATTGATTGCTGTTTTGGAATATTACAGATTAATGTTTGGGATTCTTATCAATGGTATATTTCTTTAATTCTCAGAGTATGACTATGATGTCAAGTATTTATAAAATGATTTTGAGATAAGAACTGATTTGGTTAATCTAGAATTTATATATAGAGTGTTAATAAATAAAAAACAGAAAATCAAATTTAATTGAAATGAGACTTGAAAAATAGAGTTGGGAGGAAGAATAATTCAAAGGACATTTACAATTTTTATTTAAAATAAAATATTTAAAAAATATATTTTTTTAAATAATGCTTTTATGTAAATAGGCTAATAAAAAAATAATCCTTATCATAAAAGCATTGAGGCTTAAATAAATCATAAAATTCAAAAAATTCTCACATGCTTTTATGACAATGATTATTATTTTTGGTACTTGTGTATAATTCAACCGATGACGTATTACCCTGAAGGCATATCAGTCTAATCTTGTGATTTTTAAGATAACGTCTCCAAGTGATCTGCGGACACATGTAATTCTAAGGATTGGCCAAAACCACTGCTGACACGTGCAAGTGATAAATGATATCTAATAATACACATGGCGTTGCGATATGAACATTTGTTACAAAATCACAATTTACACTAACAATTAAAAAATTAAAGCACAAAATACTAATTCATTTTATTAAAAATTGCCATAACCAATCTTATAATTTTGAAATACTAAAAGGTTATAATATCTAAATATGAATTTTATTACAATATATGCCCATAATTACTTTGTGCCAAATTATACAGGGAGGGAGAAGAATGTTTTTGATGATACGAAGTATTGTCCAACAAATGCTTGGTTTGATCAATTTTATATTTATTCATTCTATTTTTTATATTTTAGTCATGTGATTTGATCAAGCATAGTTGTTTGAAATTTGTGCCTTCATTTTTTAATTATTGATGTAAATTGTGATTTTGTAACAACTGATCATATTGCGACCCCGTGCAGATTATTCAATGTCATTTATCGCTTGGATGTGTCAGCAGTGGTTTTGGGCAGTTCTTAGAATTCAAAATGGTGGACAATGTACTCTAAATCCGTACTAAACAAATGGTAAAAACTATTATGAATACTTAAACTGCTCTCAGTGTCTTTATTTCACACAATAAGGTTTATTAAATTGCCCAACATATCTAGTATACGAGTTATACTAGTTATTTAGGTATTGTGAAACAGAATCAATGAGTATGAATAATAGAAGAAAAAACTGGGGGAGAAAAATCAGAAAATGTTAATTTAATTATAAAAGATATAGATTCTGATGCATTTTTTTGTTATAGCAATATTATTTTAAAAGAAATATTAAAGTTAAATGACATTCATCATTATCAATCCACTGTAGGATGAAGGTCACTCCAAGTTCAATCCATTTCTTTGATCTCTAGCCTATCTTCTCCACATCACCCCTGCACACTTTCTTATTTCATCCATCCATCTCGTGTGGTCTCTTTTTGGATCTTTTACAATCTATTGGAATCTGGTTTAAGATTTCAATTGTCCATCTATGATCTCTCCTAACAATATGTCCAGCCCAAATGACATTATACATCTTTTAATTAAAATTAAAAAAAAAAATTTTTTTTAAATCATTTATTTTGCTGTCTTTTGAGAAACAAAAGTAATGATTATATTTTATTTAGAGAGAAGAAAAGGTAGTCAATAAAAGAATCCACAATCAAGATGAAAAAAACAGTTATTGCCTTACAATTAGCAAAATCAGTTTAGCCTTTCTCTAAGGATGTTGTATTTAAAAATAAAGAAATGTAAATGATGTATATGAGCAGTTGAATAAGTTTAAAGATTTGAATTGATGTTTCATTATTGTATCTTTTTTTTTTTTTTAAGGAAAAAAAGTTGACCAAAAAAGAAAAGTATCAGTTTCTTGTAATGATTAAATAAAAAGTTTCATTGATATATAAAATGAAATGTCACATAATTTTGTCTACTAATTCTAAATATTATTCACTTCATATATGTCTCAGTTCCCGATTCATTTAATGATAAAATGGATGGTGTGAACTTATGGTAGGAAAATGCCATATATCATTCCTTTTTTTGAGAAGCTAAATAAATAATTAATGATTCTAATGCTAATGTTTTAAAATGTAGTTCATCCACATCATGAAATAATGTATAGGAATAATATACTTGGTATTTTCAGTCGAGGATTAGGAACAAAATTTCAAGAATTTTATAGAATGTGTTTTATCGAGAAATTATAAATTTTTATATTTGTATTGCAAATATGTGATAAGCCAATTGAACTGCAATAACTAATTGTAAACTTTTTTGGCCTTTTTGTGCTATCTTTTTATACATTAATAAACATGCAATTAAATTATTAGTATTACTAATTTTAATACTATTAATAATAATTGTGAATAAAAAAATATTTTATAACTAGATTGTTGTCTAAGTACATTAGCAGAAATTACTTAGAAAATGAATGACAAATGTCAGTGAAATTTCACAGGATCTTGTCTAATAATTCAAAGTTTGCCTTATTTTATGTCTGAGTCGTTAGTCCTATAATGGATGATGTGAATTTATAGCCAGAAAATGCTGTTACATTGTTCTTTTTTTTTTTGGAAGTTGAATGAATATGGAAATGATAACTTATGAGTCATATGTTAATGTTTCAAAAGTTAATCCAACTAAATGTCAAAATAGAAGTAATATGCTTGATTATTTTCAAAACTCAATAGATTTGAAAACAAAATTTTTAAGAAATATATGGAACTATTTTAATGATAAATTACAAAATAATTTTTATGATTGAAACATAGCTTGTATTTTTGACTATCAGTTATTTCAAGGGTGGGCAAACTCCGGGCCACATGCAGCTTCTGATATGCATTTGTGTGGCCCACCTATATGTTAAAAAGTGTTGTATTTATATATATATTACCGTACAGATTTTACATATAGATAAAAAATACCTACTGTGATAGCTTCCAGTTAATAATTGACGTGTATATATGTATTTGTTTCTTAAAAATAAAATTATATTGTATTTGATGCATGTATATATTTTTGTCTTTTATGAATAAAATAAAATTTGATTTGTGTGTGAATATTTTTAAATCAGTGAAACTAATTATAAAAACCTGTTTTTTTTAAAATTGCAAACATAAACTTTGAACTGAAATGCATGATCAATTATCTTTAATAAAAAGGAAATCTTTACTGACAGATTAGTCTGGTAATAACAACAAAAAAATGTCAGTAGTGTTTGCTTAATTAGTTGGATTTCTTTCATTTAAAATTGGGATAAAGAAAATTTTAAGATTTATTTACTTACAACTTAATTTATAATGTCTATATGACATAAGATTTAAAATAAGATAAATCAATGAAACAAATAAATAAAGGCTTTTGGGATATTTGTAGAAAATGTTAATTTTTCTTCAGTTAAAGGTGTTAATTAATACATATCCAATTTACCAAAGGGAAAATTTGCATACAAAAGCACTTTTGCTAAAAAATTTATCAATTTATAACTAATAGAAGATTTTTAACTTCCATTAAAGAAAGATCTTACTTATGATCTATAAAAATCTCACTTAACATTTCCCAAGTGCCTTTTGAAATAAAAGTGTATAAACACTTGGGGAAAATGTATTGTCTTTATTCTTGTTCTTCTTTTGCTATTTTCATTCAATCCAGTACATGGAGGTCATCAAATTTGAATAGCAAACCTATTTAAAATGTATAGGTAAGCTACTTTTTAACATTTAAGAATTGAACAACTTGTTAGTAATAACACACAAATAGACAACACGGGTTAGTAATTATTTGTAACTTTTATTTTTTAAAAATTTATCCCCATTTACAAAAAAATACAATTGAGTAATTAAATAGAATGCTAAACAGCTAAAAGATTTTTTTTTATCCAACTTCTCTCATCTGTTTCTAAAAGATTTTCCTTTTCTGTTTAAAGATGAATTAATCATGCATCATCAGTTGAAACTTTTTTTTTTTTTAATTTATTTTATAATTACCAAACTCATGTATTTTTGTAAACAATTTCAAAATAATTAAATGGATAATAAATTTAGTTGATTTGAAAAACTAATAATGCTAAAGTTAAAAAATTATTTTCATCTTTAAAGGTCAAGAAATATATATGAACATCAATTTTTTTTATTCTCAATTATTTTCTTTATTCTTTACGCTAGCTTCATAAATGCTATAATAATAAAAGATATAATTCATTGAGTAGAAGCTGTCAACTTGTTTTCGTTATATGTGTAAAATAAATAATTGTTCAAATTAAGATCTTAGAACTCTTCACTCAATCAGCTCTGTTTTTGACTAAATCTCACGGCCTTGATTAAAATCATTGCACTTGTCAGTGTACCGTTTGTTTCACTAGTGTTCAGACATGGCTGTTAATTTCCAAATTTTGAAATCTGTTCTAAAAAATGTAAAATTGATGATGAATGCCATGTTTTTAACAATGAATGGACATTGAAGTATTTTTTCACAAATGTTGAAAACAAAGCAGTGTGCTTAATATGCCATGAGAGCATTGCTGTTTTCAAGTAGTACAATTTGAAGAGGCATTTCCAAATTAAACACAATATGTTTGCAAGTACTTTATCAAAAAATGAAAAACAGCAAAAGGCAAATGACTTATTAAAAAGTTTAAACCGGTAACAAAATGTTTTTGTCAAACAAAGTGAAACACAAGCTGGTGCAACGAAAGCGAGTTTTGTACCTTCGTATAATATTGCCAAACTTAATAAATCATTTTCTGAAGATGAATTTTTAAAGGAATGCATGCTTGCCACTGGTTGACATTGTCTGCCCAGAAGTTAAAACAAAAATTGAAGCAATATCTTTGTCAAGAACTATAGTACATCGTATAGATGCAATTTCAGAGAATTTGTTAAAACATTTAGTTAAGATTAGCAAATGATTTGATTGGTACTCTTTGGCACTGGATGAGAGCAATAATATTAAAGATACTGCACAACTACTTGTATTCATCAGAGGAATTGATCATAATTTTGCAATTACTGAAGAGTTGCTCTCACTTGAAAACTTAATGGATACAACAACAGGTAAAGATTTGTATGAATGCCTTGAAAATTGTCTAAATAAATCTGAATTATCTTTGAATAAATTGGTAAGCATAACAATTAATGACGCACCTTCATTAATAGGAAAAGCAATTGGACTTGTAAAGCTTCTTAGTGAAAAAGTGAAAGAAGAGCATCCACATCATTTTTTAATATCATTGCATTGTATAATTCACAAAAAAGTTTATGCAAATCTTCATTGGACTTTAAACATGTGATTGATCCAGTAATGCATGCTATAAACATCATTAGAGCAAGAGGACTAAATTACAGACAGTTGAGGAATTTTTTGGATGAAATGGATTGTGATTATTTAGATGTGTTGTATTATAATAATGTGCATTGGTTAAGCCTTGGCATTGTTCTAAAAATGGTATGGAATCTGAGACAAGAAATTTTGCTTTTATTTCATATGAAAGACATTAATTAAAACAGGCAAAACTCTCCATACAGTATTGATGATCATGTGATGTTTATTGGCTTAAAGACATTAATTGTGAATTTGTCACTAACGTGAAAAACAATGAATGGGTATGTGATTTTGCATTTGCAGTTGATATTTTCATTAAATTAAATGAACTGAACATTAAATTACAAGGCAAAAATGTTTTTGCACATGAATTATTTGTGGAAATTAAATCTTTCCAAGTGAAATTACAACTTTTGGCTAAACACCTCCATGAGCAAAATTTTGTGCATTTTCCAATGATGCAGACTATCAATCAAGCTTGTTCAAAGAAATATGGTAAACAGTTGTCTGTTTTAAGAAAAAAATTTTCAAGGCGTTTTGCCGATTTTAAATCACTGGTAAATGAATTTAATTTCTTATGTTATCCATTCACCAGCAATGTAGAAACAGTATTGGATGATTTGCAATTTGAATTGATAGATCTTCAATCAGATAATGCACTGAAGGAAATTTTTATGAATATGACACTCACTGATTTTTATGCATCGCTCAAAACACAAAAATTTTGTAATTTGAAAATCTTTGCCCAAAAAATGTTTGTACTGTTTGCTTCAACATGTATTTATGAACAGACATTCTCCTGTATGAATATAAACAAATCAAAGAATAGGTCTGCTTTGTCAGATTCAAATTTAAATGCAATTTTATAAATAGGTACTAGTCTCAATCCGGATTATGACAGTTTAGTAGACAATTATATAAATCTCATTAATAATAAAATAAAATATTATTTGTTATATATTTTTGTGATATATGTAAACATATTTAATAAATTTATATGAAAATTATGTTTTCAAATAATACTTCTATTTATGTGATTTGCGGCCTGCTAGAAATGTTATGAAAGACAATGGCTCTCAGCGAAAAAAGTTTGCCCACCTTTGAATTATTTGATAATGAAATTGTTGAATTTATTTATGATTTGGCTATTATAGGAAATGGTTTTTTTTTTAATTCTTTAAAATCTTTCAAGTGTACATTATTTAACATAAACACAGTTGTTGAATGCATTTGAAGTTTTATTAATTTAGGATGTGAACTTTTATTACTGATAATATATTATTTTAAATTAGTATTTTACTGTTTAATAATTACTTTAATAATTGAATTTAATTGCACTGTTGCCAATTGCAGACATTATTTTTCACAACAGATTTGAAGAATATGTAAATAAAATTTTGCCTATTTTGAAAATTTGAAATAAAAAGCAATTTGACAGTTATTGTATTGCAATAAGTATTAAATGACCGGATATCAAAATATATAAAATAAAAAAAATTTTTTTTTACTTACATATCTGCCTGATCCGGATCGTTATAACTGGCCCCACGTTGGGTGCCAGTTATAACAATCCGGATAAAGTTACTTAATGTGAACTGCACTACAGGGTGCCATCTAGGCATTTGAACCTAGAAAAATTTATAAAGTAGGCAGATACGTAAGTCAAAAAAATATTTATTTTATATATTTTGATATCCGGTCGTTAGCCCATTGGCACTAGCTCAATGGAACAGCAGAGATTTATATTTACAATAAATTCTTATCTAAGAATATTTTAAAAAAAGAATAAAATAAGCCACTGCCAGTAATTAACATACAAACATTTATTTACGCACATATATATAAAATTTAACATTTTTATTTTAGTATGTTTATTTTAGATTTTAATTTGATTTTAGAATTTAAATTTACATTTTAATTTTTATAATATAAGTTTACATTTTAATTAAGTTCGCACAGATGGATTTATAAAATGTGTTTTTAATGTTGAGTATAGATCGGTTACATAGATTACACGGTCAAAAAACATTTCAAAATAAACATAAACGATCAAAATACAAAGTCATTGATACTGTCAATTGTATAGGGAATACAAGAAACCCAATGGTGTTCATCATAAGACACCGCATTGACACCAATAACTTAAGACATCCGACATAAATACATCTTAGATACTCACCGTAAGGCAGTATTTACCGAATGTCTATATATTTTGATCAAATATGAAAACCAAAAACATAATCAACCGGTAACGAACCCATGTAAGCGTCTATACCCAACTTAAATTTAATGCATCTTTATTTAGTGTCGAGTATGAATAGACTACATAGATTTGCATTTGAAAAGAAAATATTCAATTCTTGTTTAACCTTAGGCCAAAGGTTCGCAGTCAAACCAAACTTCAATCCATCTGATATATCGATGTGTTCAATGTAATACAAATACGGCAGCACAATTAGGTTAACAGAAGAAACTGCTTCTCGTCACATAGGAATATTACATCTATCTGACGATGAGAGCAATAAAAAAAACTCCATAGGAAGGAACTGCGGTCTCCGTCTTATAATTCCTCCCATAGGCAAAACGAGTGTGTGCGGCGTATAATAGCGATTCTGCCTATAGCGAATCTCGTACTACATCTACTAATTACACTAATATATCCAATCCATTGACCTAATTCAACTACGAAACGAATAACCTAAGATTACCCTCCCCTAATATAACTTTACAAATCTATATAGCCATTCACGCCCGACTTAAGTTTAATATTTATATAGTTTAATTTATCGAAAAACAGAAATCATAATAAAAACTTAAAAGAACAAAAAAAAAATGGAAATGATTTTACAAAAGAAATACATCAAATAATATTATACCTAATTAATAAATAATTTAGTTTGGTCAGATAGGAATCTATTTCTATTTTTTTTTTTTTAAATACGGAACAAGTTTAGAAGTAAAGTTCTTATTGTTTAAAAATGTTCATTAATTATATATATTTAAAGCTGAGAGTTCAAAAAGTTCTTACGATTTCAAAACGTTCCTTTTATCCGTTGCTTGCCGTTTGAACGTGAATTCCCACGCTGTCCTAAAGAGATTGGTTGAGTTAGCCGTTGGTTTTTTATTTATCCAAAGGTCTTTTAGTTTAGCTGGTCCTCAATGTAGAAAACAATGTCTTTCTTTTTTTTTAAATAAAACTGAAGGGATTGAAGAGTGCGTCTTTTCAATCCCTTCTCCTTCAATTCCGCACTAACACAATAACTAACCAATAATTTCCAAACTGTTCCTTTTATATTACCTTTAGGATCCAATGGACATTACGTCATCATTGATGATGATCCTTTCGTTGAGGTCCGATTTCCTGATGGATTTCTCTCATTTGCTATTAGTTTCTATTGTTTTCCTATCTGACCGATGCTTATACATTTAAATGCCCAAGGCTAGTTTACATTTGACTAATTAAATTAATCATTTCCATTTTTTTAATAACATTAATTAATTTGTTTTGTACAAACTTAGATATATTTTTATCTTTAAATCTTTATTAAGTTTTTGCTTTTACAATACCTTTTCTATTTTTAATAGTTTTATTTTAATAATTTTTTTTTTTCATCTGTGCGATTTTATATATATACGAGTTTAACATGATTTTTTAATTTTCAATTTTTAATTCTTAAAAAAGAAATTTTTATATATATACGAGTTTAAGATGATACGTACATTACATTGTTTTTTATTATTAAACGTGAAAAGAATAAAAGTTTGCAAATAAAAACTTCTTTTTTAAGAATTAAAAATTGAAAATTAAAAAATCATCTTAAACTCATATATATATAAAATCGTGCAAATGAAAAAAAAAATTATTAAAATAAAACTATTAAAAATAGAAAAGGTATTTTAAAAACAAAAACTTAAAAAGATTTAAAGATAAAAATATATCTTTAATTTTGGAAAACACATTAAGTAATCAGAAAATGGAAAATGATTGTTTTAATTAGTTAAATATAAACTAGCCTTGGGCATTTAAATGTATAAGCAACGGTCAGATAGGAGAGAAAAACAATGGACTCGGACCTCAGCGAAAGGACCATCACATCGATGACTTAATGTCGAGTTAATCCACAAAATTATTATAAAAGGAAAGGTTTGAAAATAAATGAATTAATTAGTTATTACGATGTGACTATATGTGTTAGTGCGGAGTTGAAGGAGAAGGGATTGAAAAGATGCACTCTTCAATTCCTTCAGTTTTAAAAAAAAAAATGACATTGTTTTTTCTACATTAAGGACCAGCTAAAGTAAAGACCTCCGGATGAATAAAAAACAACGGCTAACTGGATACAAATATCTTCAGTACGGCGTGGGAATTCCCTTTCAGAATTACAAACAACTACAAATTATGGACCTTTTAAAATCGTAAGAACTTTATATTCATTTGACAACATTAAGAACTTTAAAATATAAACTTTCCCAGTATTTAATTTATAGAAATAGAATCCTATCTGACCAACGTAAATTAATATTAATAATGTTATTTGATGTATTTTTTTTTATTTAAAATCATTTCCATTTATTTTTTTTGTTCTTTTAAGTTTTTATTATGATTTTGTTTTTCGTTAGACTAAATTACATAAATGTTAAACTTAAGTCGGGCGTGAATGGCTATATAGATTTGTAAAGTTATATTAGGGGAAGGTAATTTTTAATGTTTTTTTAAATGACAGCTTTCAAAACCATGCCCATTTTTTCATATGGCGATGGTGCATTTGGATATGATTTTATCTGTGCTTATAGTTCTCTTTGTAAACATAAGTTATAGTGTTGTTTTTATCTTTTAATTTTAACACCTTATTACTTTTGCCTTTTGTCATTGTGAATAATATTTTAATGCATCCCCAACTGATTCACCGTGTATCCCCCTTGAGGTCCGCTTACCACAGGTTGGGAACCACTGATCTAAAGCATTCCCTAAGATTTCTAACTCTTCTTATCAAGAGTTTTAGATTATCTGAGATTAATCTAAACCATAGTTAGTTAAATCATATTTACACCTGCACGAAAAAGCACAATTTATTATATTGAGTTGTGGATTCAGTTTATTATTTTAATAATTTTTGCATTCCTCTGGGATTTGTTTTGAGATCTTATCTAGTCAACATACATAATTTTGCCTTTAGTAACATCGTAGTAACTTCTGATTTTATAGTGCTGATGACTTTAAGATTTATAAATACATTAGAACATCTAATATTTGTGATAACTTAAAAAAATAATATAAATAGATTTGAATTATGGATAAGGGACAAAACAAAAATGTATATTTTTCATGAAAAGCAAATCTCATATTTAATTATGTATTAAAAGGCAAATATTATTTTTAGAGTAAATGAATGAAAAGATTTGTGTATTTTAAATTACTTTTATCACATAATTTACAATATTTATATTATAATAACTGAAACACAGGCTTATTATATACCTGTGTCTATATATGTAATGTAGGGTATATGAGCACAGACTTTCAGATGACCCATCACTCTCCACTCTATCTAATAACACTGACACACTCAAGCAGATATATGCTGAAAAGATAAATAATCACCAATATACGTATTTCATGCTAAACCAGCAATCTTCAGTTGGCCCAGATTATCATCTCCCACACATATATACTATAAGTGCTCAGATATGTATTAAGATAGACAATCTTCATACTTTAATGGACAGGCTCCAATCTACTACACACCAACTCTAACCGTCCATCCAATTGACCTTGGGTCAACATGGGTGTGACAAGAATCTCGGCCTCAGGGTGGCCTTCGAGTATTCCATCATCAGATTTTCAATTGGATGGACGGTTAGAGTTGGTGTGTAGTAGATTGGAGCCTATCCATTAAAATATGAAGATTGTCTATCTTAATACATATCTGAGCACTTATAGTATATATGTGTGGGAGATGATAATCTGGACCAACTGAAGATTGCTGGTTTAGCATGAAATACGTATATTGGTGATTATTTATCTTTTCAGCATATATCTGCTTGAGTGTGTCAGTGTTATTAGATAGAGTGGAGAGTGATGGGTCATCTGAAAGTCTATGCTAATATTTATATTTTAAAATAACTATGGTAGTGTTTTCTGAAACTCTGGGAATCATTGTGATAGTAAAGCATTAGATGCAGAACAATTATTGTAAGTTATATTTTTTGCAAAAATAGTTACAGAACAAATTAATATAGTAAATTGTATTAGTGAAATTTCATCCAGTGTTTTTGACTTGCATGTGAAATATGGGATGACATTTTAAAGTGTAATGTTTAGAAGAATTCAGTACTATTTAGGCTTCCAAGCTATTTTTTAACTTTTTATCAACATGTTAATATTCATCATTTAACTGTGAATGAAATAATAAATGTAATTCTGTATGTATAAACAATTTCAATATATTTGTACTTTTGCATATAATATTATTTTTTTGTTGTTGATGATAACAATATTGACTTCTTTTGTAATTAAGCTTTTTATGTATGTTTGGGTTTGAGTAAAGTAATTTAATTGTTATCATTATCTTGTTTTTCTAATTGAATTAAGTTTATTAAATATGAAGAAAATTTACTAGAAATGCAAAATACAGATATGTAGTTTGATCTGTTTAATTTTTTTTTTTTTTCAAATATGTTAATAGATATTATATCAATATATAATTTATCACTCTGTTTACGTTTAAATTCTTTTTTATGTTCAGAAGTTTCAAAATCTTAGCTGTTTTATTTGGATGGTTTATTACCAAAGATTTTAAAAATTAAAAAATCAGTTTTTATTTCTGTTCTTGATTATTTATTTAATTTATCTTCACATACTGGATCACTGCTGCATGTTTAAAATATAATGATATTATATAGATTTTGGGTGATTCTGCATTTATGGATAATTTCAGACCAGTCTATTATTTCTCTAATTTCTAAATATTGGAAATGTTTTCAGGGCGAAATGTCATTTTTGATTAAAAATCTAATCATCAATGCAGATTTATTGCTGGTAGAAATGCTTTTATTAATCATATATATAATCTTATATCATCATTAGATAATGATCTCAAAACTGGCTATATATATATATCTAAAGATATTCTATTTTTCACAAAGTTTAAAGAAAATATTTTTATTTATATTGTTTTCAAGTTTTTAGTTAGAAAATTATTTAAAAAATAGAAAACACACAATAAGCATTTTTAGGATTACCACTAGTGTAATTATAATTAATCAGAGTTCTACAGAATTCCATCCTTGGTCTTTTTTGTTTTTATTTTATTTACCAAAATTTCTTAGTTCTGTTTTTGTTTTTATTTATATTGCCTATTACTAAAGTATTTTTTGTTACAATATGTCAAATTAAAGTAGCTCTTCTTTTTATATTCTCTATGTTTATCTGCTTTACAAAATTATACTTCTGCATATTCTCTTTGGACACTCTCAATCCTGTTTTGTTAGAGATATAGTCAAATGGCGTGATATATTTAGTTTTGTGTTCATTTACATCAATATTGGGTCATTCATTATAGCAAACTTTTTGTATAAGTAATGATTCTAATTTTAATATTTGTTTTTCAAATGGATTTCAATTGACTTTTTCAATTTTTTTTTTTTTTTTAAGGACTATAAAAAAGAGAGAATATGTTTACTCTGGTCATAAATTGTTTAATATATTTGTACATGAGTGATCAATAAATTTAAAATATATTGCCTAATTGACTTCTCAAAACAGTTTATGACATTTGTTATATGCCAAATATCCATATTGTTATATTATTTGGTTTTTTTTTTTCCATTTGCATTTGTTGAATTTTTGTTTACTTATGTATTTTATTCTTATATTTTGCTACTAATAATGTTATTGCTGTTTTTTATTTATTTATATTGTAAATTTTTATATATTTCTTGCACAAGATTATTCTTATTTGAAGTTTCTGTATGCTTATTTGTAGAAGTATTACAATTACTTGATTTTTCTAACTTTGCTGTATTAATGCAAACTTCTTTATAAATCTTGATTTATTATATGAATTATTATAAAGTACAAAAATTACTCCAATGTTTCAACTATATTTTTTTATAGTCTTTATTAAGGAGCAACTAAAATATACATAAAAAAAAAAAACAAGTTTAAATACAAATATTCCACAATAACCCAATCCATATAAGAAATACAAATAAGTCTCATCTTAAAATTCATCTAACAAATAATCTTAAAGTTCCATTACATTTGTTTCTCAAATACCTTTCTTAAAATAATCCCCTATAATTATTTAATTAAATCAATCTATTATTTTTTTTTCTTCACTTAACAATCTATTCATCCTCTTATTTTTAGTTGCTGATCATTGCATTGGCTGAACATTTTGTAACCTTTTAGGAATATCAGTCATAATTTAGTTTTTTCTGTAATAATTATGAATATAAATGGAAATGATGACATACATATATGTACACACAGTCATCATTGTTTCAAGTAAATGTAACTGATGTTTCAATTAAGATCTAATGGGCAACTGAGAAAAAGGACCATAGTGTTTTTTGTTCATAAACTCAGATAAAAACCAATATATTGATGAGCATCTTATCCATGTTTGTTTACCACATGACTAATGATATAGTGATAACAGTTTAATGATAATGTATAGAGTAGACATTAGGATTCCTGGCTTTTTGGTTTCTTTGCAGTTTTAAAGAGAAATTGAAGGATTTTTATTTACTTAAAAGCAAATATTTTTCTGCATTTATGTCTAGAATTTACATTACTATTTTATATCTTTTTTTCTGATCATCACTTGATTATGCATTTATGTTAAAATATCAAATCTCTACTGCATAAAATTTATTCTTTATTGAAATTTTAAAAAAAACATTTAGTCAGAAAATTAATGATATTTTAAGGATAATATCATTTAATTATCTTCTGAGATTAAAATTAATTTTGAACTATGATAACATCTGAGAATTAAAGTACAGTAAAGTCTACAGTGTTAATCAATAAAGAAATAAATAAAAAGCAAGTTACATGGTTTAGAATTTTGACCTATACATTTTTTTTTTTTATAAACTTTTAAAAACAAAGAATAAAAAATGTGCAAATGTTAATAATTCATTTATTTATTTTTGTAAATAAAAATATCATTATTTAACTAGTGCTATGTCATATAAGAAAGTATGATTATATTTTTATCATTCTATTTTCAATAATAAGTAGTATTTTTAAAATATAGACCATAATTTAAATTAGAAAACCAAAAGACTAGCATTTTTTTCCTCAAATAGAACAAAACTTCAAAATATTTCATTATATTCTAACTATAGATTACTTATGATCATAATAAATATAGCTACAAATGGGCAAATCACTTTTAGCTTAAGAAAGATTCTCAAATCCAATGATTGACTAACTTGCTTGAGAAGTGTGTTTTGTTTTTATATAAATTTGGATAGAGATCTTTCTGCAAGGGATAAAGAATACAACAACTATATATTTAAATATAAATTTGCCAGTATAATAATGGATCTCATTATAACCAGTTTTGGATGTAATGAATGATAATTGATTATATAAATGAGTGATGTAAATGATTAATAACTATTTGCTTTAACTTGGCTAATTGAAAATTGTGTACACACACTCACTTTTCAGAAATATGGACTTAACATGAGAATCCAAGAATTACTCAATTATCATTTTTTTTTTTTGGAACATGCTTGGTGAATTCCAGAACTTTGTAGAATATATGTTGTGTAATATATTTTTATGATATAAATGTCATTAAAAATGAAAATTTAATCCATAATATTGTTTTTTAGTATGTTTAAATGAATCACATAATATAATATAAAATAAAATATCTTTATGTAATAATAATAGTATATATATATAATAAAAATAAGATGCAAGCTTTTTTTAGAAAATATTTCCCCCCTTTTCAATGAGATGGAACTGTTTTGAAGCTTCACTTTACTTTGCATACATATCAACATTTGTCTTTTATTTATACGTATATTATTTTTATTTCAAATTCAGATTTTTAGAAATCAAAATCAATTTTTTTTATAAATCAAATTCAGTTTTTGTAAATTTTATTAATAAAAACAGTGAAACAATTGTAACAATTTTTAACAAATATAAAATCGAAATGATTAATGTAGTGCTTCTCCCACAACAGCTAATGTGCAAATGTATGGTTCCAACAGATGCTTCAATTACATCCACTAAATTTAGATTATATATATTTTGCAGATTCTACTAACAAATTTCTTGCAGTGAACTTTATTTTGGAAAAGATTTATTTGATTGAATTTAACATTGGCTAGTATGGAAGGAAAAAAAACACTTTATCACTTGACTCACCAACAATGTCATGTACTTCTTGCATCTTGTGGATTGCAGCATTATCTAAAATTAACCAAGCACCTGTGATGTGATTGTCTTTAAATGTAGTAAAAATTCCCAAAGAAATCCACAAAAAGTATTTCCATCAACAGAGGAGTTTGCAATGATCTGTTTACTTGTTACTCCGTGAATATTCATTGCAGCAATTAGAGAAGTGTTGTGTCCACTAACGGTTGAAACAGTTACGCAGATGTATTAATATTTGATTATGCCTTTTCTCATCGAATATGACAACTAATGTCTTATTCATCAATAATTATTATTTTTTCACATGCTTGGGGTTTCTTGAATGGAAAATGGTGCATACAACTTTCGTTTCCAAATTGTTTTACTTAGTTGATTCTACTTGTATTGTTGCATTTTTAAAAGTAATTTGTAGACATTTCAATGCGTTATTAATTGCAAATATGCTTAAGTTTCATGTTTATATTCCATAATTTTACTACGAATATTTATTAATGTGGATTTTCTTTGACCCTGTTTTTTTAATTTTTTTGAAATATCAATGCTGTCAATTTAAAATTTCTTTTTCCATCACGGTTTATCCCACATTGTTGTATTGATTTATAAAGTAATTTTTTATTGATTCCTGCTACTTTGGCCGACCTCCTTAGCATTTTATTAAAATTTCCTTTTTATCTTTATTGGTTGAATGGCTGGACTTGTTGGGCTTGTTACAGATATTATTTGCGATGAATTGGATTTTAGGGTTCATCAATTACTTTTCAATTGCTGTCTATCCAGAGAACAAATTTGATTCACTCTATGAAATGTAGCTTATTTTTGATTAAATTTTAACAATTTTATATGTTAAAACTTTGTTCTACTTACTCAAACATGCCCTTCCTTTCATTCATTGCTTTGGCAGGAGATTTTCCTGCTTTTTTTATTTATTTATTTTAACATGGATTACATTGTGTCACTGTTTTTATCAATAAAATTTTAAAAAGCTGAATTTGAAGTAAAAAGGTTGAATTTGACTTATGAAAGCCTGAATTTGATCTGCAAAAACTTGAATTTGAAATAAAAAACCTATATACAAAATTAACTGGAGTTAATTGTAACATTAATACAATATGTAATAAGAAAGAAGGAAAAAAAGTATACAAATATATACAAACTTTATTTTTTTTATTGCATAGATGATTTAATATTATACAAATATATACTATATAATTTTCCTTTTCCTTGTTCATAAGCCAATAATTAGTTAAATTAATTGATATTTTATATATATTCATACAATTACATTTGTTGTAATTAATATAATTTGTTTTATTTTTTATTTTTCTTGTGGGTTTTTTAATTTTTTACACAATTATTTTATGCCCTTATTTCAAATTTTAAATATATAAAGTGGATTTATCATCTCTTCTATTAACTAACTTATTACGTTTTTTTAATCTTTCATATAATTGTTTCATTTAGATCCATAGTAAATTATATTGCAATTTCCACTATTAATTTAATATACAATTGCTTTTTTATATTTCATATCATCTCTTATTTTATAATTTGTCTACATTTTTATTATTTTAGCATCGTATGCTTCTATATAATTTTTATTTTATACAGTTTATAATAAAAAGATTATTAGAGACAGAACTGGTGACTATTTGACTAGAAGAAAATAAAACTTGTAAAAAAAATAAAGTAAATATGGAAGAATTACTAATTAAAAATATTAGTAATACTGTAAAAATTACAATATGCAAAGAGAATAAAGGAAGTATATTTGTTTGTTTTTTTTGTATTCTAAGAATTATATAGAATGAATAGAATATGAAATAAAAAAAGGATATAATAAATTATCAAAAGATCCCACTAATATTGTAAAAATTTAATCTATAAAATTATTACTTAAAATGGAAAAACACAAAATTATAAATATAAATTTTTGAATATGAAAACCCATATATTTTTACTAAAGTAAAAACCCATAAGGACAATAATACAATGAGATCAATATTTAATTTTAAATGATTTTATTCTACAGAAATTTTGCAAATATTTGAACAAATGGATAGCAAGTATTGTTATGGGCAATTTTACGTTAAAATCACAAATTCTTTCATAAATAAATTAAATTATATACAAGTGAATAGAAACCAAAGTATTTTAATGATGGATATCGAGAAAATGTATCCAAATATTCCTAGAATTAAAAGTATAGAGATATTAATAAGAAACTAAGTACATTAATGATATAAATATAATGCATATAGAAGAATGTTTAATGTTAATACATAATAGTTTATACTGAAATACAGTAATGAATATTGGAGTATACATAAAGGATGGATAATGATGTCGTCAGTATTTATAAATAAATTAAAGGATAATAGATCAATAAATAATATTATTCTGGATGTGTTGACAACACTTCTAATAATTGGTAATAAACAAGCTATAAATAATATTAAATTTACAAAAATGGAATTTGACATTAAAATAAAGTTTTTAACTGTAGTGATTAATATAGATAATGATAAAAAATTATATTAAATCATTTCATTAAAGAAGATAAATTAAGAAAATTAAATTCTATACATTCATAACAAGCACGTATAAAAAGGATGGCAATTATTAAAAATTATAAATATAAAAGTGTTAGATATAGTACAAATAAAAATATAACTATTTTACAAAAGGAACTGTTCATTGAATTATAGAAAAATAACCCTACAAATATTAGACACACTTTTTAATTATAATCAAATTTAAATAATAATAATAATAATAATATAAATAATAATTGTAATAAAAATTATAAAACTTTTATATTTTCTTAAAATTTACAATATATTTCTAAGAAATAAAAATTATATAGATAAAACATCAACATGGGATGGTCAAATAGTAAAAATGTCGACAACTTAATGAGATAATTATAGCACAAAAGATGATATAAAAAAGGAAGTAAATATAAAATTAATTGCAGAAATTGCAATATGATATACTATGGATATACAGGGAAGCAATTAGATGAAAGTGCAAAAGAACGTAATGCAATTCATAGAAAAAATGATGAATCTATATTTATATTCATTATTTAAAATATGGACATAAAATAGATTGTGTAACAAATAGAAAACCTTTAAACTATTTTAACCTACAAGAAAAATCTATGAAATTAAAATTATATTAATTACAACAAACATAATTATATGAATATATATTGAAACAGTAAGATTTGCTTTGCAGATCTTTGTTTCACCTTTTCTCATCTCTTTCCTACCCTCATAACTTAGTTTAAACCCCAGCGTATCGTAGTGTATCTGCATTGCGCTTATATGCCGAAAATCCCGCCCAATTTTAAACCATGAGAACAACACTCGTGTTATATATATATTTCTGTTTTTAATTCCCAGTATAAATAACTAGTATAAATTGTGTATGTACACGTAAAAATATTTATTTAAAAAATAGGTTATGCGGGTCATAATTGCGCACACACTGTGATATATTTATTTTAAGAAGATTTAAGTTGAGATGATATGTTGATACGTAAAATTATTTCTGTTTAAATCTCTTTTAGTTTCAATTATATTCATCTTATAAATAAATTTTAACATTAAAAATTAAAAGAAGTAAGTAAGTTATTATTTTAGATTTAAAATCACGCCATCAATTGTATGTAAAAATAAATGAGGATTGGTAAGAAAACAATAGTTTAATTAAAATGTTCTAGTGGCTTATCAAGAAATACAGCAGATGTCCACTTGAGTAAATTTTTTAATTAGCAAAAGTTTTTTTTAATGGAATCAAAATTTTAATCCGAATGTCTACAGGGTAATTAACAATAGAAAATTAATTAAAATTCTGTTGAATACCTTTGGACAGTCAGATGGGTGTGATTGCAGCTTTGATAAGATAGCGAAATTTTTGTATGTTTGTTACGGTCCAGGACAATTTTATTATACAGCTCGCATATATATATAGAGGGTTTTTCTTTTGTTTAGAGGCTTAGTCTTCTGACAGTTTTGCTTTTAAGAGAACAATTAGAGCGGAGTGGGCAATTAGCCTGCTAACATTTCTTATTGAAGTCGAGAGTTCATCTTCCAGTAAACTTTAAAATATTCAAGTATATTGCATCTAAAGTGACTTCTGAAAAGTTTAAACTTGCTGAAAGTTTAAGAATCTCGGAGAACTGCACACCCCAGCCTTTAATGGAAATTTTAAAATGACCGAATAGAGCTGACGAGAAGGCTATTTTTTTTTTCGGAAATGACTGGCCGCTGTACATCTTGCCATCTGATGCCTATACTTAGGAAGCTCTGGAAACTGCCACTGCTGCTAAAGTATGAGCTGTGAACCAAAATTTGCTGCCAAATTCTTATGAATGCTGCTGTCATCAAACTTGAAAAGTCTCCACCTGAAATCACATTCGAATACCTACTTCTGATGACGTAACCCAAATTAACCCAAGAGCTCTTGTGATATTATATTCCTCCTACTAAGCTATAGCTAATTTCATTTGTTTCCATTTGTTTATATCTTAAAATTCTTTTCTTGTTTTTTTAAATTCTGTAACTTAATTAGTGTGTTCTATCTCTATACTTGGGTTAATATTTTTATACATTTTTTTTTATATTATGATGGTGTGCTATCATAGCCATCGATCAAGCGAATTACTCCTTTTCTTTTATTAAATCAATACGCCGCCATTAATACGTTTTAAATTATAAATTTGCCTTATTTTATTATCTCGTTAAATGGCTCGTTTGACGACTATCTTACTATTATATAACTATTTAATAATTTTTGCGTTTAAAACTCCACATGTTTATTTGTTTCATCATAATACGAGGATATGTGCGAGGTTAATGAGTGAATATTTAACAAATGCATGATTGTATATTAATTTAGATTTTCTTTTAAAACCCCGCAATTATGCTTTCTCCCATTTTAAATAATTTTTTTTTTTTGCTTAATTTCCAAAACGTATAATTTTGAGGTTGAGAATGTGCAGACTTTCTTAAAATAAATGTTTTGGGGAATTGATTAGGTGCTTTCTCAGACTAAATGAATCCTTTTAAAATATTTTATGTACTTTGTTCGAGTTCTGCTAGTAGGTATATTGGGTGTTTGAGACTGCTTTGTTCATCCAAAGGCCTTTAAACAGCCAAGACCATTTCCCCTTCCTTTTCTGTGGTTTCCAGTTAGAGTGTGTATTCAAATTATCACACTTGGGAATTTTATGCCATCGCCACGCAGTCACTAAGTGTTTGGTTGAGTCCAGCCTTGGTCTGCCACGTGATACAACTTCCTATGGGTTTATGGCAAGATGACTTCCCGGGTATCATTTTATTTATTTATTTATTTTTGGTTTTTATTTTGCAAAGCTCCGTGATTTCAATGTACCACACCCTCCACCCTTTACAGAAATTTCTCACTAGCACCACCGACATCCCAGTACATTTAAATTATTTCTATTCATTCACATGCCTTCATCACATCCCCAGCTTAACGGGCATCAGTCCATTCTATTCTCAAGTTCAAGAAGTGTTAGATTGAAACTTTATTGTTTCCAAACCCTTTTAATTATTTCTGATATTTACTCAAAGCACCTCATAAACTCTCATAGGTACATTATCGTAATGTATTGCATTAACCCGGGGTATAGAGAGTTGAGTAACAAGCCATTAATGTCAATTTTGATTGACATTTGTTTTCAAACACAATTTGTTATCCAACATTGCTGTCCTATATATGCAGACAGTGCATGTATATATATATATTTGATAGTTTAATAAATCTTTTAAAATTTACTAAATTTTGATTTTTTATTTACTTTCTTGATCTCTTTGACTGTCTCGGTCTATATCTTTTATACATGTCTTTTGTACTATCCATAGACGTTTAGTTAGCAAACCCCAGGCTTATATTGTAGTATAGAATCTCTTTGTTTCTCCCTGACCACCAGCACTGGCAAAAAGATTATATTGTTAGTAGCATCAGATGTGTTATCACATAGGTGGCGCTGTGGAATGTAGACTTTTGGAATCAAACTTAGGATTTCCGGGAAGCAGCCCTTCCTAGTGTTGAGTTCAGTGACTGGGTTTAAATTCTGCAGTGTTAGCGAAATAGACGAATCTGACCATTACATAGTATTTTTTTCCTGGTTCATGGTGCCCAATATGGGGCCTCAATTATTTAAACACCCACATCCCTGTAGCTCCTTTTATTTAACCACCCACACTCATGTCGCTCAATATAGCATTTTGTCATTATTTAAACAGCCACATCCCTTATAATTTAAAAAAATGCTATAGTGCGACTTGAACCATTTGTTTTATTATTTAATTGAAATCACGCTATATATATATATGTCATAAATTGTCGAATATTGTCCCAAATGTTATATTGTGACAATTGATTTATATATCAAATCTTGTAGTTTACTGTCAAAAATATTTTTACTGGCTCAAAGCTCAATATAGCGTAAAAAAATCATTTTATATGCAAATAACCTACATATAGTTTCGTATGAAATTTAGTAAAAAATAAAATTTAATAAATGCAATCTCAGAATTATAACGAATGCCCGTAGTTAAATGGAATAGGTGGTTAAATTTTGTTTTGGGGAAGCTAGCAGTCTTTGGATATTTTAGCTGATAACTTGGTACCTGGGGGTAATTTCACTAAACGGAGTTCTTTCTAAAATAAAAGTCATCAGGCTAAATTCTTTGTATGTATAATTTTTTTTAGACCAAATAATGAAACATACATCGGATCAATAATTAATATTAAATAAGGGGGAGCGAAATAAATATACCCGGATCTTGTGATTGTTCACATATAAATAAAATTTTGTGCTTCTAAATATATATGTTAGCAGCAAAATAATTTGACAAGTAGCATGAGTAAGAAATATTTTTTCCTATATATATTGGCAGTAAAATAGTTGGTTCACTCCAGCAGCAGGTTTTAAAACTATAACATTTTTTTTAGCAGTAACAAAAGGCAGGTAGGATAATTGTGTTAGAAGAAAGCAGCAAGTAGGCCAAGAAGACCAAGAGGGAGATAGCCAAAAAGCCATTATTAAAATTTGTAAGTAAACTTGAAACATAATAGCATAAGCAATAAGGAAAGAGATAATATTAATAAAATATTTTTGTAATAATAAAGTACCTAGACAAAATAATTAGCAAAAAAAAGGGAAAAGAGTCATCATCATTGGCCAGTATAGTCGATCCAAGCATGGACCTGGAGGACAACCACGACAAAACGAGAACTGGATCTGGGCTCATCCGGATTTCCAGTCTCCACCAATAGTCATGAAACCTGCCCAGCAAATGTGGGAGCAGGAGATTTTAATATGAGATATCTAGAAGAATTGTTTAAAAAAAGTGAAGAAAGAGCAAGAAAGTGGGAAGAGGAAACCTGAAGAATATAGAAATTTTACCGGGCTGATCATCCAGGAGTTAGGAAAAGTGAGAGGAACAAAAAACCCTCAAGCTTAAAATTGAAGAACGCTACCCAGAAAGCAGAAAAGAAATGAACAAACAACAAGATCAGACGGATCCAAAGTCAACGCAAGACCCGGACAATGAAATCCTGATATGGAAAATAGAATCTGACGATGTCAACAGGATAAAACGAGGAAATGGAGATAAACCAAAGGTGTTAGGCCCCTAACAGCGATCTACACCCTCGTCAAATGAACAGTAGTACAAGAGACGAAGCCTACAGAACATTAATCCCAGTCCTAGTGATTCCAATCCAGCTTGCTAAAATAATCGCAATTAAGATATTTCGAGGAGAACTCTGAGAAAACCCCCTCCCACACTTGGATAGCCTGATATTTTTTCCACTTTTATAGGATGGACTCCCAGGACCAGACTGCCATCACCAGCCACCTTTTACATGGTTATGCAAGAGATTGGTGGGGCATGTTTTCAAAGAAACCAAGCAACTTTCCAAATTATTGCAAAACTTTATTGAAGTACTATTGGAGTAATGATCGGCAGAGCGGAATCCTAAATACAATTTGTCAGGAAAAATATGGATCTATTAAGGAGACACACACGCAATTCTTTATCCGCCAAGTAAACCGTTTTCGATCAATCAGCATGTTCGCGATTACTCTGCAAGTTGTGTGAGGAAAGCATAGAAAATATTTGTCATCTATTGATTCAATGTAAATGCTTGAAAGCAGAAAGGGTACAAATAATAAAGTTATGGAAGGCCAAATATAAACAAAGTGATTATACAGAAATGGGTTATTGGTTTTTATGCTGGGTTTGGGAACAGATAAGGGGGATTTAGATATGAAGGTTATGGAGTTGCAAAGATTATGTTGTGGAAATGGGGTGGAGCAGGATATGGGGAAACTTAGCATAGAGAATGGAAAGGGAAGGTAAAGTAGTAACAGGTTTCTCTGAACATAGTTGCTGAAAGATTACTGACTCCTTATAAGAAGTCACAGTGCATCACATCACAAAGCTTTAAAGTATTTGCTGAAAAAACTTTTCTGTATAATTATTTTTATTATATATATACAATTATTGCTATGTGTGATTTTTTTGAATAGCATTGATGAATATTATTCCTCTGTCTGCAATTTCCATATCCACCATTAAAAAAAAAATTTGAAATTAATTAAAAACTTTAATATTTTAATATGGGTGTTAAAAAGTTGTATACTGATAACAGTTGATTGTTGGCCATGAATTTTGATGTCTCCAATATAGTTTGGAAACAAATATTATATTTACAATGTAGATGTTACTGTATTTTATATGTATACATAGTAACTGTCAACTCATATAAAAGATTTCATTCAGGTCACATGTTGGGCACCAAGTATAATTGTTTTCAACAACTGTAAGGAATCTACAAATGGAAATTGATATTTCTTAAGGAAATTGATATTTCTTAAAATCACCTAAGATATTCAACATTAAATATAATGATAAATAAATAAAATGTAGAATGTTTATCTAATGTTTAGGGATAGCTAATATAATAGTACACAAATATAAAAATAGAGGCTTCAAAGGCAATTGGTTCTCCTAAACTCATCATTAAGCAAGAATATTGTATAATGAAGAAGTAGTTTATAACTGTTTCTTATGGCAAAAAAATTGAGTTTTCTTCAGCTAAAAATTACCTTATAAGCTGTGAGGAAACGATTTAATCTGATGTATATAGTATATTAAAAAATGCCCTTAAATGTACATTATATGCTTGTGTAAACTGTGCTATGTGTATTATATAAGTATGCACTTAAAATATGTATGATAATGCATCTTAAATCTATATGGAAAAGCACATAGCTTGAAATTACTCTTTCTGTGATCCAATAGTTAATTACAATTATTCAGTTTTCAGAATAATTTTTTCATTCTACAGGCAGTTGTAAATCTTTTGATGATTTTAGGTTTTTTTTTGTAGGAGTTCGCTAGATGACTGCTTATCTCTGGGGGAAAGTTTAAAATTGATGGTTGATATTCTTGGTTTTTCTTTTCACCTGAGATGCTGCGATTTCATGATTTTGGAAAGTTTGATGCATCTACGATAGTTGGAGCACTTTGTTTCTAAAAATTGTGGTGATGATAAACATGGACAGATGTCATGATTTCTTTCTGGTTGACGATGTAAAATATTCATTTGGCATTTCAAGTTTAAAAATTTTTCCGTGGTCATATTAATTGTGACTATGATTCTAGTTGAAAATGTATGTAGTTATAAACTTTTAAACAGAATTGTTAGAAAAAAATATGATCTTACAACTGTCCAAAAGTTGAGTAAAATAGATGAAAATAGACTAGCAGTTAACAGTATTTTGCATTCTTTCATGCAACTTTTTCTCATTGTGCTGAAAAAAAAATCCATACTGAAATTTTATGTTTTTAAAATTTGTACTACTATATTATATTATTAATGTGAAATTACTTAGAATTTTTTAAAAAAATGTTTAATTACAATTTATGATTATAAAGACTTATTATTAGTGTAAGGATAGCAAATTGAGCTAATATATATTATCATAACCTAATCGCAGTTAACTTTACAAAAAAATATTTTGATGTATTTAAAAAGAAAAAAAACGGAACCCCTTGCATTCTGTGTTTGGATTTGTTTTTGCAATATATACTATGCAGATCTAAAGAACAACATTTCATATATGAATATGCTCACTGCGGCTTTTGTTTTTTGCCATGAGATCGCATTTTATTAAATGCACTAGCTGTTTTATTTGAAATGACTTAAAAAATTACTTTGATTAACACAGAGTACTTTAACGGCAGAGATTCAAACTATTGAAATAAATATTAATGGTATGAATCTTTTTCAATTTATTCATATTGCAATTTTGTTTAAATTTTTTTATACCAAAAATACATTTATGTTAACAGTTTGATTTGACTGAATAATTTAGACAATATTACACTGTGCTCAATTTAAAATTAAATATTAATAGTATATGACTAAAATTTATTTTTAGTTTTATGTTGAATAAAATTTTCATTTTTTCTTTTTCATTTCTATATTTGCAATAACGTTCAGCTATTCTGATACAAATTAAGAGATGTTTTAAAAATAGATAGTACTTTTTAATTTAGATTTAGTAATTTTTGATCATACAAAGTCATCATTATGAAATCATTTTTTTTTCAAAACAATAATTTTGATAACTAAATTATAATATGGTGATTATAATTTTTTTCGCAAACAAATTACTATTAATAAAAATTTTAATCCATAAAAGTGAATAAATATAGTGTACAAGTTAATATACACATATTAAAATTTAGTACTGTATTAATATATTTAGTTGTATTTTATCATTAAAGTGTGATTTTGATTACTTATTATATTGAATGAAACACTTTTTTTTCTATTTTGTAATCATTAACGGTGAAAATCTTTACTTTGGACATTCATTAATTTTATTTAAGTTTATAATCAAAATATTGTATAGAGCACTAATATTATGTACTTAATAAACTCAGTATGGTATAACTTCAGTATGAAATTCGCTATTTTGCTTTTGGAAGTCATAGAATTAATAACTATCCTATGATGTCATTAGTCTTATCAAATGGCCACCTAAAAAAAAATATTGAATATCTTTTTTTAAGATTATTATAGTGAAGAATCGATTGTAAATCAAAATAATGGATACAAATTGATAATGATCGCTATTGTGAATACTTGCATAAAGTACAAGTACTAAGCGGGGGTATATGTGTATAAGCAAATAAATCCTTTAGTTTATGAAAATATAGTTCAAATTACAAAGGGATTTTATTGAATTCAAATTATATTTTTTAAAAATATGTAATTAATATTTGAACCTTATTACATTATTAAAATTATTTACTCCATAAGTATCTTAATAATTTATAACATTATTCAACTTATCAAGAATTTCTTTACAGAATTTATTATCTGATACAATATATTAAAATGTGAATAAACAACCAAGAATGAGTGCTACAACGTATTATGCGTGATTATAGAAACCAATTTAATTAAATAAAAATGAAACTTATTATTAATAGTAAAAAAAATTAACAATAATAAGAATAAAAAATATAATATATAAATATTAAATAAGCAAATATTGTAAATATATCTTGTCAAACAGTATTACACTTATATTATGATGTGAATTTTAATTTCATGTGCTGTAGATATTATGATGTGAATTTCAAGTTCATGTGCTGTAGACAATATACTAAGAAACCAAAACAGGTTATGTACTACCACAAACACTGCTAAAATAAATATATAAAGTTATAACTTGCCAGACTTAATTAGTATGTTTAATTTAATATTTTATCATTAAAACAAAAATGAGCTTATTAATTTATATTTCATTAAAATATTTACATTATAGATGGTTATTAAATGTATGTACACCTGGGTCTCGTTTTATGCGGTAGATAGGTTCCTTAGAAAACGCACATAAAAGAAATCGCACAAAAATAAACTTAACTTACCTTGAAAAATGGGGATAGGTTCTCCTAATTTTTAGAAATTGGCATAAAAGCAAAGCAACAAGGAAAAATTACTTTAAAATTCGCATTAAAAAAATAAGGAAATAAAGCATTTGAAAACAATTAATGCTAGACAAACTTTTTTTATTAACTACAGTATTTAATTTTACATTTTTTCATACATATTTTAATCATTACCGCTATTTAACAATATGCGTTCATTTGTTAACTGATGAGAAATCAGATTCGTGACATGATGTACAACCAGCGCCACTTTCAGTCTTATGCTGTGTTAATGGTTTTCTGTTTCTATATTTAAAAAATGAGATCGCAATCAAAACAAAAAGAAAGATTATTTTCAGTTTATAAAATCAATAAAGTCTTCGTTATTATTTATTTTAAAAATCTGAAAAAATATTTATTTCTGTTAATATCTAACAAAATACATTTTAAAAGTTTAAAATTTTTGAATATTTATTGCGATATTTTTATACATAAGTATAAATCTATTATTATTTACTCATTAGTATAAGTAGATTATTTACATAGAAGCTAAGATTCTAAATACAGCTTCAGGCCATATTCACGTTAGCTGCTTATATAACGTTATATTTTTGAAAAAAAAAAAAAAAGTATTTCTAGTCAAAATAAGTTATTAATAATTTAAATTTCTTGATATCTAATAAATATAGTGAAATATGAAAAATATTAAGAAGAAACATGAATCGCATTAAAATAATCCACATAAAACGAGACCCATGTGTACTTTCATTATTATCATCATTAAGTATTTAGAAAACTCACTTCTTTTTTATATATATTTAATGCAGGGATGACCAACCTGTAGTACATATGCCAAAAGTGATGCTTTGCATGATTACATGTGACACAATGACTCCCAGAGAAAAATATATATAAACATGCCATTAACCTGTCACTGAATTCTAGAGTGCATATTTGTTATACTTGTATTAAAATTGTTTCATCTTGAAACAACCAACACTGGAAATGCAGACATGTATCACCAATACTCATTCAATTTATTGCTGACTCTAGTGTTATAAAGTTTGATGGACTTCTGATTTAATGTGTGTGAACATTTCTGTTTTTGAACTAACGTTTTTATTAACAGTTCTTTAAGCTTAAGATAAGATTTCTGTTTCATGAACTTCCATCACTCCCAGATACTTGTGATATAACTAATTTCTGGAAATCATTGTCCTATCAACCTTTCCAGAATTGAGCAAGTTTGCTCAGACTTACATTTGTCATTTGGGACAATATACTGTAACGGTGAATTAGTGTAAATATGGGTTTTTAACCCATTCTTATTAATACATAATATATATATAAGATATTAAATGAAATCGACATGCATAGATATTGAAAAATTTCCAGATGTGTTCATAAATATCTTCAATAAAAAGTTAAATAGAATTCTAATAATAAACAATATTTTCATAATAATACTAACTGATGTGATGATGATTGAGATTTGTAATTACCAGTACTCCTAATATTATTTTATTTGTTTTAGATTTCAGTCAAAAAAAGAAACTCCAGGCACAAACATTTTCAACAGAGAAAGTTTACTGAGAATATTAATGAAATAACGATCATCATGACTGCCAATTATTACTGTGACACAGCATATTCCCCGATGGTTTGCATGTTATTTCAGAGTTGTAGATGATTTATAAACTAGCATATGTGTGTTAAAATTATAATGCTTGATCGAAGTTACAAAACTAACAAATGGATTAACAAAACAATAATTTAACAATTTATTAACAAAACTAAAACATGCATATGTTTGTTATAGATATATGCTATTGATTATAAATATAGATGTAATGTCGAATACATTGCAATAATTAATTTCTTTTCAGCCTTATGTCTAAGACCTTTTTATTATTATAACATGAATATCTTACTGGTAAAAATATTTTAAGTCATAAATCATGAGTATTCAGATATGGTTTTTCTTCTTTAATTACGATCATTTTTATAAATTCACTTGATGAGTAAATTTTTTTTCACATGATGCAAAATTGCATTGTAGTTACAGCAGCATGGAGACCTAAAATGTAGAATACTTATCAATAGGTCTTCGGCAATTTAGCGGCATAGTACATTTTCTTTTCTTTCATGGCATCTTAAAGGCTGTATCTATCTAGATTCCACAGGCTTTAACATTATTTACTGAATTGGACTGCATAAATTAGGATTTTCTAACTGATGTGCTACTTGTTTTTGCCCAGTCTTGCATGGCAAATAATTCACTACTATAGGAAAACATTATTATAGCTTGTGCTATAGGCATTGCAATATGTTAACTGACAAGTTTCTTCTTTTGCACTGCTTATTCAATATATATATATAGCTGGAATCAAAGGGTTCTGATGGAAATCAGCAATGGAACAATCTCCACATCAAAAATGAATTACTGCATAGTGTTTGAATTTTGAATGGCCCCTTTTTATACCTGTTATGTTTCTACCCACTGTTTACCTCATTTTCCAATAATCGAGCCATAATGTAGATTATTTGTAAACCTTGGACTCCCAAGTAAAATATTCCATTGTTTTCTTCTAAAACATATGGGGGGATTAGACAGTTTTTTTATCACAGTTTTGCCACTCTTTAGAATGTTCCTGCAAATGATTATAAGCAATAACAACTTGCTTTCTTTCTGTGAACTGGTTCTGTTTGAAATAGTTTTCTAAATTATCAAGGTGTTTCATGGGGATTGAATTTTTAAAAATTGTTTTTTGTAGCTCATGGTTTCATAATTTTTATACTGCCCTTTAAGTATTGTGTTTTCATGATTTTTCTGTCATTTCGTGTATCTTGTGTTACTTTTACTTCTTTTATTTCTTTCGCCATTTCAATAAACAAATTTTTTGTGTCCTCTTTATCTTTGTGTAATCCATCTTAATGTCATTTATGGTACCAATTATTTCCATCTGAGTTTTCTGAGTCTTCTCATGTGTGTTTTTAAGTTCTTTTTTTTTTTTTTAATAAGGAAACTTGTATTCTACTGATTTATAAACCATTTCTTCCACATCCACATATAATCTGTTGTTAAGCATTTCATTTTCTGCTGCTCTTGTTTGTTTATTTGACATTATTTCCACTTTCAGGATGTTTATAGTATCTTGTACGCCATTAAACTTCTTTTTTATTTTTTTATGCATTTCTTTATTTTTTAGATATATCTGTTTAAATTCTGAGTGCATTATTTGGGGTTTTCACTTCCTCCGCTTTGTTGGATCACTTTAAATTCTGAATACATTGTTTCAAGTTTTTTCATAAATGCATAGATCATTTCCATTATGAATGTGGCTGGTTTTTCTTCTTCCTACATTTGTACTGTTCAAATTTCTTTTTGCACAATTGGTTGCATGTTCATTGGTTGTACAGGTTGTAGCATTTGCGAATCCCTATTTATTTGAGCCTCCAATTTTTTTGTTGTAAATTTGCCCTTTTTTTTTTTTTATATATTATCATAAATTGATACATACCTATCTCAATCCTAGCATGCGATTGTAATATACTCCTGCTTTTTTCTTTCTATTTATATATCTACTGCCATTTATATTATCCAGTCTGTGATTACAAAATTTGTTAATATTATATTTCTCAATCCAAACATTACTTATATCTACTAATGTTCAAGCTAAAACACATTGGTAGCACCAATTATGTTAGATGTGTTTGAACCTGGATTCCATAACCAATGATACGCACAATATATATATATATAAGATATTAAATGAAATTGACATGCATATATATTGATATTCTTCTAGTGATGTACATAAATATTGTCAATAAAAAGTTGAATACAATTGCAATACTAAAACAAAAGCTTTCATAATAATTCTAACCAGTGAGATGATGATGATTGGGATTTATAATCACAAATACTCTTAACAGCATTTTATTTGTTTTGGGTTTCAATGAAAAAAGAAACTCCAGGCTCAAACCCCTCAACAGAGAAAGTTTATTGAGAATACTGATGAAATAATAATCATTACTGCCAATTATTACAGTGACATATTTGCATATTATTTCAGAATTGTGGATGATTTATAAACTAGTATATATGATTTGAAATTATAATGCTTGGACGAAATTACAAAACAATTTAACAATTTATTAACAAAACAAAAACATACGTAAATTTGTTATAGATATATGCTAGTGATTCTAAATATAGAAGTAAAGTCGAACAAAGAATAATTAATATCTTATCAGTTTTATGATGATGGCCTTTTTAATGTTATAACATGAATATCTTATCGGTAAAAATATTTTAAGTCATAAATCATGGGTATTCAGGTAAGGTTTTTTTTTGTTGTAATTACAGTCATCTTTATAAATTCACTTGATGAATAAATTTCTTCTCACATGATAGAAAATTGAATTGTAGTTACAGTAGCATGGAGACATAGTATGTAGAATATCAATAGGTCTTCGGCTATTTAGTGGCATAGTACATTTTCTTTTTTTTACTGGGATCTTAAAAACTTCAACATTATTTACTAGATTGGATACTTAGGATCCTCTAAGTGTTGTGCTACTTGTTTTTGCTCAGTTTTGCCTAGCAAATAATCTACTATTATAGGAAAACATTATTATAACATCTGCTGTAGGCATTGCAATTTTAATTAGCTGAAAAGTTTCTTTTTTTGCACTGCTTATTTCAGTACATACAACTTGCAATCTGGAATCAAATAGTGTTCTAATGGAAGTCGGCAAAGGAACAAACTCACATCAGAAATTAATCACTGCATACTGTCTGAATTTTGAATGGCTCCTTTTTATACCTGTTGCCATTCTACCTACTATTTATGTCATTTTCCAGTAATCAAATCATAATATAGACTATTTATATATGTTTTCCTCACTTGCCAGCATTTGAACCACAATGTAGGCTATTTGTAAATTTCAGGCCCTTGAGGAAAATTTTCATTCATGTCTTCTAAAACTTATGTACGATATTACAATAAATTATAACAAAAGAATAAGAGAAAAGTTGTGTGCTAACTTCGTTTTTTATTTTCAATTTCACAAATATCATTAATTCATAATTTTTGATCCTAGATTTGAATTCATTATTCAATTTACTACAAGAATCAACAAGATTTTATTTATAAATAGATTCAAAACAAGCAAAAACAAAAGGATCTTGAAAATGCCTTAAAAATTATAAACTATGCCTTTTAAACTTGATTCGCAATCAACAGCATTTCTTTTTTTTTTCCTTTACAGTCTCGTTTATTTAGTCTTGTGTGGGTTCATACACTCACATTGTTGTTCAAATCTTTATTTTTTAATTCATATATGTTTATGCGTAGATTGTCTTTTATAATACACACTTTAATAACTTTTTCAAATGCATATATTAACTTTGTTTTAGGGCAGTTTATTCCAATAATACGTATAATAAAGTACTTTGTAAATTTTTTATTTTTGTGCAGCATTTCACCCTGACTAATGTGAACAGCACTCTGGTTGATATAGTTATAATACAAATGTGGACATTTATGGAAATGATTAAGAACAAACTACAGTCAACTGTCATTCAAAGTTAAAAAACTGAGTTTTTGTAACTAATTTAACTCTAAACATTACAAACTTAACAAAGGCAAAGCAGTTTCAAAATTCTCATTATAGTAATTGTTTATCTTGTCATTACATGAAATTCTTTTATGTAAATCTGCTAAAAGTGTTTGTATTACCGTATATATGATAAATAATTTTATGCATAATTGTTTAATATATTCATATCATATTTTTAAAAAGTGGAAAAGGAGTATAAGTTTGTATATTGCATCTTAATTAAAAAATGAAAAAATTGACACATGAATTATAAAAAGTTAGCCATCCCTAATTTAAATAAACTAAAATTATCACTAATGAATTTTTTTTATTATTATTTACCTTAACCTCTTTTTGTAACAAGATATTTTTTTGTATAGTAAGCAAACAGAGGATGTACTCTTAAACCTAAGGAATTTATGAAATGAATTACAAGATAAACTTTATTTTTTACTTACAAGGAATGTTAACTAAGTTGCAATTCACCATTTATTAGTGAGCACAATATTATTTGCAACCAAAATTTTATAATTCACTTATACACATTTTATATAAACAATAATAAATAATAATAATAAAAATTCACCATTCAAAATTGTTTTTCTGTTGAAATTCCCAGTATATCTTATGAATACACTAATGTCAAATGCATTCCATAATTATTATAATTTAACATTGAAAAAAAATTGATTTTTTTGACAAATTGCTTTTTAATTTTCATAAAGTATTCCTTAAACTTACTTTGTTACTGAATGTTTAATCCAAGTGTTATTTATATATCAACAATAATTATTAATTTTTCAAAATTTCGTGAATTTATATTGCAGAACTCCTCTCTGGTATAACACCATCATAATGAGATGAATTTATCCAATGTTATATCTAAATTATCAGAAATCTGTGAAGTCTTCTAAACAGACACTTGTATGTCATATTGTATAATATTCATTTTTATTTTCAAATAAACTTTGTTATATATGTGCACTAACTTTTATGCTGTTTATCGATCATGGGTTTGAATAGATTTTTCCTAATGATGTCATACTTATGTCATTATTGTAGACATTGTTTTTATGGCATTAAAATCTTGAATTTCACTGATTTTCATGGTATTTTTTTATTTAAAATAATGTCCAACCATCTATCCATTTTATTAATGTTTTTTTTTTAATGCACTAGCATTCCATGACATTATAAAACTTATAAAGCAATTATTATTTAATGTTTTAAAATAATAAAAAATAAAATTTTACAAATTAAAACCCAAAATATATTTAAAATTGTATCTTAAAATAAAACGACACCCTTTTCTATTTATCTAATTTAAACTATAATTACTATTTTAATTAAATACCTGTTTTAAATAAATTAAAGTTTTTAAAAAAATCATATATTGAATATGTAAAATTTAATACTTTTATGTTATACAAAATGTATAAATCACATATTCATGCATACACATACTTGAACAGTAATTTATTGTCCTGTTGTTTATATTAAAAACTAATTTTGGAAATGTATGCAGTAAAAAAAAATTAATAAATTTATCAATACTTACGTAGGTTTTGTTATTGCTATATGAATCATCATCATCAACCATTATCAATCCACTGCAGGACTAAGGTTTCCAAGTTCAATCCACTTTCTCTGATCTTTAGCTTCTCTTCTCCACATCACTCCTGCACACTTTATTTCATCCATCCATCTCACATGTGGTCTCTTTCTGGGTCGTTTACAATCTCTTGGAATCCAGTTTAAGATTTCAATTGTGCATCTATTATTATCATCTCTTCTAGCAATATGTTCAGCCCAACTCCACTTCAATCTTAATTTTTTCAATGAGGTCAGCAAAACCTGTATCTTCTCTTACCCATATATTGCATTTTCGATCTCTTCTTGTTACTCCCAATATGCATCACTCCATACTTCTTTAAGTAGTATGAAGTCTCTGTATTGCTCTTCTATTAAGTGTCCAAGTCTCAGATCCATAAGTAAGAACTGGTAAAACACATGTATTAAAAATCTTTTTTTTTTTTTTCAAATACATAGGCATATTTCCTTTTAGTACCAAATTATTTCTACCAAAAGCATTCCAACCAAGTTTAATTCTATGATTAATTTCATCCATAGGTTTCCATCTGTATTAATAATCTGACCAGGGTATTTGTAGCTGTTAATTTCTTCTAATTCATCATAATCAATCTTTATTTTCATATTTTGAGAAAATCCATTAAACATTACTTTAGTCTTTTTAACATTTATTTTTAGTCCTACTTTCATCTGATAACTCCTGCAACATTTCCTGCAGTTCTAAAGCATTATTTGCAAAAACAACTACATCATTTGCAAAATCTAAATGACTTAAATAATCTCCATTTACTTTCACTCCTTTAGCTTCCCATTTTAATCCACAAAATAATTCCTACAGACCTGCTGTAAAAAGTTTTGGAGATATGGAATCACCCTATCTTATACCCTACTCAATGTTGACTTTCCTAGTATCATTATGTAATCTAATTGTTGCTGTTGCATTTTTATAAATATTCTTTAAAATGTGACAGTATCCTGGATTTATACCTTGATGATCCAATGTTTTAATCACTGAAGAAATATTTATAGAAGCAAATGCCTTTTCATAATCTACAAATCCAAAGCATAATGGCAACTCATATTCATTTGTCCTTTCTATAACTTCTCTCAATACCTGGATATGATCAACTGTACTAAAACCACTTTTAAATCCAGCTTGTTCTCTTGGTTGGTGGAAATCCAATGTTCTCTGTAGATGACTTGTGATTATCTTGGTAAAAATTTTGTATGAAACTGATAAAAGGCTGATAGGTTTCTAATTTCTTCTTTATCACCTTTTTTAAATATTAATACTGCATTCTTCCAATCATCTGGTACATCTATATCATTTAGACATTTGGTATATAACTTTGCTAAATTTTTTTCTATTTCTTTGCCTGCTTCTTTTAATATATCAATTATAATTCCATCATTATCTGGAGCCTTTCCTTTCTTCATACATTTAATTGTATGTCTCACTTCTTCATTTAAAATTCTGGGCAACTCTGAAGATATAATAGATATAGGAGGTACTTGTTCTTTATTACTACATAATTCTTGATAGAATTCTTCTACCCATGTCATCTCTCTTTTTAGTAATAATTTCATCTTTTTTTCTTATTGCAGATATAAATTTCCTAGCAATACCAAAATATTGTTTTACATTCTTGAGACTTTTATTCTCTTCTATAGTTTTTTCTTTCAAGTTCACAATTATACTTTCTTATATCATTTTCAATTCTTTTCCACACCATTTTACAAAATTTGAGATATTCAATCCTTTTTAATGCATAATTTTTATATATCTTCATATTCCTGCTTTTCTTCATAAATTCTCTAGTCTCAGGAAAAATTTTATTGGCCAATTGCTGCTTTTTTCTACAATCTTTGTTGCAGTTTTTAAAAGTGTATCAGTTACTTTCATATTACTTTCATTCAAATCTGAATCATGCTCAAAATCTATTAATACTTGAAACTGATTTGTAAGTTCTAATTTAAATTTTATTAGAATATTTCTGAAGATTCAGAATATCAACTATAAATATTGTTTTCTTAATAATCTTTCTCTCTCTAGTTTTGCATTAACATGTATCTTACTAATCAATGATCACTTCCTGTGTTAAATTTATTAAGAACATTATTGCAATCTTGAAATATGTATTTTCTGTTTGTCAAAATATAATGCAATTCTGCTGTACCTTCCTTTGTATGCTTCCATGTCCATTTCCTTTTAACATTTTTCTCAAAAAAAAGGATTCATAATATAAAGTTTTTCTTTTTCTGCTAACTCCACCACAAGTCTGTGTCCTCTCATTTCTATTACCATAATCAAAATTACCTACAACACTTTCATCTTTCATTTGTTTACCAATTCTACCATTAAAGTCTCCCATAACAATTTTAAAATGTTGTTTACTCTGATCAAAAGCCTTTTGTACATTCATATAAAAATCTACTACTTCATCACTATAAGAACTTGTTGGGCATAAATCTCAATTACCTGCATTTGGTAACTGCTATTAAGTTGTATAACTAATCTTGCCACTGTGTCTGATATACCATCAATCTCCACAATGCTGTTCTTCCACTTTTTATTTATAATGAATCCTATTCCACTTGTATTTCCAGTATTTGTGTCTTTATAATATAGTACATGTCCGCTTTTTAAATCATCTCTTCACCTTCTAACTTCACAAAGTCCAATAATGTCCCATTTAATATAAGACAGTTCTTCTAATTCTTGCAATCTACCTTTATTTGAAAATAATCTGCAGTTGTAAGTGTCTAAATAAAAAGTTCTCATCAAATGACAGCCTGGGACCACAATCAGGGGATTCTTAGCACCCTCTGCATTCGTCCACCAACTGCTGCCTTGGTTGGTGACTTTACAGCCTACTGGGAATAAGGGCCACAATTTATTTTTGTTTATCATGATTATATATATTGGAAAAATATTTATGATTTACACATAAATTCATTCTGTCTTATTAGGCAACTGAGAAGAAAGACCATGGTGTTTCTTGATCTTAAACTCAGAGGTAAAAAGCCAATAAACTCATCACACTGGCTAATGGGTGTTGGTGAGCAGCCCATCCATCCATGTTCGTATACTATATGAATAATCACAGTAATAACAGCTGCAACAACAGCAATGTATGGGGTGGACATTAAAAATTTGCCCTTCTCGTTTCATTTAAAGCCTCCAAGGGGAATCAAAAGATCTCCTTTCAGTTAATAGCAAACTCCTTTCTGCAGCCTGCTATATACATAAAACCATTTATATATTTTGAATATATTATGTAAGGCGTTACATTTATTATATAATTCCTAGAATAAAATCACTAATATTACTTTCAAAAAAATTTTACTGCAATAAATAAAAATATTTTTTTATTCATTGCCTATTAAAATGTTCTTGGCATTTTATATTATAATGTATTTTTTAAAATCGTTATCTAATGACATCGTAAACCATTTAATTAGTTTTAAATTAATTTAGATATTCTTAGAATTGAAAATAAATTAACAAAACTGTTATTTAGATAATGTCACAAAGTTAAAATTCAAATCCTTATACTACAATATAGAAACTGCAGAATATTCTATGTCATACCATTCAAAATTAAATATTAATTTGGTTTAGGATGAAAAATTCTTATTGATGGTAAGTAACATTATTATGTTTTGATTCCAAAATATTTTATTTTAATTTTATTATCTTATCTTTATTTTATGTATTAAGAGAAGAGTAAATTGTCTTATCTATTATTTAATTTGTCTGAATAAAAAACAATTTATATATATTGTAACCAGTTGCATTACATAGCACACACTTATATAGTGTGTGTATGCTTAAATATATATATATAAAGTTGAAAGGAAAACTAGAAATAAGCACAGACAAAAATTATAGTAGATATTTTCTACATTCATTGAAATAAAATAAATAAATAATAACACTGATTTAAAATATTGTTATATAAATTAAACTCTTCAAAGGTCTGAATAAATATATATATATATATTGTATCATTATTATTATTCTGATTGTGAAATATAAAAACACAATACTTGTTTTTGAATTTTTTTTTAATTAATTAAAACGTATGTTTTCAAAGGGATTGGAGAGATAAAAATAAAAACTGTTTTTCAATCAAAGTGTTATTATCACCTTAGATGATTCTATAAAAGGGCTGGTAACAAAATTAGCTCCAGTCTGGATAATGATTTTTGAAGAGAGCAGTCTGGATAATAATTTTTGTAAGAACAGTCAGCTGAAAAGTTAGTTACAATATTTTGTTGCAACTTGATGAAGTGCAGCAGTTGGTTTTAGCTGACCATAGAATTTGCAGAATAGCTACCATAACCTGATGTAGCTGAAGGCAAGATAGTAAACTGTTTTCCTTAGCAGGAGTTTGAATTTACATGAGAAAAATGACCCACTTTTTTATGCTGAAATTCATAGCCTTAAACATGGAGAGGACGGTTGCTTGCCTGGAATAATCCTAGATAGAAAGAGATCAACTACAGATCAGGATTTTACATTCATTGCATGGTTTTATCTGATGATGACAACAAACCTGGATTATATTTTTCTAATGGGCCAAAAGAACCAGCTTGCTGAATAAATAATTACACATATGCTTACGTGTCTAAATGTAGAGAAGCATAGATAAACATATATACAGCTGTGGTAAGTAGAATTATATATGATAACGAAATTTTAAATAATTTCTTTAGTAAAGTTACATTTTGAAAGTGATGCGTGAATTTGTACTTTTTATGATTATGGTGGGTATATAGTTGAACAGGGCTATCTGGATGCAGTGTGTTCATGATGCTCCGAAGTATAGGCTCGGCACTGTCTAGACCTAGATGTTGAGCTCCCAGAGTAGTCCAGCTGTGAATATATATAGGCCTTGGTCTCATGAATAGACCTCATTTATACCCCTAAGTCTCACAGAAGATGAGCAGGGCTGGTTCAATGCCTGATATTTTTTTCTGGATTCTACTCTTTATGGATGATCTGTCTAGGTAATTTGAAGGGGCAGTGCTTAAAAGTGAAGTATTTTCTTGTGACATCATGGAGCATTGGATACTTGATAGTCTATGCTTGGCTGTCTACTTATCATGGCATGGGGAGCTGCAGCTCACGTATTCACTTTTCTTATCTCTCCTTGCCTACTTCATCAGCATTAACTAATCAAGCAGAAAGACATTTTGAAATTTATATTTTCTTAATTCTATAAAACGATTTTATCTTTCGTTTATTAAGAAAAAAAAGAGAAAGACATTTTAAATCAATCAACAATCATCTGTTAAAAATTTGATAGTACTTATTTCAAGGAAAAAAGACTATTCAGCAAAGAGAATTAAATTGCAAGAATAATCTATAATAATTTTATTGTGATAAATATTAATGTTATGTAGATAAATTAATATATCGCACGTCTGTGTAAGTTATATATATATGTGTTTCAGTAAACCTACTATGTAAAATGTATATCATTAAACTGAAACTTTAATCACTATTGAGTTTTGTGGCTTAAGATTTAATAATTATTTTGTAGCAAGTCAAATATGTTATTTCACGCACATACAAGTATGTGTGCGTATATTGTCAATTATAACACATAATAAATTTTAATCATTTTTTTTATTATAATTATTTTATGTTTAATTGAAATGTCTTCATTATATATTATAAAACGCACATCTGTGTACAGATATATGTATGCTTTTATAGATACCAATTAAGAAATAATGCAATTAATGTAATAACTTGAATTTTGTAGTAATCTTGTAAATTACAGAGTGATGACTTTATTATTGTTTATCATTCAAAATCAGAACCCTTAACCTACAAGACCTTAAATATCTTTTTTGTTATTAATAAACTTGTATTTAATTGTTTCCATCATCTCTTGGTCACATACAGTAATAGAGCTTATGTTCTCTGAGCTAGATTTGTGCATGGGATGAATATATAAACAGGGATGTGTATATTAGTGCGTTCGGGGCATCCAGCGATGATTAATCATCATCCTGGTTGGCGCGTAAGATTATATTCTTTAAAGCTCAGTCACTTTTTTATTTTAGTTTAGCCTTATTAGAAGTTAAGTTTATAGTTGGCCAGTACAAGTGGCCTGAGCATTGGTGATGGGCAGCATGTTTTTGTATCCCAGCATTATTGTTTGATTCTTATGTATTCTGATGGATGAGCACTTAGTTTGTGCCTCCAAATTAATGGTTAAATAATTGCCAAGCTGGCAAAGGCTCCATAGTCAGCCTGGTCTACAGAAGACCCATTTCTGATCCAGTCATAAGGTTGGCTGTTGATTTATATTTGCATTGATCAAATCCAGCCACAAGATGGTCTGTTGATTTTATTATATTTTATTGTGGATCATTCATGATGATGATGAATGGTATTTTGAGTAGTACTCATACTTATTTTGACTTATTATAATGCTGTTTGGTATATGAGTGATGTATAGTTTTTTTAGTTGCTCTTCTGAGTTAGCTGGCTGATCTCTCAATGTTCTCAGAGATTTATAATCTCATGCTCCCCTTAAATATTTTTTACTTAAATATACATTTTTGCAAATTATTGATATTTTATTTTAAATTGACAGTGGTGATGATGATTTTCCTCACCCAGTTCAAATCTGATGTATAGTTATTTTAGTTACTCTAAGGAGTGACTGGCTGATCTGTCAATGATCTCAGAGATTCTCATTATCTTATGCTCCTTTTAAAATACTATATACTTAAATATCATACTTCTTGTAATTTTTATATTAAATTATTTAATTTGAAATATTGCTTATTTGGGGTTGATGGTGATATGTTTAAAAAAGGTTAATTTAACTTTATTAATTCTAAAATTATTAGTTACTGGGCCATCTATTATTTTAAATATTATTTGTAAAATATGTTTTCAATAATATATTGTAACAATATGACTACATAGCTGTATTAAAAATAATTAGATGATTGATAGCTTGCTCCTCAAGTTTAAATATAGAATTATTTAATTAAGGAGGAAAATAATATTTAATTTTTTCATCCATATCTTTTTATAATAATAATAATAATAATAATAATAATGAGTTTAAGTCCCAAAATGATAGTATGAAAATTTTCAAACATTAAATTTGTTAAATAATAATATGATTTTAATATGAAAATATTTTAACAGGTGATAAATGATTGTAGAAGGGAGAGAGAATTATGAAGGAATGTAAATAAGTTTTTTTAACTCTCTTCAGTAATTATAATCAATTAGTAGTTTTAAGAGAGAAAAATTTTTTTTGTGTAAATTGTTTAATAGATATGAACCTTATAAGGTTTTGTTTTTAATAATATTTTTAAAAAGGAAAAAAGAATATTTTTAAACTCTTGGTAAAATTTATTTTTAATTAGTCAGTTTTTTTCTCTATCTCTCTTCAATGCAAAAACTTAATTCAGTGCAATTAACAGTTTAAATTGTTTTCCTTTTATAAGAAATATTTTTTTAATTAGAAAATGTCAAGAATGTTATGATGTTACTCTTGTTTTTCAATGTCAAAGTTTATAAAGAGAAATAGCTGAACAATTGTATTTATAAAAATTTATCTAATTGGTTGTCAATAAAAACTATCAAATTGGAGATGGATTGTGATTGGCTTATAAGCAAGATTGTTCTAAAAAAACAAAATAATAGGGATGTGAATATGTGATGACTCAAGTGTCTGGTAAGATTTCTAACTTAGCTGTTGAAAAGAGAGCAGTCAAGTCTTAACCCAGCTGATAAAGAAAGAAGTCTTTACCAAGCTTTTACATAGTACAGCAGGAATCTTAACCAAGCTATTGCATAGAATAGCAATTTTCATTATTCTTTTAGCATACTATAGATTTAGTCATAAAAATGTTTTCTACAATGAAAACCATGTACTTAATTAAGCTAAAAGCTAAACATTTTTCTCCATGTAATCATCCTTCATTGAAATAAAAATGTAAAGAAGTTATCCCCTAAAGTAATCTGCAATTTTGTCTTCAACCAAGAGCATGAGTCTGTCTGTTAATCTGACCTGGAAATTATAGAGTATAGAAATAGATGGAATTTGCTATTTTTTTACCTGGTATTACTACAAACCAAGAAATGGACAAATTAATTATGTACATATCTAGAAGCCTTCAAGGAGAAACTCAAGTGTCAACAACTGGAGACTTTAACTGGAAAGAAGGACTTGACAGGAAATAAAACCATGGTTAAATGTATTTTTTGTGTGTGTATACTAAATTTTCATGTAATAGAGAACAATTTTTTTTTTGTTGTAAGAAATGATAATTTTAAATATTTTCACTTCGTTAATATTTTTTAATTGGGAAACTCTTTTTTTTTATAAAAAAAAAAAAAATTCGAGTCAATTTTCTCTTCAAAATTATGAAATAGTTTTTAGAATTTTTTTTTTTAAACAAGGTTTTTCTTTTCTTTCATTTTCCTTGTAACAAAAGGTTAATTAAGCTAAATTAATGATTGTTATCTTTGATTTTGAAAATGTTGCTCTCTTAGTTATTTTAAAGAAATGAATAGAAATCGACCGATTGATTATAATTTTTATGAAAATATATTTTTTGATGAAATGAATGTGTAAAATTTCATACTATCATGTCATTTTTTTGTGTATTTATTTGTTTAAACAATTAATTATTAGATAATAGTTTTAAAAAATATTTTTTACTCTTAATTTCTTTATTCTATCCAATCCCTGTTTTATAAATTGCAGTGCGTGTTTATTTCATGACAGCTTAGTGTTCTAGGATTTTTTTTAAATGATCCTAATAAATCTATTTACTTGTAATAGGATAAACTTAGGGATTATTGTTTTAAGTGATTTATAATAAGCTGCTTTATTTATTTATCTCTTGCTCACAATAATAGTTTACAGAGTTCTTACTTCCTGAGCTAGATTTGGATATGACAGTTATATAGAGTTGGGGTTTATGTTCAGTGCTATAGACATCAAGTTGATGATGATCATTACTTCTCAAATCCTGATTGGTACAAAGGGATATCCTTTATAATCCATGCACAATATTTCATTTTATTTACTATTTCTTTAGAAATTTAGTTTACAATTGGCCACTATGGACTAGAGCAGTTGCTGGTTGGTGGTACACGAAAAATAATCAATAATGGCGGACATAACAAAAAAATTAAATCATAAAAATATAGAAACGTTTTTTCCTATAATTCATAAAAATTATTTTAATTAATAATATTATACAGTAAAGTTGTTAATATGTACAGTCGATAACGGTCTTTAATGTTAATGATAAAATTGAAAGTATGATTAAGAAATTAGATTTTTGGAAACAGTAATATATATAAGTATCGAAAACAATCAACTGGAAGTATTCGAAACTCTACATATTTTTTTGTTTCAAAAAAAGGTTACTCTGTCTCAAGATATACGAGAAAATATAATAGCACATTTAACAGGACTAAAATTGTCTTTCATGGAATATTTTCCAAAACCCGAAAACACAAATGATAATTGGATTTCAAACTCCTTCTATGCAGAAAATTTAGAAAAAGCTACATCATTATCAATAAAGGATAAAGAAAATTTAATAGAATTATCATGTGACAGAACTTTACAGGTAGAATTCAAATGACACAATCTAATTAATTTTTAATTAAACATTAAAGAATATGAACAACTTTCTGAGAAAGCTCTTAAATTATTATTACCGTTTACTAGTATGGAATTAATAGGAAGAGCTTTTTCTTCATATATTTTTTTAAAAATATGTATCGAAACAGATTGAACATGGCTGTAGACTTAAGGGTATACCTCGCATCTTTTGAACCAAATTTCAAAAAATTATGTTATTCGAAACAAGCACAAGGATCTCATTAAATTTATTTTATAAAAATATTTGATTATGATAAAATATACTAATTGGTTTTTTATAATTTTGTGTTTTTATTAAAACCATTTATTAGTAAACGAAATATGACAAAATAGTAGATAAATAATGAGTCGGATCAAGGCAAATCAATCTAAATTATTTAATTTCAAAGAATGTATCAAAAGGATCATACCCAGAAATTAGACTCATTAATTCTTGATCATCTATTGTGGATTACTAGATGTAAGCTAGTATTTAATCATCAAAATTTTAATCCTATTAACTTCATGCTGAACAATATAAAGAAAACAAGAACAAGAGATAGCCTGATAACCCCTGAGGTTATTTTTACCATGACTTGGGACATGCTGGATTTATCCTCTCCATGGCCCAACCAATAGCAAGATGCTCCGAAAAAGAGAAAACAGACTCAAATTCAGGAAAACCAAATGAAGGAATGAGAAAACACTTTGAACAAAATATGTACCAAATAACCTTTAATGTAATAATGTAATCTTTAATAAATTATTTTGGAAAAAATATGAAACTTTGAACAAACACATACATATAAATATGTTACAGTGAGTTTATAATCTGGCATGACGTTTAGGCATGTTTCAATGTAATTTGTCTCATTATGAGATGTGAATACATACATGGTCACCCTATAATATTTACAATGCAAATAAAATAACACACTCGCAATAACAAATTTCACAAAATACAATCATTTGGTTGTCATCTGATCCTTCGGGTCAGCCTCTAGAGGCACGATTTCTAATCAAAAACACATTAATATAACTTTTCCAGTCCATCGATTCTCTATTAATATTGATGTTTTTTTTTTGTTTGTTTGTTTACAAAGTTTATAATGGTATAATAATAGTTGTTTTTAATTTTTATTGACAAGAGGGTATTTTTTGGTGTGTGTTCAAATAGTAATTTGGGTTTTTTTTTTTTGTTTGTTTATTTACAAAGTTTATAATGGTATAATAATAGTTGTTTTTAATTTTTATTGACAAGAGGGTCTTTTTTGGTGTGTGTTCAAATAGTAATTTGTGTGGTTTTTTTTTAAATAGTATTACTGTTTTTGTAAAATTGGATTGCCGGAATTTAAGAGAGAACGGGTTTTTTTTGGTGTGTGTTCAAATAGTAATTTGTGTTTTTGTTTTTTTTTAAATAGTATTACTGTTTTTGTAAAATTGGATTGCCGAAATTTAAGAGAGAACAGGTTTTTTTTGGATGGATCTTTAAATAATTGACGTTACTTTGATAGGTTTCCATTTGATTGCCGACAACAATTAGTGAGAGGGGTGTTTTTGTGTACGATTAAATAGTAATTTACGTTACTTTGATATGTTTACATTTGATTGCTGACAACAATTATCAGGAGAAGTGGTGTTGTTTTTTTTTCCGCGCGTGCGTGTATGTTTAAATAAAAATTAAAACTGTTACTTTTATCGGTTTACATTTGATTGATGACCGATATGACTTCCTTTCGTTTATAATGATTTTTGTTTCTACGAATAAATATTTTTGACAATGGGACAATAATAGTTGTTGTTTGTTTAATTTTTATTGACAAAAGGTTGTTTTTCGGTGTAGTTTCAAATAGTAATTTGGGTTTCGTTTAAATAAGTTACCGTCTTACTTTGATTGGTTTACATTTGATTGACACTAATTATTGGGAGGGGTGTTTTTTTGTGTGTATGGTTGTAGACAACAATTATTGGGTGAAGGGGTGGGTTAACCGTTTAAACAATAGTAGTTTTAAGTTGCGGTCTTACTTTGATTGGTTTACATTTGATTGCCGATACTAATTATTTGGAGGAGTGTTTTTTTTGTATGTACGATTGTAGACAACAATTATTGGGGAAAGCGGTGTAACCGTTTAAAGAATAGTAGTTTACATTACTTTTAGTTGTGTACATTTGATTGCTGACAATAATTAGTGAGAGGGGTGGGTGTTTTTGGATGATGATTAAATACTAATTTACCTTTCTTTTATTTTACATTTGATTGCCAACAACAATTATTTGGAGAAAGAGGTTGTTTTTTTTTTGTGTATGTTTGGTAAATCAAAATTGATGTTACTTTTATTTATTACATTTGATTGACAACCAATTGACTTTTTTTCGTTTATAAATTATTGTTTTGGTTTCCCAAAAACCTAATCTTTTTGACAATGGGACAATAATAGTTCTTAATTTCATTATTATTGACAAGAACGGATCTTTTTTCGTGTACGTTTAAATAGTAATTTGGGTTGTGTTTAAATAGTAATACTGTTTTTAAAAATTTAAGTGACAAAATTAAAGAAACAAGGGGGGGGGTATGATTCTTTAAATAGTAATTTTCGTTACTTTAATTTGTTTTCATTCATTTGATTGACAACGATTAGTGGGAGGGGTGTTTTTGTGTATTTTTAAATAATAATTTACATTTTTTGGTCAACAACAATTATTGTGTGTGTATGATATGTTACTTTATTTATCAATTTGGTTAATAATATTTACTGGTAGACATTTCAATATCATTAATGGCATGCTGTACGGTTAACTCGTTACGGCTCCGGTAATGCAGCAAACTTAAAGACTTGTGAAATCCCTCAAACCAGCTGCCTTTTCGAAGTGCACATTTCTTTCGGCAAGAATGAGACTTACAATTGAAAGTCCAAAGATCTTTGTGGACCTCAAGTCTCATACATTCGCCGCACAAACATCTTTTTTTTTTTCCGCAGGATGTTTTACTGCTGTAGAAATGTTACAGCGCTGGCTTCTGTGTCTGGCAATTCCCATCTTTTCATATTTTCTGTTTTCAAATTTGCCATACTTTTTTGTCTCGGAAAATTTCTCGCTAAAACCTGACTCAAAGCGTGATCTTTAAAATATTACACTAACCCACTGTAATCGAAAATTTAGGAAGAATACAAATTTATGAGGAACAATCACGATATTGTTAAAATGTAACAGTACATCAATTCGTCTTAAAAAAAAAGGCACCGATGAAAATTTAAATAATTTTGACACGATCAAATTAACACACCCTCGTACGATATAGTGTGTGACACAAATAACTATGGCATTTTCCTCTGCTTTTAGCATCGGAAAAAGCCTACACCGTTAGCTGCTAAGCCGAGTTACCATTCTTTCTAGATTTTATCGTAGAAAGAAGACTTAACTCCGAGTTAACAGTCTACCTTTTAGCGTAGAAAGAAGACTTAACTCCGAGTTAACAATCTTTCTAGGATTTATTTTAGAAAGAATGCTTAAAGGCTTGGGTGCGGCCACGGAAACGGTATATTTCTAGAAATTTAGCTAGAAATCATGCCTCTAGCGTCTGACACGAAGGATCAGATGACAACCAATCATTTTTATGAAGTGGTACAATTTATCGTGATGTACTACCAAGTGGTACCAGAGCCAAAAAAGGTTGGGAAGCACTGGGCTAGAGCATTGATAATGGTGAGGATGTTTTTAGTGTCTGCATTATTTGACTTATTATATTTTTATGGAGTAGCACCTAAGTATATGCTTCCAGATAATTGTTTGTATTCATGCCCTAGGTCGACAGTGGCTAAATCATTAGCCTCATCTATAGTGGACCACTTTCAAATAGTCACAAGAATGACTTGATTTATTTTTATTGTTGATTATTCATGATGATGAATGATTATTACTTTTGTGTAATGCTGCTGAACTTATAGTTGATTCTGTACTGATCTCTCTCACTCATTCCTTTTATATTTAATTTTATATTGTTTATTGAGGATGATGATGATTTCTCATCTCATAATTCAGCCGTAATGTGGTGTACTGTTACAAATGGCTACTGAATTGTAGCACATTGTAACCTCAGGTTCTCTATTTACTTTCTATTTTCCAAAGTGTTATAATATAATATAATAGAACATACATTAGGATAGAGAGAGAATATTTTAACACTTTTGTGTCACCATTTTATAAGTGTATGTATATATTTAAACAAAAAATATATATTTTCAAACACCCAATTTTTCTCAAACTTAAGGTTATACAGACAAACAGGAATTGATTAACCATTAGAACAACCATGACTAATGTGATTGTTTGAATTTATTGAAAGCAAGGCACTGGTTATAGCTTTAACAGTATAGAACCATCATCAAGACAGAACTAATCCCTCTATTTTAAGCATATACTCATATCTCTTAATGCTAGTTGTTCCTTGTATAGTATTTAGATATAAGATGTGTAATTAATAGATGTCCATTATTCAGCTACCCACTTTAAATAATGAAGTCTTATTTAGTATATTAATATTAGTAACACACAGAAGAGCAGCAAGACCGTTTACCACTTCAATGAAACAAAATTATTTTAATAAAATAAAAGTGGCTTAAACATGGCATAAGTGAGCATTTTATTATATATAAAAATACATATTTACAATTTCTAAAACTAGTTTAAACAAAATACTAATAAGAATGGATTTTTTTATAAATCTAATATTAATTGAAGATAAATTGATTAAACAAAAAATAAAATTGTCATCTACATATCTTTGTGTGAGCTCAAACAGAAAGAAAAAAAAACTACAAATGTATGTCCACTTTCCACACTTTCGAACTGTTGAATGAAAATATTAATCTTCTTTGTGCACACGTGGTTATGGATTAGTTTGGCATTTTTTTCTTCATTTCTCTATTCTCAATAACAGGCAGACTTTCCTATTTTTTGAGCAGTTAGATTTCTTTTCTTTTTGGGGTACTTCCTTAGAAATGCAAATCTAATTGCTACTATGGTATATATATAAATTGTAATTATTTAATATAAGTTTCTCTTATTATTTTTATGTAATTTCCAATATAATATTCGCAATCAGCGAGAAAAGCATTCGAACATTAATTCTGATTATCTGGCAAGCTCCATAGGCTTTCAACGGTGAAGCTTTCATAAAGTCTTCAACTTGATAAGTTATCAGACAAGCTTTCATTCTGGCAGATCATTGCAATAATTAAGCAATGCTCTTTTCATAACTTTAATAAAATTATGAAATGATATGATTTGGTAGTACCTGTTTTGTACAGAAGTATTACTTATTTTTCTCATTTATTTTCTATCTGCTTTGTTGGATATTTGTCATGGATTTAGTTGGCAACATGCTTTCATTCAAAAATCAGTCTCATTTGTGTTTTTATGAAATTAAAACTTAAATTATGTTTTTCAATATAACATAATAAAATCAATCGAGTATCTATTTTTCAATTCTTGGAATCTTAATTTTTTAAAATAAGCTTTTAGTATAGAATAATGTTTTTTTTGCCTTGAGATAAGTTGCTAATTAATATAAATTATTCACGAAATTAGTAAATTCAATTTTTTTTCTTAGTATTAGACACTTTATGGATTACTTTTGTTACACTGAAAGTTTATGTTGCTGCGTGTGGATAGTAGAAACCATAGACATGTTTATTCTATAAATGAAGTATTAAATGAACGGCAATTGCAAATTTTTAAATTTCACCTGGCATGCACTGTTGAGATTCCATATGTATTACTAATAGTCATTTAGCATATGGCTCAATATGTAAAAACTAATTAATCTTATTAAAAGAATATTTTAAATGAAGTTAAGCATATGATTATTCAAATAGTTATAGACACCATTTTTGACTAATAAATGCTTAATAAATCTCAAATTATCAGTGTATTGGATAAATAGAATTTTTTAAAAAAACAACAACAACGCTTAGAAAAAGACCCCAACACTCAAAGAAATGAGTGTAATATTTTTATTATTTTAATATAATAGAATTTTTTCCATGTCAGTTGTATCACATTTAGAGAAAATAGTAGTCAAAATAAAATTGAATTTATGATAACTAGGAGTGGAAAAATTTTAATTAATACAACAATGGAAAGTGCTGAAAATATTAATGCTTATGAAGAAGAAGATATTAGAAATGTTGGAGGAGAATCTTCAATAATCCAATCATCAGGAATCACTACAATTAAAAGTGATTACTCTACACCAACAATTACTCCTAATGAAATGATAAATGTTACTTTAAATGATGACATATCTCAAGTATTTACACTTAATAAAGAACAAGATGTAACAAATATTAATAATTCCATTCTCAATCAAATGATGTTAAAAGGTTTAGAAATGAATATGAATCATAATTTTAAAAAAGTAAACCAAGACTTGAATAATAATAAAAAATAATTGAAAGAAGACATGAAAAAGAAAAACAATGAGATGAAAGAAAATATGAAAAAGCAAAACAGTGAGATGAAAACAGAACTCAAAAATAAAATGGAAACAAATATGGAGGATCTGAAAACCAAAATGATAGGGGTTAAAAAAATTATCTGCTGGGGTGGAATGGCTATCCTTGAGTGTCGATAGTCTTCAGAGAGAAAACAATTTAAACAAGAATTAGTAGAAATAAGAAGGGAGATGGAAGAAAAGGATATACGATGCCAGCAAAGATTTGAAAATTTTAGATACACTATTTCAAGTCCGATAGACTTAGTTCTGCGAAAAGACTCTAGGCCATAAAGATGTCAAGAGTGAAGTGCACATAGGCCAAGAGAAATACCAAGAACAAATTAAGGAAGAAATCAATAATGTACAAACAAAAATGGACCAACTTGCAGCATGATGTCGAAGTAGAGGCACACCATAAGGCCATTGAATCAATAGGCCACAATATAAAATGCATAGAAGACAAATTAACTAAAAGTGAAACAGAAAACCTTTCAAACAAGGCAAACCTAGAAAAGGTGGTAGAGAATATTAATAAAACGCACAACCAGGTCAGCCAACTGAGTGAATCAATCAAAGTTTGAGGCCCTCGAATCCCATCTATGTCAAGGAAGACAAGCAGTTATGATGTAACAAACTAGGAATGATCAAATGACTCCGATTAACAAAAAGAAGCACGATAAAAATGATAAACAGCTTAGAAGTTGCCCTCAAAGAATCAAACAAAATGAGCAATCAGTACCAAACAACCATTCTCCCCTTTCAAGAACCACCAGGCACAAAAGTCTCTCCTTTTGATTTCCAGCATGGAAGGAATCATACCTAGTACATTTACTGATCAAGACATACAAGTAGCCACCTTACTTATGAACTCTCCAGAGGTCATCAATATGTGTCACCACATGCCACAAATCAGTCCCAGCAACCAATTCATGAAGTTAAAAATCTTACAAAAGATCCACCAATGAAGCCCCAATAGAAATCTAAGGAGCCTTAATATATATATATTTGTGAACTGGAATCGGACAGTATGAAAAATTGATCATTGCTTTCAGCCACCGTCAAGGGGATGCACTGATGTGGTTGGAATCATTATTCCAGATCACCTACTTTCGAATATTACCAGACATTACTGGTGAAGAATTTTTTGAGCCACGACAAGCAAGAAGTCCTACTCTATCAACTCTTCCAAGAGAAGTTCTGATAGACACCAGGGGAAACCCTGACAAAATTCTGTTTCCGCCAGGTTACCAAATTGAGGACTTTAAACACGTACCACATGAGCGAAACTAAGATAATTAGAATTGTCAAAAGAAATTATTCCTACGAATCATACAATCTCCTACGTACAAACACCAAAAATATTGAACAAATGGCAGAGTAACAACATTGATTCAAATGCAACTAATGTAATCAACAGAACCCCAGATAAATATAAAGAAGTTATGGCTATTAACACCATACACTATAAGCGTTGAAATGTCAATCATTGGAAATGAAAATCAATACAAATAAACCAGTCATACTTATTATCACCTAAAAAAAATGATCCAATATTAACAAAACTGTAATTAGTCCACTTAATAGTCCAGGAAAATTCCTGAAGTCCAGGGATTAATAATTATGTATCATCTATAAGAGAGAAACCAAACTAACAAGGTACTTGTGATTAAGTTTCTCACCTCAAGAAACCAAAATAACTCCAACGAACATAAACAAATTTTCCTGTTAGAGAAATCACTAATATGATGTGTTCATGGGAGGATAAAACACCTAATTTCGTTTTACTGAGCTGATTGCTAGTTAAAACATTGTTGGATTCAGGTAGCTGGATTTCAGTGGTATCAGATAAATTCTATCAAGAGATTCTGATCAAAAATCCTAAAATTAAGACCTTGCCTCTGAAATTCATCCATGTTACTATGGCTAACAGCAGGAAAGCTAAACTAGCACAAAAGCAAATATGGATTGACATTAACATTGGCCAAACAATTCTCTGTCAAATGTTTTTAATACTGAATGGTTTAGACTATAAACATTATCTTTGGGGCAGACTGATTTTGTTAACAAAACCATTAAATTAGATGATGAAGTCTTGGAGATGACATTGCTTCCAAGATTTGACCTACTAGAAGATGATTGTATTATACATAATATTCTAGAAGCACTTATAGATATTAAAATGCTGAATCCATCTTGCTTAGTAGCGAAGATGCATTAAAATTACGATCTATTATATGTAAATTTAACCCCATTTTCTCGGAAACACCAGGAGTGATAGAAGGATTTCAACGGAGAATTAAAGTTAAAGCATGACCAACCATTTCAATCCAAATCATATTCTATTCCATACCAGTATCGCAAAGAAATACCTAAACAGATTAATAAAGTGCTGGATTGGGGAATCATGTCCAAATGATCTTCATCTTACTGTAACCCAATTGTAACTGTGAAGAAGAAAGATGGGTCGATGAGATTTTGTTTGGATGCAAGACAACTAAACAAAATTACTGTCCCCAACAGAAATATTCCACCGCCCATTACACAAATTATTTGTGACATTTGGAAACAAGAAAGTGTTTTTTTGGAAACAAGAAAGTGTTTTCCACTCAATCTCACATCCAGCTATAGCTATTGGCAGATCGAACTCCACCCAGATGGTTATCAATACACTGCCTTCTGATATGTGGGTTTTACAAATCAATTTAATAGGTTGTCATTCAGATAAATAAATAATGGTGCTGGTTTGATAAGGTGCTAAGATAAGACTATCTCCTGAAATTAAACAGATTGTATTTCTACCACAATTGAAGAACACCAACATCTAACCATATTTTTTGAAGAGTGCTATCTGAAGGGCATCAAAATTTAATTTCAAGAAATGTACCCTAGTTTCCAACCAAGTAGCTTTCCTAGCTCATATCGTATGTTGCACTGGGATAAAATCTCATCCAGAGAAGATCAGTGCCATTCAAAACTTTCCTACACCAACTAATGAAAAACAGAGTCAATCATTTTTAGGCCTGCGTAACTTATAATCGTTTCTACCAGAAGTTCTCAGACCACATGGAATCATTATTGAAACTAATCAGATAAGATGAATGATGGAATTGGACCAAGAAACAGGACAATGCATTTGAAAAATTTAAAACAGGATTTTTACAGCAAACCATGTTAGCCTTCCCTGATTTAATAGCAGTTTCAGATTAGGGGTAACATCATCCCAGATGCAGGAGGACAGCCAACTAGATATCATATTTTATCAGCCGTCTCCTGAAATGTCCAGAAATAAATTGTACAGTTAGTGAGAAGGAAGCATTAGCAATAGTGTGGGCCTTCCAAAAGTTTCGATAAATGCTACTCGGATCAGAGATGGTAGTGATTACAAATCATAAAAGCCTTGAATTCCTGAATTACAGTTATCTGATTGATAGTCATCTAGTCAAATGGAGTTTTCTGTTACAGGCGTTCAATTACACTGTACCAATACTGCAAAGGATTTAAAATTTTGTTGCTCACTTGCTTAGCCGAAACCCATATAGGTCAGAAGAGAATCCTTTGTCAGTAGAAAATACCTACAATACAAATGTCAATTTGATATCAAATAGTAATATAGAGAACGATTTAGAGAACTTATCACAATTACAATTATTAGACCATAATTTAAATCCAATTATGAAAGCCCTAAAAGGAGATAAAGTTTTGAAATGTGCTGAGAAACCTTATATGTAGATAAAGATGAGTGGATGATAATCATAACTAAAATATTACGTACCCCATTCATAAAATATATACCCTGTTTATATGGGCACTTTAATGCTCATAAAACAGAACACACTTAAAGAATTTGGTTTTACTGGCCAAAAATGTATATAAACAACTTAAAATCTCTAAAAGATTGTTTAGTGTGTACGAGCCAAGCCAGTAAACCAAAATTAAAGTAATACCGTAAAACCATTTATACCAAAAGGACCAGATGAGATCTTAGCTATTGACTATTATGGGCCATTGCTTTCATTTAATAAAAAGAAATACTTACTAGTCACATATGATCTCTTTTCAAAGTATGTTTTGGCTTACCCAATACCCCAAGCTAATACCGGACATATGATCAGGGTATTAGACACCCTCCAATTCAATTCTTAAGATTAGGAAAACCTAATACCATTATGGCATAACATGGTACATCTTTTTTATCCAAAGAATGGAAAAGATGAGTGGAAAAATCTCAAATCAAACATGCTCACATCCATTGGGAATCCACAGTCAAATCTCTGTGAAGGTGTGATGCGAGAACTCGGATGTTTGTTCAGAACTTACCTAGAGGTTGTATATAAAGGATAAGTAAGATAAACGGAATGTGTAGTCAATTACATCAATTGGAGCATAAATGAATCAACAGGATTCACCTCCATTAGACTACACTTCAACCAACACCTTCCCATTATATTTGGTAAATACAAACCTTATTGAAAGCATATGTTCAACAAACAGCCAAAGCAGATAGAAGGAGCAAATATAAGAAAGGAAATACCCATAATTTCAAGGTAGGAGACAGTATTAAAAATACCTCACCATAGCATACCAATAGACAGTAAATATCAGATGTTTTACAATCAATATGAGGGACCTTTCACTATTGTGAAACAGTCTGCTTCAAATGCATTTTGAATAGAGATAAATGGAGAAATGAAGGGGACCTATAATGGACATTGCTTGAAACCTTATTGCGACAAAACAGAATGACCATTGAGTAAATATGCTTGATTAAAAAAAAAAAATTATGCATGAGTTTCAATCGGAAATAAAAAAGGAAAAGGCCAATTAGCATATGATGAGAGTAGACCTAGATAATTATAAAAACAATTACTGGGATGCTTTAGAGTCAACTGTGACTGAAAAGCTGATTCAGATAGAATGATAAACACTGATGTTTATTTAGTCCTTTTAGTAAATCCAATAAGCTTCAAAAAGGAGCAGGTTAAAAGGATAAATAGTTAACTATGTGCATTCTACTACAGAGACACATTACCTTTTGATCTTGTGTATCACACAACCATCATAATAATAATAGTAAAAACCTCATATAAATCTCATTTCATTAAGAAAGATATAAGATACAAAGAATGAAATTTGAAAGTAATAGGAATATAGTCAGTAGAAGATATAGATTGGAATAAATAAATTTTATAACCCTCCTTCTCATACCCACAACTCAACATTAAATTTAAAACCATGTATCCTAAATGAGCGTTAAAATCTTAACAATAACTTCAAATTTTAACTCTGTAAGGATGGGAGAATTCTAAAGATATCTTTATAATTTAACTTTATCACTCACTACCAAATCCAAATCATTTTTTTTTTATAACCAACTAAATATATATTTTTAGTTACAAAATATATAAATCCACACACATATATATAATTTTACAACACAGTTATGTAATTAAAGTGTTAAATTTTTTTTAGCATAATAGAAAATGTAAACCCTATATGGGAGGGAAATTGTAAGGGTTACTTACAATCTTGTTCACCTCACAGTATTTAAGTAAAAGATCAATACATAAACTGAAAAGTGTAAGTTTATGAATAGTAAATACATTTTTTTTTCTTTAAAATACATATGTGTGTATAATTATATAATTGAGTATTTTTAAATACAGTAATCAGATATATTTTAAAAATTTTATCCACTTAGAAGGCTTTCGACTATCCTCTTAATCTTTGTCAACTAAAACTTTGAAAGGCTAACTTTCCTACAATTCTGTGATCTTAACATTTGCTGCCTATAATTAAGTCATGTTTATATATTAGCATAGCTTCTTTTATTTTTCTTTAGTTATTTTTTTCAATTTGTAATATTTTAACGTTATTGTAATTGAAGTTAAAACCATAAATATATGAATTATTGTGGTCATGAAAAACGAATGCTGAAACGTTACTTACTTTGCAATTTTGATTAGATTTATATATATTGTAACTAATTAAAAGTAGAGAGAACTACCTCTCATCAAAATTGGGGGAAATAAGAATCATAATCTTTTATTTCTCTTTTATTTTTTTGTTTTACTTATGTGTATATGGTATATCTGGGCTTCACTAGACTGTCTAAACCTAGATAAAGTTACATTATATAGCTACTTATACTCTACTGGGTTTGAACCTTAGTTGGTACACTATAACAGTGTGTAGGATTTTCCACTTCATAACCATTTCATGTCCACTTGTATTAAGGGAAAAACATCCTTATTACTCTTTAGTTGTGCAAATAAATTTTCAGATAAATTATCCTATAAGAGTCCAACATCATAAATTCATATTTAATATTCCCGTAAGTGTTATGAGCTCATATCTAATACTATAGATTTATTGGTGGCATTTCACTAAACCTTGAGTGACACTTGATGATCTTTGATGGCGGTCATTATCTCTTATGATGGCTCACAAATAATAAACAAAGTGAGAACTATTTATATATGGACATTAAACATTTATTTAGACCATTGATTAATAAGGTGATGATGATGACAATAATGATGCGTCCAGCCACAGCTTTAGAACTAACAACATAAATTTCATCTTTTATCAACCTATAATTATTTACCCCAAAGTATTATCATATTTAAATTATGACTTAAAGATTGACATTCATCAGTGATGACGATGACTAAACTAACATCACAAGACAATGATTAACTCTTAAGAAATATATATGCCTCTTTTAATAAAAACAAAGTAAAATTTATTATTGATTAATTATTAATAATACAGATAGAAAATTTAAATAATAATAATAATAATACCAAAGTTCTTCCCTCCTTCCTTTAATGAAATGTAAACTCAATGTTAATATCATATAGTGTGCTGTGTGTACATTTATTTCTCTAGTGGGTGAATAAAAAAATCTCATATCCTAGAAACATTTTAATTTTAGTAATCCGGGTGCATGCACATACTCGCCAGTTGCATATAACACATTTTTATATTTATAAATTTAAACACAATATCAATCAAAAAATAAGTATAGAAAAGTTAGTTAGATCATAGAGATAAGAATATCTAAATAAATCGGGTTCCAATTACCTATCTCAATTTTCATCAATCTAGGTCACTAACTACTTTAAAATCTATCTCTCATGATTGTAATTTTCTCTATATACATCCATATTTAACAAATATACGTGTAATTACTAGGTATGTGTATATCTGTCACTTCCCATTCTCAATAAAAAATAACTACATATAACATAAATGATACATAATAAAAAAAATACATATTTATAAATGGTTACATGTAATGATAATCTACCAAATACATAATATCTTAATAGGGGCGATATTTATTATTATCGAAAATCTTCTCTAATAATTGATTCATTTTTTAAATTCTTAGAGTCATTGAGAAAATATAATTAAATTTATATTACCAGGTTTTTTTTATTTCTGGTGTAGAGACAGTGTCAAAGAGTCAGCTTGTTTGAAGTTGAGAATTTGAATTCAGCCACATACCAATGTTTAACACGTAGATTTATCAATTATAGAGGTTTACTGGAACAGTTCTGTTTTAGGCTTGGACTAGCAATTCTTCTGTTTTACTGTGATGAAGATTAGCCTTTGAAATAAATTGCGCTTTAAGGACCATTTTAGCACTAGAAATGGTTTCTTCATTTCTTCTGCTTTGGATATGACAGATTTAAAATAAATTTCAGCATTTACTGTGTGCTTCTATTTGAAATCAGCAATAGCATGGTTTATTAATATAAATTTCAGCATTTACTTTGTGTGCTTCTATTTGAACTCAGCATGAGACAATAATATTAGCAAAGTTGGTTTCTTTCATCTTTGGAGATCAGTCATAAGATGTTTGAAATACTTTTAGATTTAAACTCCTCTGCCGATGCACACAGTTCTTGGACGGGTCACAGGAACTGCCATCAAAATATTTTTAACCTGCTATCATGCTGCAGAAACCCTCAAATATATAAAAAAATTATTATGTGTGGTTTCTGAAAGGCAATCAGATTTATTCTTCCCTATCTTATTTTTCAGACTATATATGTGATACACACATATTTCTAGTTACTGAAACATCTGGTCATTTATAAATTGCATTCCTTTAGTGCATCTGTATAAAATCTTATCTTTGAATTGACTTTTTTTTTTAATTTCTTATTAGTATGGTCCAAAATAATCTGGATTTTTTGGTAATTATAATAGCTGATTAATGAGTCTTTGTTTTCATTCCCTCACATGGTCTCCCATTGATGTTATGTCAACATTAACCTTTTATCTCTCTCATTAACCCTTTCACATAAAATAAGACAAATTGATCTCAAATAATATAACTTATATAGAAACTACAAAATTATTTAAATAAAACTTTTTTAAACATATCTGTAAATGTCTTAAGTTTATGTTTTGCACATATACAGACATATATTCAAGTATATAAAACTTATTAAAAATAAATAATCTAAATGATTTAAGAGCTACTGTCTAAATTGTTGATATCATTAGTATTAAAATTTACAAAATAAATTAGTAAAGACAAGTATTAAAATCAAAGCATTATTAAAGAAAAAATATTATAATCTATTAGATATAAATTAACTTTAAAAAATGTTAATAAGCAAACTTAGAAAAATGATTTATAGAGTTTGTGTCTACAAGCAACAATATGTGCTTTAAAATTCTAACATTTAAGTACAACTACTAAACCATTCAAAGTATATATTATCCTTTTTACTAATACAAAGTTAAATAGAGAAACAAATATTTCTCCCACTTGTTCTGAGGCTTTTGGGTACTTAATCATGTAGGGTTTGAACTTGATGCCCTAACACAGCTTCCGTCTCCTATAAAAAGAAAATGTGATGATGATTTTTTTAATTTTATCTACACACTATTGCAATTTAGTCACACGGTAAATTGGAATGTTACAATATATAACTTAAAGGTTAAACTGTAAAACCTTAATAATGAAAGTCAAATATTAAAATGATTATTTTTAAATCATTTATATATGTAATAATAATTATTTAAGTTGACTAAACTTGGAGATAACCTTAGGTCAAGTCACATCTTAGCAACTAAAGACAAGGGAAATAAAATTTAGAATTCAATTATACAATTATTAATTATAGTAATTTCAACAATAGTCGAATATGAAATCGTGAAATCAAATAGTATATTTAAAACATGCTACCGGAAGTCTATTGTACTATAAAAGCCGGATCAAATAATTTAAAAATTAATTCCATCTTTTGCCAATGAACTAGCCACTACACATAGTCATTTTGCTGTGTTCGAATCAATAATTTGAATGAATCTTCTTGTTGATAAAATTGTTATTAGAAAAGAAATTTAATTTCACTCAATGAAAAGAGTAAATGAATTACTCTTTAGTATTATGAATTATAATTTCAAAATGAAATTATATACATTTTTATTTATTAATTAGAGGAACTCGTAATAAAATTGTTCTAAATTGGAATCACAAAGAAAATAAATTTTGTAAAAAATATATATATATTTATATACGTAAATTAAATTATATTAAGAAGATAATATGTATTTAAATTGTGTCATGGGTAAATACCAATACTATTGTTTGATCTGAAAATAATGTAATTGTATATTCCTCCTGAAATGTCTAAACTATATGCATACTTCATCTATAAAATTAAAAATGCAATTTCAATTTATATCGAAATAATTTATGGAAGAAGATGTTAATATTATATAAGATGAAGAATTCTGAACAACAAAGTATATTAATTGACTCACTGAAAATTGATAACCAGGGAATAAAGAACTGGACAATACCATAAACTTTTATTACATCTTATTATTATGTGTGTCATCAGCTTCCAACATCTAATTTTATTTCCTTTGCTTCCAAAATTCATTTACATTGAAATAGTCCATTTAAGAAAGTTATTAGATGAAGAGAGATGGAAAGATCATTGATGTATTATTTTAAAAAATAAAATGTAGGTCTTACCTATAAAGTGACTTGACCGAGGTAAAAATAACTTAATATGGGGGTAAGATTTTATTATTCTTCATATTGATTTCATTCTTGACAGAACAGAAATTTTTGTTTATTATTTTTTGTGTAAATGATTAACATCCTTGGGTGAAAGATCTTTTATTTCAGAATAATGACTACACATAGAAGGGGGTTCTTATAAAATTGGAATTCTTATATGAGGATTGGATAATATAAAATCTTCATACAATGTTCATATTACATTTAGCTAGTTAGTATTATTATAATTTTTATTGTTGAATTTATAAAATTTTATTTCTTGTTTTACAATTTATTAAAATTTGGTCGTATTATGGTACATATCTATTATGTGGATATGGGAAGGATTATTTTAATTTGATATTATAAAATAGTAGAAATGCATCTAAAGCACTTAAACATTTTTTATTTGTTATTTGAAATGAATTTAAATTGTTATCTGTTAATAAATATGTTAAAGCTTGTTTTAAATTCAAGGAGGTCTCTGATTTATTTTAATTATTTATTTATTTTCCAAAATAAATAAGATATGATTACACTTACTCATATACATATATCATATTAATTTAACATCTTGATAATTTGGTTGAAATTAATTTTAAAATCGATAAAATTATATTAAGTACTATTACTAATGTAGGATATTGATGGAAACACCTGAAGAGAGTTAAATGTAAAAAACTACTGAGTTTGAATACTGAGTATACCAGAACCATCTACAAAGGTGAAGGTTGAATGAATTAATCTAAATTGCATTTGTATTGAATATTTAAATATAAATTGTCTTGTTTGAAATGGATTCCATTTTGGATTAAAGTTAAATCGTATCATTCATAGCATCCTATATGAAAACCCTAAATCCGATTATAGTTGGATGCGTCCACCTTGATTTCTTCAGGGGATCTGAACTGTTACAGTATATTGCATCATTATGGACAATTGGGATGATGGAAAATCATCGTCATCAACAAGTCAATGATAAAATGTAAAATTAAATAGCAAAGGAATGATAATGAATATGAGGAAAGGAGAAATAGGGATTAGCACAGAATTAAGTTCACCAGCATTACACAAAAGCAATAATCATTCATCATGGATTATCAACAATAAAAATAAATCAAGTCAATCCTGTGACTGGATTTGAAATGGTCTACTATAGACCAGGCTACAGTCCTTGCCAACTTGGGCAGATTATTTAAACCAGTGGTGCCCAACCTTTAACTTGACGCGAGCCAGTTGAGAATTTAAAAAAATTTGGGGAGCCACAATTATATATTACATTTTTCATATTACATTTATAAACATCGTACTTGGGTACTAAACCTGCAATGTAGGGAGATAGGTGGGGGGGGGGATGGCCTATTCACATTGCTATCAATCCGCCATTTCTAATGTGGCCAAAATAACGTGTACACGGATCTTTCTCGATGAAAACATCAATATATACAGCAAAATATATATGTGTACACGAATCTATCTCGATAAAAACAACTATTTACAGCACTAAACATCAATATATATATACAGCAAAATATATACGTGTACACGGATAAAAACAACTGTTTACAGCACTAAACATCGATATATACAGCAAAATATATACGTGTACATGGATCTATCTCGATAAAAACTATTTCCAGCACTAAACACAATATATATATACAGCACCAAACCAAACGTCTACAAGGATCTTTCTCGATAAAAACAACAATATATACAAGAGCACTAAACACAATATATATATATAGCACCAAACCAAACGTGTACAGCAAAAAAAAAAAAAAATGGTGTAATATGTTAAAAAGAAAAAAAAATGTAAATACATTTTATTTATTAAAAATTTGGTAACATACATATAAATTACAATTACAGGAAAAATATATTTTATTTAATGTGAAACCTGACACTGCATATCGTTATTGTTTGTATTGTAAAAATGTTTATTTTTTAGTGTGTGCATGTGCCATCAAGGAACATAAAATATTTTATCAATTTTTTTGAAGAGTGCAATTCGAGCCACATTAAACAGTTACGCGAGCCACATGTGACTCGTGAGCTACGGGTTGGGCATCCCTGATTTAAACAGTAATTTGAATGCACAATCTTGAGTGCTAATCCATAAGAATATAAAAAAATGCTGTAATACTAAAACATGCTGAACATTATCAATGTTCTAGCCACTTAGTAGCATTACTTTACTGGCCAACTGTAAACTTAATTTCTAAATAATTAAAATGGGATGTTCCTAAACACTAAGTATAAACCCCTTTTATATAACATCAATTTGCACGAATCCAGCTCAGTAGACAAAAGCTCTATAGCATACGGAGAACAAGAGAAACAATACAAACATTTTGTGTCTATTCTTTGATCAAGTAAATTCACTGCAATAATTAACAATGAAATATCAATTTATTAATAACAAAAATGAAATTAATGTCTGCTAATATGCTATAAATATAAATTAAGCCTTCTAAAAAGCCACTATTACATTGTAATTTACATGTCTCAATAGGTTTATATAAAACATATATATATATAGGCACACAGATGTGCTATAAAATTTATAAACACATTTGAATTGTCATAAACCTATAAATGAAATTTGTTTTTATAATCAATAATTAATGACTGATTTAACATATATCTGTGTGCGCATACAAATGTGTGCACGCTGGTGTTTATAAAAAAACTCGAATAAAGCATATTACATTTTCTCAATACATAATTAATTCAGTGTCAAGAAACAAAAGTTACACATATATGCACTCAGATGTGCTATATAATTAAAAATTGACATTCGAATTGTCATAAACTTATAAAAAAATTCAATTCATTTTTAATACATAAATGCATATGTATGATGTGTGATATATAAAAAAAATTAGATGATATGAATTAAAGCTATTAATTAGCCCCTTCTTTTTTTTAAAAAAGGCTATTGTTTGGAAAGTTTCATTTAAAATTCAGGTATTTGTGGCCTTATTTCTTATATTTAAAAATATATTTGGAGTTTTTCTTTTTTTATGAACAGCATCAGGAACAAATAATCTAGACAAAATATTGGTTATTATTTTTCCTTGTTTTATATTTAGTTGAAGTCATTTTTAAAATTTGTTAATTAGAAATTTTAAGTGTCATTTCCAAGAAATTATTTAAAATACTATCATTCTTAGTATATACACCACTACTTACCAGCTGTACTTTATATATATATGATGCAGTATCTTTATATGTGTCTCTGCATATAGATAAAATAGTATAAACTACTTTAGTAAGCTGATGGGGACTCTGGGTAAGCTGATTCATTGTTATCTTCAGGAAAGGTATAATCCGGTAACTTGATGTGAAATAAGCTTGTCAGTCTATGCATTATAGTACATATATACAAGCTATGAACCACAAAAGATGAATTCCGCTTTCATGTGAATCCAAACTACCGTTGAGAACTAGTAGTAGCAGCTTTGCCTTCAGTTATATCTTCATAGTCTATAATTAAACTAAGAATTGCTTTAGTCATTTTTTTCAGTCTTTTTATAGTCAGTGCAGGAAAAATATAGTAATTACAAATAAGTTTTCTTTATCTAGATTGAAAAAGTTAATGATTCTTTTCGATTCACTTTAATCCTTTCAAAAACAACTTTGTTGGATTTTTATCACAATATATTTACAAACATTAATTTAAAACATATCTTTATTCAAAATAGATCATGGAATTTTGTATTCTTCTTTATTAACAATTATAAATAAGTGTTTTTTGTTACCAGTATATTGTAACATAAAAACATGCTTGTTTTAATTTCAAAGTCAGAATTAATAAAATATTAATTAGACCTTCTTAAATGTTTAATTTATAATATTTTTTTTTAAAATTCAGAATTATTTAATTCTTATTATTCCAGTGTAATATAGAAAATATTTACAAAAATTTTTTGTCTTTTAATTTTTATCTTTATATATATACATACACTGTTATGTTGTATGTCATGAAACACATAACTTTCTCAATCCTGGATATTTAATGTGCTGAATTATCCATTTGTAATTATTCAAATTGAAATCACTCAACCTAAAACTGTCGCCAATGAAAGTCAACTGCTTCCGACCATACTGTCAAGCTGATGGCATTTGAATAGGGGGATCAATAGAGGATTCTCTTGCATGCCAATCTAGATCTAATATAAAGAACAAAGCTTTGCAATTTACATTTATAGGTACTTGTTAGTTTCACATTAATTCTTGGCTTGGGCAGTTGGATTTTATTAGCTACTATTCTAGGTTGAGTGCTTTCTAATTGAGGATTTATAAATGTATAATTTATTTCTATCTAAAAATATATTACAATTTATATATTAAAATGATATATTTCTTTGGAATATATTTCATTGATATATAAATTAAGAAAATGTATAGAAATTTTATTAATTTAGATGTGTGACTTCATTGATATTTTAAAATATTAAGTTGTTATTATTTAAAAGCATTGTGTACTCTTTTTATAAATAAAAATTATTTTTATTAAATGATAATTTAAAAAGAAATTAAATTGTTGAATTAAAAAAATATTAATTTTAAAGAATTGATAATTATTTATTTTAAATAATTTTAAAATTGACTGTAGATTTGTTTACTGTTTTATTGGCATGTAGCCAAGAATGATTTTGTTATTAAAAAAACTTGATCACATGATCAGGATTGTTGTCTGTTGAATTAAAAAGAAAACTAGATTTTAAAGTTACAAAATGATCTTGTAAGTAATTAGATTTGATCCCAAGAATTTGAGAAGCAGGACTCAAATGGATAATCCACTTCATATTTTCATCTGTCATAAATAGGATTACTTCTCCCACATCATGATTTTTTTACAACTTCTTTTAGGCTTATCTTCTATATTTCAAATGAAGTCCCACAATGAAAAAAAATCCTGCTATATTTTAAATTTGAAGAAGGGTAACATTTTCTACTGGCAAATAAGCTAAAAGTATAAAATAATTTATAAATCTTTATTCAATATTTTTTTCATTTTAGTACATTATTTTTCACATAAATATGCTGATATTAATCATTAATAAATTGTTAATTCTTAAATATTATATCTATCACTGTGTATTTATAAAAAGTTATATGCAAGTAATATTTTCAAAACATTTTAAATGTGATGTTTTAAAATAATACAGATGTGATAAATGAGTTTATTTTATTATATAGATGTCATATTTCAATACATATTATGAAATATATAATCAGTCTTATTTAATATTTATAATTTTAAATAATGATTCATTAAATAGTAATAAATATTTAGTTGATATATGGGGTATTTGACTAATGTAGTATATATTGGTAATTGATATATTATTATTTGATTTTTAACTTAATGTTTGGTGGTTAGTTCCAGTTATAAAATTTCTATGGCTTAATTTTATAATGACTGTTGGTCCCTACTATCGCATTTTATACGCATGTGATTGAGTCTACCGCCTTAATGAATATTATTTAAGTGTGGATAGTGTTTATATTTTTATAAATAATACAACTATAATGAAGTTAGCTGAATTTTCCAAAATCTAAACATAATTTCAATGTTTTGCACCATCTCTTAACCATTTTTGGTTGCATGTTCTTCATTTTAAGTTTATTTTATCATAAATTTGTAGTGTAATCTAAATTTAAAATTTTACTTCCGAAAAAATCTGCGTTTGGCATTATTTTTTCAAAAAAAAATGATATTTCTTTGATGTGTATTTGTATATAGTTCCACATTGATAGCTTTGGCCTTTGTTCTACAGGAGTTTAGTTCTGCCTTGACAACTTTGGTCATTGTTCCCAGATCTTTCTAACTGTTGAAGTCATAAATCAAAACAAAATGTTTTACACTCTTGTAATTGCATTTGAAAGTAAATAAATATATTTCACATATTTTTTTTACATTCGTAATAAAGATTTTACATTAATTTATCAGAATATAAAGTTTGATTTGAAAAATTTTTAATTTTAGAAGAAAAATAAGCATGAGAAAGTGAACAACGCTCGACCGCTATTTAAGCAGTGAATAACGCTTGACCGCTAGCTATTTGCATATCAATGAGATTCGGTGAAAACTAACAGGACAGCATTTTTTTATAAATATTTATGTATTTTATGATTATTTTTTACGCTATATTTTCTAAAAATGTAGCTAGATTAATATTTTGATTTAAAATATTTAATTTTAAATGAAAATAAGACAACAGAAATGAATATTCAGCGACCGTAATTTCTAAGATATGGGGGATCAGTGTCGATTTCACATTATAATTGGTTGAAATATAATTTTTTTTGCAGGCTAATTTTTTTCAGTTGTTAACGTTAGTTTAAATTTCTCATTAAATTTAACCGTTGTGAAAGTGAAATAATTCAATTTTTAGAATCTAGATTACAATAATTCTGATTCTTAATATAAAAACATTTCTGAATAGAAGCAATCTAAAAATGTTCTTGATGAATGAAATCTCTTAAATTTTTACTCAAACGGGCCAATAAGAAAATTGGACAGCTAAAGATTTTATTTAAATATTTTATATATGAAGTCTTATGAGTAATTGTTGTTTCTGCCATTACCTAGAATATTATAGTAGAGTTAAGCTTATATATAACAGGCATTTCGCCCATTGCTTAATTTTATAGCTTTCAGTGTATAGGTTACTGTGTTACTAGATATTGAGATCAAGGATGGCTTGGTTTGTTTTGATAATGTCTGAGATTGTTGATCATACATACATTTATTGATTTTGATGTATTAATTTAAATGTTGGAAGTTATTACAATAACATTATTGTTATATTATTTTCTAAATAAATTATTTTGTTTCTTTTATTATTGACTATTACTCAAATTATAAAATGTCAAATATTGATTTGCCAAGTTAATAGGTGTCCAAATGTAACTCATGCTGGGTAAATTTATATTTTTACTTCAAGATTTATTATTAATTACAAGATTTTCATTTTATAATTTATAGCTTCCCAACATTTTTGTGTAATTGGGACTTTGCTAGTAAACTTAACTTTTTTCTTTGATATTTTTATATATTAGTTAACAATATTAAATTATAATTTGGATATAGGGAGGAAGTCTAGATTTATTATCTAGTGGCACCTTCTAGTAAAGTCATGCATGGAACTATTTATTTATTATAATATATGTATACAGACTGGCTACTGATAAATTCGGGTACTGACATTCGATTTTACATTTAATTGATTCTTTAAAACACTGCACTGACATTTTGGAACAATGCTGGAATAACTAATCGATAAATTTAAGTTTCGGCCTACTTTTCTTAAATAAAATATGTGTATGTAAATAGTTAAAAATACAACAGAAAATAAAATATAAAAATGAAACATATTTATACTTGACAATAAGTGCTTTTTTTTTTTTTAGATATTAATATTAAAATAAAGTTTGTGTTCTTCATTTATATCGTTAGAATGTTGTTGTTTTTTTGATAACGAAATCTAATATGAAACTTGTGTTGTCATTTTATAGTGCTATAATTTGTTTTACTTTTTTGAAAGAAATGTAAAAATAAACCTTATGTTCTTCATGTAGACCTAATGATCTCCGAACTGTAGAGCCTATTTTTCCTAAGCAAATTGTTACCTTGTTCAGTTCTATATCATTGTTTAAAATAATTGTTTCTCAAAGTTTTTTATCGTAAAGTAATTGTGAATGAAGAAAGTGCCTTAGCATGTTGACATAACAACAATCTTTTTAATAATGTCAATTGAACAAGCTTATGTAAAATACAAGTCGGCTATTATACAGAAAAGAAACAAAAATAGTAAGGAGGCCTATAGAATGATTTTATGGTGTTTAACTTTTTTTAGTTTGTCGTTTCAAAGCCAGTGCATTTTTATTTCAAATGTTTTATTGTAGTTTGTTATTGAATAAAAAAAAATTTAAAAAATACAATTTCTTACATGAAAAATAAAAATTTGTGTCTGACAAATATTTTGATCTTTGGTGTTGTTTTCATAAAAGTCAGCAACATAATTCACTGTATTTTTTTTCCTTTAAATCGAAACTAAATAAATTTAAAACATACAATAATAATAATTTGAAAGATTTGAAAATTAAAAATTTCATTTATAAGTCAATATTACAAGAAATTGTTTTTCCAAATAAAATAATTTTTAGTTTGTCTTAATGTTTCATGAAGTTGGTGCAGTATTTTAAGAATCAACTAAATATAAAATGAAATGGACATACTCTAATCTATTGGTATTATGACAAAGTGTTGTTTGCACTTGTTCCAATTGCTTGCTTTAGTTTAACCAGTTTCACATTTATTATTTTTTTTTAAATAAAAAAAGTTAATGAACAAGTAGTAAACAATAGTCTTATTACATGATGTTAACTCAGTCTGTACTAAAGTAAAAGTATTATGTGCCTATTTATTTTGAAATAACTGTTTAGAATTATTTCAATAAATTAAACTTGCTAATGGAATAATACGAGTTATAGTCAAAGATATGACCGATAACAGTATTTTAATAATGGGATAAGTTAACTTATAAGATAGTAGAAAAGAGGAATATAAAAATTAGTTTGGGATTAATTCTGTAGATTTTTAAAAGTAAGGGAATAAAAGTTAGTTTGAATTGGTTTTAAAATTTATTAGGTTAAATTTGTTACTAAATAACTTAAGTACACCTTTACCCCGCTTAGCAATTGTCTACTTAGCGATATTTTGCAATAGCGATCATCATCAATTTGTACCCACTACTTCAATGTACAATCGATTATTCGCTATAACGATCGGGGAAAATTTAAAAAAAAATTTTTTGGTAGCATCACTGATGATGTCAGAGATAGCTATATTAAATTCATTTTACCCAAAAGCAAAAGTATATTTATACAGGTAATGACTTTGCTGTAATTGTATACACATACAATATTTTATTCATAAAACACTTAAAATATCTATAATTACTGAATCTATAATACTGTATACATCATATATAATAAATAACACAGCAAATGTTCATCCACTTTTTCTTTTAAAATATGTATATATATTCTACAATAATATCAACAAATTAAAAATCCTTTTTCTTTTCAAAAACTTTATTTTCTTATCTCACTACTGAACATATACAGTATATATATTTATATAATACATAACTCCAATGTTTCAACATTGATTTGTAATTAAATAATGTAAAAGAAAGAGTTATAAAATATAGCAGTGGGAGAGAGATATCCTTGAAAATGACTGTATGAAGATAAACAGTTGAAATGGAGTTTTGTATTATATAAATACAGTATATATATATATATATGTTCAGTATTGAGATAAGAAAATAAAGTTTTTGAAAAGAAAAAGGATTTTTAATTTTTTGTTAATACTGTATACAAATACTCCAATATATAAATACAGTACAGGACAAATAAAATACCATCATCACAAACTTTCAGCAAAACACTAAATATGAATATTAAACTGCATGCGTGTGTTTCTTAAATACGATATATTATTTTTAGAACACCTGGATAATTATGTAAAAATAGTTATTGATTTTGTAACTGTTGTTTACACTCAAGATGTTTCAAATCAAAAGAAAAACATTTTAAAATTCAAATGTCGAATTAGAAAAGTTTAAAAAGAAAAACAGATTGCATTTAATTAATAATCTTTCTACTCGAATGGGGGGGGGGGCATTATTACATTACTAAAAATATACCGTAAGAAAAATAAACCTAATTGTGTGTTTTAGAAAATTAGAAGTTAGATTTTTTACTTTTAAAATAAGTTGATTTTTTTTTCTAAAGTTGACTGCTTTACGATAAGCATTAAGCATTTTGTTACTGTGGAGTACAGTAATAAGTCTTTATGTTCAATTAAATAATTAATAATTAAACATTGTTTTTTAATTTGAATAATTTCACATAAGTAATAAAATAAATGTATAGTAGTAATATATACTGTAATACAAATTTAAAAAAAAAAGAACTTCAGTATGGATTTTTTTTTCATTATGATGAATTACTTCTGCGGAAGAATATAAAAACTTTTAAATTCAAATTTAGTTTCACTTTCTCTTTCTTTTTGCTGTTCTGTACTTTTTAAAGTAAAAATATGCATTTTTTTTTCTTAGTGATATAAAACTTTTCTTTTAAGATACCATATTTAGTCATCATTGTCATGAAAAAATCAAGAAAATCTTGGAGCTTGGAAATCAATGTGGATATTTTAAGTCGGCTGGAACCGACCAATTTTTTTTCTCATAGACCCCCATTATAATTACGTATTTTGTATATTATATTCTTGCTTAACGATGAGTTTTGGAGGACCAATTGCCATCGCTAAGTGGGGTAAAGGTGTATTTCATTTATCAGTATAGTTAATTATTTAAAATAAAAAGTAATTAATAAATTAAGCTTAAATTGAGACATTGTTTCCTTGTCTGCAATGTGTGTGTGGGTGGATGCAGGGAAATTGTGTCTTAATTAATTGAATAATTCTAGTTATAAGTTATTTAAACTCCTGTTTTAAAAATAATAATAATAATAAATAAATAAATAAATTGATAAATAATTGTAAGGTTAATTTGATAAATCAATAGTATTAATTTAAATTCATTTCAAAAGATAATTCAATCTTAATTAAAGAAATTGTAATTATTTCTTTTATGTAATATTATTAGTATTTTTTTTTTTATTATAAGATTTATTATTTTTGTTATTAAATTTAGCTGTTTTATCACGTGATTTGATCTATTTCAATAAGTAGATCAGATTGATGTCATGGAGAGATTGAATTGTCTTATTGATTGGATAATTAAAAAAATTGACAACTTTTAAAAAAAAAAGAGTATAAATATGGTCTAGATAGACAATAGAGCAGGGGTCCCCAACCCTATGCCCGCGGGCACCATGTCACCCGCAGACCATTTTTCGTCTGCCTGCCGCTACTGAACACAATAGGGTCTTCGTTTGGTTTTTTCTATACAGGTTCGGTCAATACAGGGTTTACAATTTTCATTACACTCTGCACTCAACTGGAAGAGGAACTTTGGGGTTAAATTTTAATCTTTTGGCACATAAAAAAAAAAAATAAATAAAGTTTATTATAATTTTTTTTGTGTGTTAAGTAAAAATAATGTTATTCTGGAGAACAATGATGCCTTCTGAGTAAATTTTTGGCAATCCCCATTTCTTGATACTTCCTGCAATTATGCTTTTACTACTACAAAGAAATGCTCTGGAAATTTGTGATTAGTTTTATCAAGTTAGTAAAGCTTATTTTGGAATGATTTTTATTAAGATGCAAGTGCAAACTATATTATCTTATTTATTTAAAAAGAATTATGCAGAACTATTTACCAGCCTATGTTTGCTTAAATTATTCACGATAAGAAGAGACAATAAGTTTTGTAACAGATGCAAAGTTATATTTAAAGGAACCTATGTATCATAGTAATTTGTCTATTTTACCAATGATATTTAATTATTGCTAAAAAAAACCATTAAATAGACTTTAAGGTTATAAATATGACCTAGTTATTAATATCCGTATAAAACTCTGCTTGGGAAAAGAACAATATGTAATAAAGTATTGGAAATTACTATATTAAGTCTTTGCTTTATGTATTACTGTTTGCAAAAATATTTTATAGACATTTGTAATGCTAATATATGCTCTGCTAACGAAGTGCTTGTTTAATTACTTCGAAATCACCTGGAAATGTCTTTCTCTAGACAATAAAGTTAAATAAATACGTGAAATGCTATAAATCTTTATAATATTAAAATGTTGAAATATATTTTTCAAAGAAGAGGCAGAAATTATAATGAAGCTTCATTTCTTAGTAAATATATAGCTAAGCTTTTGGAAAGTCAAATATGAGTTGATATCAGTTGAAGGATAATAATTAAACTACAGCGTTGTCATTCCACTGTCGCCCACAAATAATTCTAATTATATGTCTTTGTTTCATTCTTATATCTTTAAATTATTCCTAATATTGAACTGCTAGATATAAGAACTGTTTGCGTTTTATTGTTGAAATGTTTTTTGCCACATATATAAAAAAAAAAATTTTTTTTACTCATTTTAATTATGAAGCCACGCAGAACACGGCCGTTGAATTTATATTATATGCGTTTAACTGTCAGCTTAGAGCGAAGAATACTTACTTATGGACTAAAGGTTTTTATTTTATTGGTCAAAAAAAAAAATGAATATTTCTTTTTGTAATAATTTTTTTTTTTATGTTGTTATAATTTATGTAGTACACATGGGTCTCGTTTTACGCGATAGATAGGTTCCTCAGAAAACACGTGCAAACGAAATCGCGCAAAAATAGACGTAACTTACATTGAAAAAAGGGGGATACGGTCTGTGATTTTTCAAAATTCGCGTAAAAGCAAAGCACCAACGTAAAATGACTTTAAAATTCGCACAAAAAAAAAAAAAATAAGGAAATAAAATATGACTAATAAAAAATTTAAAATTTGAAAAAAATTGATACAAGACAAACTTTTGTTAACTATAATATTTAATTTTATTCAAAATAATATATTTTTATGCACAATTTACAGTACAGTAATTGTACATTTTTTTATACACGTTTTAATTATTATAGCTATTTGCCGAAAGACACATTCGTTTGCAAACAACTAGCGCCAACTTCACACTCATGTTGCAACAGTGGTTTTCTGGTGACAACGTAATTAGTAATTAATCTTTGAGACAATGATTTTATTAATTGTTTATGAAACTAACAACTAAAAATTAAATTCTTATTTTTGTCTTTAATTTTCACTTTGGTTTAAAAATCAAATTTCACATTAATTTCAAGTCGCAGTAAGTAATTTTTAATTGTCAAATTTAATTATGCCCACTGCTATTACTGACCTTTTAAAAATAAACTTGTGGACACTAAATGATTAATAATTGATTACGTTCTTTTTTAAAAAGCAAAAACAGAAATGTGATTTAAAATGCAAAATTAACACGTACAATGTTTGAACAAATTTACATTATAATCTAGTAAAATTTAATGTGTGTATACATAAAATGTGGAAATTATGATTTAAATTTCATTATTGCATAAAATCTTACTATTATAAAGCACTGAAAATATTGAAATTACTAAGATGAAGGTCGAATTCCAATAATGTGCTATTACTTTCAATATAACGTAAGTGCGCGAAATTTATTATTTAAAGTAATAGCGCATTATCGGAGTTCATACACCTGGGTCTCTTTTTACGTGGACTTATTTAAAACACTTCCGGTGAAACACGAATCGCGTAACTTCAAAATCGTGTTAAATAAGTCCGCGTAAAACGACACCCAGGTGTATTGGGTTATATTCTAATCCCAAATATTTATTTATGCCAAATTTAATATTAAGGGTTTATAAAGGTGTAGATGTTTTACACATATTCAAAATGGTAATATTCAATTTTTATTCAATACATGCTGTCAAGTTAAAGTGTTTACTTTGCTTATTTGAGTATTAGATTTTTATGTCTCGCAAATAGTAATTTTAAATGTATAATAATTTGACTCCAGTATTTGCAAGCAGCCAAGTATTATTATTATCAGTGGTTATTTATTTTTATTATATTTGCGTAAGTGCAATAGTCAGTTTTAGTCAGTAATATTTTATGCTTGAGAATTATTATTCTCATAGTATGGTTGCATTTTTATTCATGTCCACTACTTATCAAATTTTAAAATATTTAATATTCCATGCTTGTGTGTATTGTATCTTAGTGCCAATATTTCATATGCTAGTCATTATCTTTATTTATATTTCAGTTGGTTGACATAAATTTATTTGTTGGTGCAGACATTGCTTATTGTTTATGGAGGTTAAAATTATGAATATAACCTTAGTTAACTATTGTGAAGTTATTATTATTGTGTTGGATGGAGTGGATAAATTCCCCATCTGTATTACATTTGTCCATGAGTTGATAGTGCTTATGCTTTCAGTGATTGTAATCACATATTTCTAGGCATCTGTTGTTGTTTTCAGTGAGCTCTCCATATATTTTCCTGATGCGCTGAGACAAAAGTCTAGGCATCCTATTTTGCCTTAAATGTATGTATTATTTTGGAAGCCACCATGCTTTTGATATTTATGCTAGTTGCTCTGCAGAATCTTCTTTTGGGCCTATCACTCATGAGGTTAATAAAAGCTAAACGTACCACCATAGTAGGTGAAGTAATGTCAAGATAAGTTTGTTTGAAAGATGTGATTACTTCAGGATGCACTCAGTTATGTTAGTGCTTTAAAGTGTAAGAATGTCTGTGTTTTGTACTATCATGATTTGTAATCATTCACAAACTAACCAACAATATTTTTGTAATTGTAAATGTTTAAATTTATAAGCATATGTTCAGTTGTTATAATCCACACATGTTATGTATATGCTACGATTATCCAGAACTTTTCCAATGGAGGTGTAAGTCACTTAGTTATTTTGAAATTTTTATTTAGATGATTTACATTATGTGGACATTGAATTTATAATTTATGTGTGTGTAAATGACTTCTGATAAATGGCCACTCATTTATATATTTAATATTTGCTTAACTCATTCATCCAGTTATTTTTCTACTTTAAATTAGTAGTTATTTTATAAAAAAAAAAAAATGTAGTTTAAAAATAAATCAGTTGTTGTTTAGATTATAGGTAAATAATTCAATGTCATATTAGATTTTTTTTACTAAATCTGATTATTAAAGATTATCATATAATTTTGAATTAAGCAAGAAGACTTAGAATAATTGTAACAAAATTTTGTTAAAAGTCCATGTTTGGCACATAAATTTTTAAATGTTTTTTTTTTAAAAAAAAAATTTGTCTTAGGGATAATTTACTTTAACAAAATTATGTTAGAATTAACTATTCTAATTCACTGTTCTAATCATTTATTAAACAAGCTGTTGTGTAGTTTGTTTATTTCATTTGATTTTGTAAAAGTCAAAAAAGTTTGTCGTCATTATTAGTCATGTAAGTTATCATTGTAACAGTGGTATCCTGGCAAAACTTTTTAAATAATGTGTAAGTTAATATAAGTTTGTTAATAAACCAATTAATTGTTTATTTAAATATATTTAGTCTATGTTTATTTATTTTTTTGTTGTCTTGAATTACTTAACATTGGATCACTTAACATTGGGTTTTTTAACATTGAAGATCCCAACTTTGATTAATGAATAAACATTAATTACTTTATTTATTTTAAAATGCAGTATATTTTATTTCCATTGAGATGAAATATTGTCATGCTTTTAATTCTGATTTCTAAGTGAAATTATTATAACAAATAATACTCTATTTTTAGACACCAAAATAATATTTAAGAAATATGTTAACCATGCTATCTTCAAGAACAGAAGATTTTATTCTATGAATGAAAATTGTCCATGCTGTTTATTTTAGACTGCACATTCTTAAAATTATTTCTATCTCAAGGTCCATTTCATTTTGTTTTATGAAGATTGTTTTGTGAGAAGGTGGAGGGACATATAAAGCACCCTTGTCTTTCTTCCATATTGAGTGATGTTCTGGGTAAAGGTTGTAGATGATCTAAATTGTAAATATCTTAATTACCAGATCAAATATTTAAGTAAATATTTTTTTTTATTGTAATAAATATTATCTTATCATAGGATGCAGTCATTTCAAGGGAAGTGTTTGTCTCCTATAGTCAGCCAGGATATCATTCATTTGACTATTGGTTTATTTATTTTCAGTTAACAACTTCATATTTTAGTTTCTATCACAAGAGTTGCAGTAGGACCCCTGAGAACATATGCTCTTGTGGATCTTTTATTAGTTGATACATGTTGTCAAGATATAATTTTAAATTCTAATTAGTGTGAGATTAATTATTCCCTGTATTATCGAAAAGTACACTTGATAATTACTTTGTCTTATGAGTTGTATTATTGGGACTGATATAATGTGGTATCTGTTTAAGTTACTAAATAATAAATTTATTTAGAAAAGTTATAATTTTATCATAAATTTGTTAGATTCAGAGAATATAATCTGATGGAGGATAAATTCTTTACTATTTGGTAAAACTTAAATTTTCTTAACAATTTTTTCCAAGTTGTTATTGAGCCTTGATTGTTTAACAGCACTGTCAATTTTCCTCCCATATTATCACAGATCTCTGGATATTAGCATTTTTATAAAATATTTTATTGTAACCCTACTGTGTCTAGCTGAAGAGTCTTTAGCATTTCTTTTTCTCAATCTCCGCTCTCTCTCTCTCTAGTAATTTTCTTTTCTTTCTCTCTCAGAAAGCTGCCTAGGATCATCTTTGATATATTTGTATTCAAATCATGCAAGTACTAATGTTTGGCTAATAAGCGTGTAAATTTCAAACTGATAAAGTTAGTTTTTTGTGAACTTTTGTTATAAAAATGAGCAATCAAAATTTTGAGCTGTATATTAACATCAAATTTTACGTGGAAATCAGAAAAAGTGCTACTGGAGTGTTATAACTATGGAAATGATACGGAAAATTTTTATGTATTTGTATGACAAAAGTGATTCATTGATGGATGTGAAAATATGATGAATTATTTCAGTAATGGATAGTTGAAACTGACATTAACAGTATGAGCTGTAATACTGTTCTATAGATGATTAAGTATGACATAAATAGCTGGAATATTGCAAATTTATTGGAAAACATTAATTTTAACTAAAGAATTGTGCATGAGCAAGATTTCTGTGAAGTTTATATTTTATATTTTGACACTGGTTGAAATAGTTGACCATGGTCTAAAACATTGAATGTTACCATCACAATTTAAGACCATTCCATGCTAGTGTATTTTTTGAATTATGACAGAATAGAGCATCAATAATATATATTGAGCAGGATCAAACAATCAAACAATTATGCTATAGAAGTTCGGAAGAGATTATAAGTATCTGTTAGAAGGCCTGAAATGTATTCTCAAATAGATTATTCATTATGAGAATGAACAAAGCCAAGTGATTTTATAGTGTGAAACTTTCAGACTCAAAAATGTTATCCATTTAGATCATTCTGGTTAGTCACTTCACTTAGCATCCTGTGATTTCTGATTATTTTCAAAATTAAAAAATACATAGAGGTATTGAGATTTTCTAATATGACTGATATCCAACAAGATATAAGCCAGTTAGTTAACATTATTCTGGAAAATACATTTCATGACTCATCCCAAACTTAGAAATACCATCCAAGTCCATATACAGATTCACAAATGAAATACAATGTTGTTTTTTTTTATAAATTATATTGTGCTGTATATATATATATACATGCACATTGAACATTTGCATAAGAATAAATTATAATAAAAGAGATTATTTAATCATTTAATAAATAAAATAAAATATGCTTTTGAAAAAATAATCAAGAATAACTAATTAAAATATAATGCTGCCAAAAAACTTTCTATTAATTAACTGAAATAAAATCTTTTGATTTCTCATTAAGATTTTAAAAGAACTGAAAGGCAAATTTTTAATGTTTATTCCTATTTTTTACATTGCTGTTATCATCCAGTATCAGCCATTGTGATATAAGATTAATAAATATCATGGTCTTCCTTTTAAGTTGTGTGATAATGTTGGTAATACAGCATCTATTGATCCACACTGCCCGATGGCGCTGTTTCTACGCTAAAGCACATAAATATGCTGTTTACAAGGCCGCTTATAGATCTTGCGGCCTGTAAACTGTTCAAACACTAAGATGTTGAAGTGCACCCCTACCCCAACATCTTTAGTATGTTGAACATTATTAGCGATGAGTATACGACACTCTCTATAGACATTACTCTTGACTATTGTATAGTGTATGATATGAAGGTTTCTGTAGTTGTAATGACGAAAAGTATATTAGAATGGATTTTTTTTTTTTTGCTTCAATGTATTGTAATTGATGTGAGTTAGCAAAAATTGTAACAAATTCTCAAACGCCCCTACTTTCGTTGTCAGGGATCAGAATTCACTAAATGAGGAGTGTAAATCACGATTCGGCAAAGTTCACGATCAAGTCGCGCACTTTCCAAGACTTTTTTGAGATCAAAACAGTTCAATGGCAGACGACCATTCGGTGTTGTAGTTTTGAGATTTACCTGCTACAGAAGCCGATGAGCTGCCTTCATTCAACCCAAAAAAAATAAAATATTTTACCCACCCAGAAAAAAACTGTCCTTGTGGTGGTTTAATGAAATGAAGGCATTGTCAAACATCTGAAATGGAATGTCAATCATGTCAATGGCGACGGTGTTCCATTTGCTCATGGGACGGGCTTTGAGGGCTGCCTGTGAATCGCTTTTTCGCAAGCGGTGTGGCTAATTTATTCTTGAAACCGTGATCAGCTTACAGTGAAGTGTATTAGAGCTGAGTTGGAAAGGTGTCAAAACGCCTTAAGGAATATGACGACAGGTCTTAGAGAGAGAGGTCTGTCGAGAAAGCCTTGCCTCTCAATAAACAAAAAAAAAGTCTTCAAAAACAATAAAAAGACTTGGTTATAAAAAATAAAAAAAGTTTCTTTAAAAAAAAAAAACACCGGACAAAAAGAAATGAAAAAAAAAAAAAGAGAATATTTTAAAAAGCCAAAAAAAAAAAACTATTTTTTTTATTTTTAAGAAATATACATCAAACCGGTTACAAAAAAAAAAAAAACAATAACAAACAACAACAAAAAAATCAAAATCAAACAAATCCAAAAATTGAAAACATATCAACAAAATTTAAAAACAGCCTGGTAACATTATATCTATTTGTTTTTCACTAGCAACAGCGCCATAGAGCGGTATGGGAAATTAGATGATGTATTACCATAATGTTTAACTAAGACAATAAGAATTTGGTTTAATGTACTTTTTTTTTTATTGGAGAAAAATAAATTATGAATTTCATGTCTTAGAGTCTGTAAAATAACCAAGCTTGCTGCTGGAAAATGAGAAAAATCACTGGGTGACAACTATCTGCAGTATAGATCACTTTGAAGTGAAGAAATATTACATGATTTAGTAAACCCTACTGTTAAATGGAACATAGTTGAATTGTATGAAATTAAGAAAAAGTGAGAAGACGATTGATTTTGAAGTGTATTTTATTTTTAAAGGCATAAATATTGGAAGCACAAATACAGTGAAACTTATTTTATTATATCAGAGTTACACTATTAATTTAATGAAAATAAAAACAAAATTCACTTTCTGCTCAGAGTGTATATACTCCTATAGATGTAGAAGCTTTTTATGTAGATGGATAGAATGCTTTTGATCATTTAAAATTACTGTAGGAAATTTTAATGCTAAATTGGAAAATGCTTGAAAATACTTAGTGTAAGTTTGTTTATGGAGACAAAAATTAAAAATATAAATGCAGAAAAAGAAAACCTGTATAATATGAATTCTTTTTTGGACAAAATGCAAATTAGAAATTGACCAATAGCAAATGAGTGATTCAAGATTATAATGCAAGTACTTAATAGTTTGACATAAGTAATGGTCATTGTATTAGTGTATTAATATGTGATAATGTAAGTTATATTCTTAAGCTTTAAAAATATTTTAATGAATGTAATGTAGAATTTGCAAATAATTTTAAAAAGAGAGATAACTGATATTCCCGTATAGACTTATACAGAGGATTCAATACAAATAGAGAATTAACTGATATATTTTCATTTGTGGCATGACAGGCTACATAGAATTACGAAAAATATAAGAAATCCTAATAACATGCAGTGCTAAATCAACCCAAAAACGAACGCTGGAGTTCCATAATTGTGTTTTCAAGAACATGACCTAAAAGCTTGGTTCAGAACTGATCCCAACGACTGCATTAAATCTTTTGAGCAGATAAATAAATGGACATCAAAAACCTTCGTGATGAACTCTGGGTAGAATAAGCTATGTGTTATCCTGCTGGAAAATCTTTTGAGCAGATAAATAAATGGACATCAAAAACCTTCGTGATGAACTCTAGGTAGAATAAGCTATGTGTTATCCTGCTGGAAGAAGTCAATCAGACAGACCATTATGCCTCGAGTAAATGAACGTTTTCATATTATAACCAGGGCTTAAATCTTTTGTTTAAGTCTCTGTGTTTAAAAGTCTCAGCTTAATCTAAAAAGAAACCTGTTTCTGTAATATGTTATGCATTTTTCTTTAAATATCACTAATTATTTTATTATGTATTTTTATTATTATTACATGTATTGAAATCTTAGTTTTAAGATTTCATATTTTAAATTTATTTATCCAAAAGTGTATTGCGAGTTTATAGTTTATATGCTTAGTGTTTTTTCTTTTTATATTACTAACCCTTGATAAATGCTTGAGCAGATATTAATTTTCTTTTTACTCACCTGTCTTTTATTTTTTCATTATCATTAATTTAGACAATCTTGGTTTGTGTTTCCTGCAGACCACAAATCTTTTGGCTAGCAGTTTATCGAGTATATTCTGATTTTTTTAGTCAGTAGAGATTTTGTTTTTCCTATGTTTCAGATTACGTAATACCGTAATCTTTTTTTATTTTGACGGAACCGACTTTGAAGGGCATACTGCTCATTATTGAATGCTTATGGGCAAGTGACACTTATAATCCCGAGGTTTTGTCGGCTTGTAGGAAAAGATCGCTCTGCACTGTTTCGTCGCTTCCATGCAAGATCGCTCTCTTTTGAAATCTCTAAATAAAGGAAAACTGGAATTTGTTTATAACTATCGCTAGCAGGAAGACATAAATCCCTTTTAATTTTTAGATTAGAAAATAAACTTATCTGCCAGGATGTTTAATGTTACCTTACTCTCGTACATTCTCTGATAAATCCACTGGAGAAATCTAGGTCAACTTTTCATATTTTGTTTAACTAATTTTTTTTTTAATTTAATAAACTTTAAAATTATTTATAATTATTTTGGTCTAACATTTCTCTGTGTATTCTTTTTTCAATTATCTGAACAATGTTAAAAATCTTTTTCTCTCCCTGGGTCTAGTAGGTAGCATTCATCATCATTGTTACCTTTTGGATCACTGTAAATTCAAATTTCTTAGGTAATTAGTGACCTAGTGACACCCTCGATGATCAAAAGAAGCTCGAAATGACTGGTACAACATTGATTTAATTCATAAGAAATGGAAATAATTAAGGGATAATCTATTTAAATTATTGGTTGTTTGTGAATACATATAAAGACAGGAATATACATGTATAATCTATGTTTTATATTTCAATTTAGTGTTGTATATTTTATTTTATTGATTTTAAAATCATCACATTTATTCTATTTTTATTATAGTTTGTATTATTTTAAATTTGTTTATCATTTATATATTTTATGTATGATTATGTCATAGCTCTGAGGAAGTTTGCAGGACAGTCAAAATGTCAGGTTGTGTGCACATATATATATAATTACTTTTTTTTTTTTTATAAAAGATAAGTGTATAAATTGTAAAGAATGAAATAGTAATAAATAACAAGAAAACAAAATAACTTTTACAATTATCACAATTTTTTGATGCCAAATGTATGCATTATAGATCTTTGAAACATGAAAATGTTTAAAGAAATGATAAAAATCCTATAAATATTTTCAAAGTGGATGAAGAAATAGAGAAAATGCGTATATGAACAATATTTTTTTTAGCAATGGACCTCACAAGATATAGCCAATTATTTATTGTGCCACACAATTTTAATGTGTATGAGTATTATTCTCTCTTTCCCTATTCACCAGTATTTTCCTTTTTTATGAATGTTTTAATGAGTATAGTTTTATTTTAGTAAATTATGTTTTCTTTATTGGTATATACAGACATGATTTAATCTTTTGATATAAAAATAAACAGTATTGAAGCATTTAACTCAAAATGACAATCTGGTAAGAGAGGAAATAATAAAAATAATGATGTAAATATTTAGCTTTACATTCTTTTCATAACCTGATGAAATACCCCAAAAACGTGAGATGAGTTAAGTCACTATGAAAAGATATTTCTAAACCAAATATATATATATATATTCTAACTTAATAGTACTGAGTTAACTTTCAGCAACTTCTAACCAGAATCACAGTGCAAAATTAATTAGCTAACAACACTCACACTATATAATTTGCTTATTTTATAAACAATATAGTCAGCCTGCTCCCAGTGTTATTAATTAATTTTGCACTATGATTCTGGGGAGAAATTGCTGAAACTTAACAACTTGTTGCTATTAAGTTTAGAATATATATATATTTGGTATAAAAATACCTTTTAATAGTGGCTTGACTCAACTCAAGTTTTTGGAGTAAAAATAATGCTGATGATTATAATAAAATTTGAAACAAAATAGTAATAAGCTATTCAATTCGTTTTTAAGATAACCAACTCACAAAATCTAAAGTGTTATTTCCTAGTGATTTTTAAATTACTGAATTGCAATCTTTATCCTAACTATTGATTGGACAAGAAAAAATTGAACATCATGTGTGAATGTTGAATAAATGTAAATAAATTCATATGCACTAAAACCAACATATTTATTTGTTTTATAATAATAATCTCAATAGGAAAAAAAATATTAAATAAATATTTCTGAAAATGGCATTAAGTGTATTTAAATATAAATATATTATGGTATAAAAATTGTTTTAAAAGCAGTTTTATTTCATTACATACTGTATACATCATCAAATTATTTGTCACAAATATTAACTAACATGTTCCATTAATTAAATAAGGATAATATATTTTGTTCATTGTTTTCCTTGCATAACAGCTTTTATTTATTATTTTTTATTAACAGTAATCATCTTTTTCAAATAGAAAAACACTATAAGTAAAAAAAAGCAACAGTTTTACATAGTATAAAGTTTGTCTTCTGGATTTGCTTATAAGAGTACAAAATAATTATCATTGGGACTTTTTGAGCTAAAATACATTAAGAGAAAGCATAAGAGAAAAAAGGAGTGGGATGGTGGATTCTTTCTTGATGCTCAGAATTCCAAATAACTGAAATAATTAATAACTAGGCCAAAAATTGAATGTCTCGCCTCATGATTAGTATTTGATATATTAATTATTCTCATATTAATGTATAAATATTGGGAAGTACAAGCTAATAACTATTCGTCAATAAAATAGTATTTGAGTCATTGCTGTTGCATCTCAAAGAGCCCAAGCAAGAAGACAAGTTGGACTAAAATGTGATTACTTTTTCAAAAACGGGGGAAAAAATTAATCTTGGTACTAATATCTTAGTAGTTTAAATAGTCACAGAATTAAAATTAGACTGTTTTCAGTAGATATAATTTAATATTAAAAGAAATATGCCTTTATGCTACCTAATATTTATGGCTCTAAAATTTGGATACTTGGTGAAAGAACAATGTAGAGACTTTAAACAGTACAACACAGATAGAAAGATAGATTGATAAAGAAATACATATATGAAAGAACATATTACATCATTGAGAGAATTAGGAGGCTGAAATGAAATTGAACTATTTGTGGTGCCAAAAGAGTTTATAAAAGTTACATAGTTGAACTGAATTCCTGCAGATTGTAAAATAAAATTTAGATAAGAGACTTCATGAGTGTGGATAATGTATGAGATTGGGAAATTTATTGTGGTTAAAAGAAATTATATTAAACTTAGAGAAATCTTAGACCTGCATTGGATTGATGATAATTGAAAATGTTTACCCACATTTGGAAATAAAATTTAAAAAAAAAAGACTTCAGTAAATATCTGTAAATTAATTGTTTTACCAACATGCCCAGATTTTTTTTTATTCCAACAATTCATATTAATTTATGGCCTACTCTGTATTATAGTTAAATGGTTTTTTAAAAATTTTGATTTTCTAAATGGGAGAAAGAAATTATGGAATCTTTCATTATTTTTAGAAAATATTACATATAATTGTTAAATGGAAGCAGGAAACAAATCACTGAATAAGATTTTTTAATATAATATAAAAATAATTAAAATTATTATGTTACAAGTTTCCTATTATTATTTAAATCCATTCATTAAAACAAGGGAAAACATATATTGCTTTAATATTATTTTATATTTTATAGTGATATAAAAGTAAGCATATATTTATATAATCTTCCATTGTTATTAATAAATCAAAATTATAATGTGCAATAGTGTTTGCCTGAAGATTTGTGGTGATGATAATTTAGATGTGATAATGGGCGGACCATTTTCATCAGCTTAATTGTTGAATGTCTGGAAAATTTTAAACCTTTCCAAATACAAATAACATACCAAGTAGTAAATAACAGGTTAGTAGATTTCATATGTTAGTAAAGGGGGGACTAATACTACTTGAAACGTGTAATCTACCAAGTCATGTGTTATTACTAACAGTTATTTGTATTTGAAATAGTTTGAATAAAGTTTAAAATTTTCTAGACATTCAGCATATAAAGTACAATAGTTCCATTTTTCTCTTTTTATTCATTATTTATACTTTCAATAAACTACATTTTGTAAAATTATTTTTAAAAAAATTGAAATTCCTAAATTTGAATTTTTTAGTTTAATTTATTCATCTATATTATTTCGTCTTGAGCACTTAAAATATATTCAGTCATATGATTCATATATCTTTTCATAACTGCATTATTCATATTTTCTGTTAATATCTTGGTGTAAATATTTTTAAAATTAATCATTTCATAAGAGTTGGAATCAAATGCAGTTGATATAGATACAGAGGATAAATGATATATTATTGAAATTGGAAAATTCACAAATCTTAACCAAATCATGATTTGCAGGAATCCAGGACTATTGATATATTTGTAATCAAGTTAGTAATAAATATGAATTTTCTTAAAATAAGAAATGAATATTACTGGTAGTTGAAAAAAATCTAACGCATAATACATTATTCAGTATTATCTAAGCTGAAAATTAAATGGGGTTTGCATAAATCTGGTAATTGATGAGTAATTATAACGGAAGAATGAGTGACATTTGTAATGCCATAATTTCCATACAATTCAATCTCAAATACAGCACTCGTAATTTAATATCAAATGCAGCAAAAATATTGTTTAATGTTCTAAATAATAAATATTTCTTATAAAATAAGCAGTTTTATTTTCCTGTTGAGCATGTATTTAAAAAAGAGTACTTTGGTATTAGAGCATTCACAATGACTCTTGGAACGATGCTCGATGATCACAATGACTTACTACACTGGGGAGATAGGAGACTTATCTCTCCAGTGTCGATCATCGTTCCAAGAGTCATTGTGAACGTTGATTGTTGTTCCAAGAGTCGTTGTGAATGTCACAGCTCTAATACCTGTTGACATTCGTATCAATCCGCTGCCAACTTTGTGACATCACCAAAATGACGTGTACACGACTCTTCCTTGAAAAACCAAAAAGGACGTGTCGCAGCTCAAAAAATGAGTACATTCTAAAAAATAGTAACACATAATACAATGGAATTCAAAGAAATATTGCAAATTTTTTAACAAAAAATGTAGTATATATATATTCAGTAGATGATTATTGAGAAATCAAGGTAATATTGTACAAAATTATTAAATCTAAAAACTTTTAAAAACGACGCATTTCCAAAAACAAAAAAAAACGCAAACGCAACACCATTGACGGTTTCAGATATTTCAATATTTTTAACAATAAATAAAATGTAGTATATATTCAGTAGATTATTATTGAGAAATCATGGTAATATTGTAAATAATATTTATTTTATTTTACAAAGCACAGAAAGTTGAAATTAAATTGAAAGGCTGCTGCAAACCTCTCGTGCTTATTATAATTATAATGCTTATCTGACAGCCAATCAGTTGTTATGATGGCTGTCTGAATAGTGATCAAACCGTAAACACACGACAAAGAATTTTACAAGAAAAGGGTGGTCTACCCTCTGCTCTACTTGTCTTTCTATATATCTAAGCCAGTCTGAAGCATTTAGGTGAAATTTAAACAAAAAAATACGGGTAAATCTAAAAAAAATTTTAAATGACGCATTTCAAAAAAAGAAAGAAACAGCAAAGGGGCGCCATTGATCACGGTTTTAATATTGCAATATTTTAACTGAAAATGTAGAATATATTAAGTACATGATTATTGAGAAATCAAGGTAATATTGTAGTGAAATGTCAATGGACTTCAAAGAAATATTGCAAGATTTTTAACAAAAAATGTATTATATACTGTACAAAATGTAAAAAAAAAGCAATATGAGTAAATCTAAAAATCTCCGCAAAAAAAGCCACGCCATTATTGGTAAAAAATTCTAATTAAAAAATGTAGGAGAAACCATAAAATAACCTTTTTTTAAAGTAAATTTACCAAATTCGGACAAATAGTGCACTAAATGTACATGAAATGCCTAAATGTTGTGGAAATTTAAAATTCATACTGAAATTTTTAAAAACAATACATTGTCAAAAAGCAAACGTGACGCCATTGCCATTTTTGATTTGTAATTGAAAAACCTATGAAAAAACATCAAATGACCTTAATTTTTAACTACTTCTTATACAAATGGATTAACTACATTTTTGTGATACTGTGAAATATTGAACAGGGAAATCCGGTTCTTTGAATGTCTTCTACATAGGCCCAAAATGGACACCTGCTAACATTTTTGGTGCGTGAATTGAAAAGAATGCCAAGGTTTTGATATTTCACATAAAAATTTATTAATTTTTTTTTTTTTTGGGGGGGGGAGGTTAAAACAAATGAAATACATAGTCTACTATAAAATTATCCTGGGGGAAATAGTTCCATCATATCGTTCAATATTGGCAGGAAAATGTCTTCATTTTTGTGAAATCCCACCACATAATCTCCGCTAGGTACGAGTCGAGGTGTTGTTTCACCGTGCCTCGTTGATGCTTGTTCCTCCATTTGGCAGAACCCCTTAGTCTCTCAATACTTTGGGTGTGCACTCCAGTGTCCGGATTTACAAAATGATAGGTGTGATTTACTTGGAAGTGATCATAACCGGCTTCACATAATTCTTGTTTTATAAGCTTTTCAACAATCAGAATATATTGCTGAGCCCTCTTCTACATTGCTTTGAATGGCTTCCATTAGAGTTTTAGCTGTCCGATTTTAGATTTGGATAATGAAGTATTCATCTGTTTCCCGACAATCCACCAAACATCCATTGTTCTGGGAGTATTCAGCCGGCATGATTTTTCCTTCTAGAAAATCTTTCTTCTATTTCCATTATTTTGTTTTATCCTCCAATATGCGATGTACACAATATAACATAGCCATTGTGCAAATTTCTCTCATACGATTGTTCCAATCAACGACTGTTTTACTTGCCAAACCGAGCTCATGTTCTCATTCGATTGATGTTAGTTTCCGTGACCAGCTATAAATAAACTGTAATGCAGTTAGAATAGGAATTCTAGAGCCTTACAGCCATGTCTGCTTCCATATACCATTTTTTGTCGCATTCTCGGACACTGCAACGCCATTGCTTGTCCGACATATGCTCTTGGAAATACTTGACTGCTTCAATCTCAGTAGTAGGTAATTTCCATATATTCATTTTAAAAATCTCCCAGAAATCTCAATAAAAATGTCTCAGAAAGCACAGAACAATCTGATGTGACGTTAACCCAAAAGATCGCACTGATAAAGAAAAATGTTTTGATACTCCTCTCGGATTATACAATTGTGAGTGCCATTGGTCGTTCCATCATTGCATATTGACGTTTTCACACTTTTGTTACGGGTTACTTTCTTTCACCGCCGATCGTTGTTCCAAGAGTCATTGTGGATGTGAGAAGTTTTACTATCCCCAACGTCGCAGGTTGTTCCAGCATCAAAATTCACATTTTCACACGTTTTTTTTTTCAATTGTGCCCGCTGATCGTTGTTCCAAAAGTTGTTGTGGATGTCCCAGCATCAATCATCATTCCAAAAATCATTGTGAACATTGAGCGTCATTGTGAACATCACAGCTCTAATAGCAAAGTACCTAAAAAAGTAAATAACAAGAAATGCAATGAATGGCTGGGATATTTTGAAAAGAAATAGTATAAATGAAAAGATGACTTAAGACATTTATATATGATATAGAAGTTACTTATAAGATTAATACCTGGGTCTCTTTTTATGCCATAGATGCTGAAGCAGTCAATCCTAATTAACGATTGAGCTTCATGGTCCTTCATATTTTTCAAGTTACTAACCCAGGTTTAAATCTTATGTTCCATCCCGCTAAAAAGTTATAAAGTTCAGCTTTTAATATTTTTTTACTATTATTTATTATTAATTCTTTTTATTAAAATCAGAATATATGTGCAGTTCAAATATATACATATAACTGGAGAAATTACCAACACGACATTAATTTTACAAATTTTTTTTGAAGTTTGTAAAATTAAAACTTTTGTTTAAATTCTTTATTAAAAAACTATTTTTTTTCTTTTAAAACTCCAAGATGGAGTATGCAACTGTTAATTGTCCAAAATAATTAAAAGGCTGGAAATTTTACATTGTTTTATTTTGGGAAATAAAAATAATAAAAAAAAAGAAATCAAATTAAGAATTTCTACTTGTGCAATTAACATTTTATCAAATCTATTTCTAATCTGGAAATAGATTTGAATATATTTTTGGACAAATTATCTAACGCTTGCATCTCCAAAACAATATGTGAAGGAAGTGAAAAAATTCCTACTAGATAGTAATCGTGAATGAAATTAAGGAAGGGATACTAAAATCATTCCTCAAAATACCTGAGGGCAGTATATAATGGTTCGATTTTTGACAGCCTGGAGAGAACTAGTTTGTAGATTAGCTGTCCCCAAAAATACTCCACGCTACTTCATTTTCCAAAATGTTGAACAAGTAGTCACCTTTTCTCACCTTGCTGATCCTTCTCTTGCCACCAATAATCATCTCGCTGATGCCCCAAAAATGATAGTATGATCTAAGAATGGAGGAATAACTAATGGAAACTTGCTACTACATTGTAAATCGTGTGAATCCTGTTAATTTGGCATGCTGGAACCGAACTGTCAAAATGGAATCTTTAATATAGCAAGATAATTAACCTGAGAACCGACGATGAAATTTAGGTCTAATTCCTTCTAAAACTAATCTCAACCTGAGCTATCTGGATTTCTTAGTTAAATTGTTAAATTAAATGTTTTTTTTTTTCCTTTGGTAACTGTTAATGTAAATTTGCTCTCATACTAATAATTTTTCTTTCTTATATGTAAATTCTGTCATATGCTCTTATTTTTTTCATTTTGGTGCGGTTCCTTTCTTAATTTTAAACTGTTTTATTTTATTATTTTAAGCTGCCAATCTAAACAATCTTGCAAGCCTAATGTATAAAGCTATTTTTTCCTATCTACTCAGACCTTGGGCCGAGGTTAGTAAAACCCCCTCCCTTTTGAGTTAGATTTACATAAATTCTTAATTAATATGCCTGCCAGATTGTTTCTCAAGTTAACCTAGTTTCATGATTTTCTTTATGCGTCAAAAAGGGTATTATTTATGTATAACTTTTAAATCACCGAAAAATAATTCGCGAGGGTGGGATTTCAATATGTTAAATAGCAAGGAAGGAAGGGGAATAATTTTAAAATCTATTTCGTATGAATTAAATTTCCTATATATATTACATAGCATAGCGTTAATTGCCTAAATTATAGCATTCGAGTAAAGTTCATTTGTCTTAAAATAGTAACTTCCATTTCATATCATTAAAGACAGTGTTATGCTGCATTGCTGGTATATGGTTTAGTTTTTTTTATATTACATGCTTATAGCCTGGAGGATTGCGATGAGTTCGAACCCATAGATGTTCATCACGCCCTATTCCACGGACAGTTTACCTTACCAGGATCATTTTTGTATAACAGGCCTCTCACGTCAGTTGCACCAGAGAACACTGGTGACCACGCCAAGCCTGAATAAAATTCTCTAAGCAGTACCCTAGAAATGGGACTCTTAGCCACTTCGTTTTCTTCATTTAGAAGCACAATCTCACGTCGGATTCTTCTGATTTTATATCAGCACCGTTACTTTTCCATTATTATTAATTTATTATTTACTGAACTCATTTCACTGCTGTAACAATAAAATTGTGCTTTGCTTGTATATATATATCGTTTCAATAGCAATAATTAGTTTATTTAAGAGTATATATCTGTTAGAAAGGTGAAGCGTTTTTTTTTTAAATCCGAATTTAAAGAATGGTTTAAAAATATTTTGTTCACTAAGCAAATAAACTTGATTTAAATGTATATTATTTTATTAAATATTCACATATATTATCCTTAATGAGTAAACCATTTTTAAAATATATTTTATTGATTTTCATGACCGAAATGGCGTGAATATAATTTATGTAATATGAATAATGATTCCTAGAATGCTCCACAAATTTGTACATTAATCATCACCTTTCAGAACCACTACTAAAGCGTTAATTCAAATACATTATAAGTTGGTTTTGTAATCAAATCATTGGCATCTTGAACGCACCCACCAAATATACCTATTTACGTAGAATATGTCGTTTATTAATAAGAGCATATAATTCATAATAGTGTGAGCTTGTATGTAACTCTCTATCCCCAGGTAGATCATCTTGTCATGCACATTCAAATAGATATATAATTAATTTACTGTTTCATTAAATGTTTTATTATTCAAGCCACTTATGTAGTTTGAATTACCTTCTTTCCACTTCCATACATTCCAACATATATATGCATTGTTTTGTTTGTCTCTTTCGCTCTTCTAGTGGGTCGGATTTAAGAATTAATTCTCTTGTGCCATCATTATTATGTTATTCATTAGATGTTCAATCTGGAGCTTGTGGAATAGGTTCGAATCTAGGTTGTCCTTGATCTAAATCTTGGACTGGACTGGGTTTGAAGTATGTTTCATTGAGTTCCAACTCAAGTTAGATGGATTAATATATTTTGACTGGTACAATACGTTCCGCAGAAAACCCGCATAAAAAAAAATGCACAAAAATAGATTTAGCTTATCTTGAAAAATTTGAGATACTTTCCGTAGTTTTCAAAAATCACATAAAACCAAAGCAGCAAGGTAAAATTAATTTAAAATTTGCATAAAAATAAAAGGAAATAAAGTATGACTAATAAAAAATTTCAAATATTTGAAAAAAATTGATACCAAAGTTTATTTTTACTTTTTTTATTAACTATTTAATTTTATTCAAAACAACATATTTTAATCATTATTGCTATTTGCCAAAATGTGAGTTCATTTGTGAACTGGTAAGAAATCAAATTCATCACAAGAGGAAACACAAATAGCAGAATTAATGCCAACTTTAGGCTCGTGCTGTGTTAATGGTTTTCTGGCGGCAATATAATCGATGATTAAACTTTGAGACGATTTTACTAATTGTTTATGATGCTCATGATATCCATACATACAATTATTTAGCTCTCGTTGGAATTCAAGTGCTCGTTCATAATTCGTGTCATTAACAAGAAAATGATTTTCCATTTGATTAGAAAGTTGAAGACTTTCTCGAATCATTTTTGCTGTGAAACGAATAGGTTCCACTTCTGTTTCATTATCTTTGGTACTTATTAAAGAGCCACTCTACATCGCTTGTTGGTGCTGTTTCTGTGAAAAAACACAGAAATATGCCATTTACACAACCGAACTTATGGTATAGAATAGTTCTGTTAATATTAGTTGTTAGCAGGCCTAGATGGCATTGCACACAAATATTACGGCCCGCTGATGTGCTTCGCAACATTATGCAAATAACGCACACTCCACAGATTGCTACCGTATGATGTCAGGGTATATGTTATTCAAGTGCCATAACTTTTAACGTGCATTCGAAGTAATGATCTTAGTCTCTAGCTGATGTAATATTACATAATAATTGTAAACCCATCCCCGCGCTTCCCTACACATCTTGGAGGGTGAAAAGAATTGCAAAAGGTAGGGCCAAATATCATTTCCCAGAACTCACATGAATAGGCACGTTTTCACGAGACGAGCTATGAGACAAGTCGTAAGCTTGGTTTGATCAGAGTAATGCATCTTTTGGACAATCATTCGGATTGGCAAAACCATTGTCCTCCCCCCTTCCCGCACATTCCAGCACTACGTGCTGAAATTTAATTTAATTCGGGCTGATTAGTTTGTTAATCAAGTGTTTTTTTATATATAATTTTGTTTAAACGTTTAATTTACTATTAGAAGAATAACATAGATTTTTAAATAAAAAGAAAAGTGTTTTGTTTTTGACGTTTAATGTAGAATGCTAAGCGTAATGTAAACTTGTCTGAGGTTGCATATTGTTTTGGCAATCATAAGTTTGGTTTGATCAGAGTAATGCATCTTTTGGATGATCCTTTGGATTAGCAAAACCATCGCTGTCCCCTCTGCACATTCCAGCGCTATGCGCTGCAATTTAATTGAATGGAATTTCATTTAATTGGGGCTGATTAGTTTGTTAATCAAGTGTTTGTTTTTAAAAAAAAAAAAATTGTTTAAACGTTTCATTTACTATTAGAAGAATAACATACATTTTTAAATAAAAAGAAAAGTGTTTTATATTGTCCCGGCCCGGGAACGTTATATTAAAACATTTTTGCACAGAAACAGCTCCCCCAAGTGATGTATAGTGGCTATTTAACAAGTACCTTATCTTTTTCTAAATCTTCTACCATATCTAAATTTATTGCCATACCTTTTTTCAACAGGCATTTAAAGTATGTAAAATTTAATGCGTGTATATAAAACGGGGAAATCCTGATTTTAAGTGAAATATGAACTTCTTTGTCACAGAAAAGAAAACCGCATATAGAGATATTAGGAAGAAACATGAATCGCATAACTTCAAGATCACATTAAAAAAAAATCGCACATAAAGAGACCCAGGTATATATTATTTATCTCTGTTTTTATTCAGTGGTCATTTAAATAAACTTAAATGTTTTGATAAAGATTGAGTAAACTTTGAGCAAAGGAGGTTCTTTTACCAAGATTTGCCTGATATTATAAATGCTCGATTGAATAGAACTAATTTTGCTCAGCTGTTAAATTGTTTTAGTATCACATAATCTTCCAGAAAAACCACAATTTGTCTTGCCAAATATGTATAATATTCATAGTATTTGTATAAAATTTAGGATATAAATAAATATTTAAAGTAAAACATTGGGAAATTGGATTAGAGAATACTAGTTAATGATATTTGATAGGTTATTAGTTTTTAAGTAGTTCTGTAATAAGAGGAATAATGATAATAAAAAAAATTAAAAAGTATTATTTGCATGTATGGTTATCCTTATTTTCTTGCTTTTTTGACATTAAATGGATCTACGAAATGGAGATTATTATGATAAGCATTTTGTTGTGGAGTATAAGGTGCAAAATTTCGATGAATTTGAAAAAAAAAGAAGCAGTAGAACACTTAAAACATAGTGGTTAACAGAATTGCTATTTAAATGCTACATCTAAGCATGGGTACCTTATTTTTTTACTTTTGACATAAAGTGGATGTAAAAGAAATAAATTTGATAAGCATTTTGTTTTGGAGTAGAGCTTTATGTGGAGCAAAAGTTATATATATAAATTAGAAGAAAAAAAAGAATGGACACTTAAAATAGTGGTTGACAGAACTGCTACTATTATTAATTTTATTCTTTGGGGCCATCTTAAAATAGATTTAAATTTTTTCACTTTCTGTCTTATCTTGGATGTTGTATTTAATATTTCGTCTTCAATTTTTATCACAAAAAACAAGAATTGTAAATTATTGTTGTTGTTGTTGTTGTTTTTTTTTTGAATGATCAAGTGAACATTTTTACATACATACATAGATTTGAGTATTGTCATATCTGACCCTGTCTTCAGAAATGGACTATTCCAGATTCCTTGCTGATTGGCTAGCATCCAATTGCTATCCAAGGGGATTAAAACCTTCACTGGGGTTCGTGCACTGAATCCGTGTGTTTCCAGTAAGGTAGGGAATCTGCCTTTAAATAGTCAGTCTTTTGGAGGCAAGGTAGAGAGCAATTACTTCTGTTAACCTGAACGACAGAACGTGCTCTCCATTAAACCTTCTGCCATCAGCAAAGGTATTTATATAGTCATTATTGTGACGTCCACGCAGTGAGGCAAGTCCAGCTACGGACTGGAAACTGCTATGTCTGAACTAGAGCCGACTCTAGGTAAGCTAACTACATAGCTGGAAGAGTCTTACCAGAACTCATGATGCAGGCTAATTATTAGCTGGAAGGGAGTTCCATACTCCGCGCGACTATCTCAGCATTGAAGCATATCAACTGTATTTGTACATTTGTTCAACTAACGTGTGTATATATTTTGTACTAATAAATTGTACATATTAATTGCTGAATAGTTGTTCTTTTTGTATTTGTTGGTTTGGAAACGAACCTGCAAGCTTAACCAAACACAAGTATACTCCATCTTTTTTTAAAAAAATAGGACTAAAGAAATAAAATTAATAGACTGTTTTGCAGTTTTTGTATACATATATATATATTTTTACTACTACATAATTTAGTGCTCTTATTTGTGGGCTCATTGCTAGTTAAAGATATACATAATACCTTTTCTTGACCTGTTTTTTTTGTTGTTTTTCTATTTAGGCTTACATTATATGAAATATGTTATACAAATAATATATAGAACTTAATACAGTTAAATCCAAAGTTATGCAAATATGTCCACGTTTTAATAGATAATATGTAGAATGTGAAATATTCACATTCCAAATTTTTTTTATTATTGAAAATACTATGTATTGATGGAATGTCATGTAAATTATTGCACATTATACCCTGCTGTATCTTAAAATTATGAAATCCGTATACCAATTATATTGCAATGTAGAATGAATACAATTTTGATAAATAAATATAAGTTTAGATATAGCTAAAAAAAATTTAAATTTGAATTCAAGGAAGCTAAAAAAATATTAAATAGTGTAAAAATTTGAAAAACTCCAAATCTTATATATAACTTTTTAAAGACACTAAAAAAAATTTGAAGAGACAATTGAAAAATGTAAAACATAATCATATTAAACAAAATAATGTATTGCAGTTTGACTTCATGAAATGAATTTGATTCATGCTATATTACTGAACAAAACAAAGTCAAACTATTAAGATTAAAATTACTTTATGAATCCAGTTTTTAAAAAAAATGCACTTTTATATATATATTAATTTGATGACAAAGTCAAAGGGTTTGTCTAAGTGAGACTTGAAATCTACAATATTCTCTAAATAATTTTGGTAGCCAATATAAATATATTAGCCATTTGAAAAATAGTTTGATGAAAAAATTATATAAATAAAAGGATATTCTTCATGTTGAAATAAGTAACATTTTGAATAATCCATAATGAAATTCAAGTTGTATCTAATACACAGATTTAAGATTTTAAAATTCAAAGATTGGGGCAAAACAATCTGTCAAGATTCGTATTTGTATTGTATATAGTGTGGCTGACCAAACTGCTGTTTGTCAGATGGACCAATGCGGATCACGAAATGTTTGAAATTAAATTATGATATAATTTATTTTAGCATAATATATTTGCATAATATTATTTTAAAACAATTTATGCCGTATTCTTTTGTGGTGATAATTTTATAATGATTGTTTATATTGTCAACTTCTAAGGTTTTATTGTTAATGTTTCCTTGAAATATAATGCATTGTTCGAATTTATCAGTTCAGTTTTCATTTGTATTTTATCAAATGATATTATTTTTAATATAATTGTAATTCAAGCATCATCAAATATGTTACTCCTGTCTTGACTTTTAAACATCAATTTCTAATTTATTTTTAATTTATATTCTGAAGAAATGAAGAAATTATTGTCACTGAACTCATTTATACATAACAAGCACAATTTATTTAATTTGATTTTATATTTAAAAACACTTGCAAAATTTTACGTAAAATTCTTGTTCATTATGACTTGAACATAAAGGTATGAGCAGGAAAATAGGAAAAAAAAAATTGCATTCATTGAAAATAAAGAAAACCATTATAACTTATTTTCAAAACTATAATTGAATATTATAAAAGTAACAACTTATGTCATTACAAAACAAATTATGCACAATTTTCAACTCCGTGTTCAAACAACTCTGAATGGAGAAACATCAATTCTTAAAATCTGGTTTTCTTTAACAATAAATGTTCATTATCTTTTAGTAATAAAGCTTGTATTACCACTGAAACCAGTTTCCCAATTTTTTGAAATATTGCGTGCTCTAAACATCCATATGGAGAAGGGGAATTCATTTAAAGTAAATCTAGAAGTGATAAGATTGTTAGATCAAAAAAAGAAAAAAAACACACACAAAACTTCAACTAAGAGATCAAAATGTTGAAGCCAAGTTGAAGGTTTTAAATTACTATACAGCATTTAGTTTTGATCTTTGTGAATCCACAGATTTTCAAAATATTTTTCAACTGGCTGTTTTTGTTTGTTATATTATGTCTAGGGAGGCAATAGTGAAAGAAGAAATGTTAGATTTAGTAGCACTTCCCGAATCAATTCATAGCATTGATATCATGAATGCTATTGGCATAGTATTAATCAAATTTCACCTACCACTATAAATTTATCAGCTTTGCAACTGATGGTGTCCTTGCAATTTTGGGCAAAAATTCTGGTCTTATTGGTCTTTTTTAAAAAGAACCTAAAATTTCATAATTTATATCATTTCATTGTATAATTAACTGATTATTTCATAACTAAAAATTTAAAATATGATTATGTTATGAAGACAATGCTAGATATTTCTAATTACATACGAATTAATGTAAAAAATAATTATTAGTTTAAGAATTGTTTTCAATATTTGAATGATACAGAACTTCCAAATGATGTCAATGTCTATTGTCTTCTGCTATGGCTATTTATGTGAAATGTTTTAAAAGAATTTGTGCAGCTTCTTATGCCTACTAATTTTATTTTTTGACGACAAAGGTAAATCATATGCAGAATTGAAATGTGAAGGTAATTAATTGGTTGCAAAATTTGAGATTCCTGGCTGATACTTTTCAATACTTAAAAAAAATCTCAATATTTCATTGCAAAAAAAAAAAAGAGAAAATGGTAAATGATCTCTTTCAAACCTTTCAAATTTTTAGGGAAAATTTCACATTTTACAAATGATCTTAATTTCAAAACTTAATCATTTTTTTCTTTTGAAAGCAATATTTTCTTACTCTAAAGAAAAAAAGGTTTAATTAATGTTAAGAAACGTTAGAAGGATTGATATCAGATTTTAAAAACAGATTTAAAGATCTGAATATTTTCTTTTTAGGTCAATCCTTTTGTTCTTGACATTTTTGAGAGTGGTTTTCCAATTTCCCATATAATACTTATGATAAAGCAATTTGGTGCAAATGTAAAAAAAAAAAAACAAGCATTGCAAATGCTTCATAAATCTACTCCCCTGGATAAATTTTGAAAGCTCGTGCAGAATCTAAGAATACTCATTAAAAAAAGTTGTTTGTAACTAAATTGAATTTTTGGAATATCTTGTTGCAAATCATTATATCAATAGTGAAATTTGTGATGTATAAGCACTCTACTATACTATTGCAGGCTTCATTAATAAATTATACACCAAATTTTAATGCTCATGCTAATCAGATACAGTTTGAATATATAATTTTTTATTGATTTTGTTCTAATTAATTTGTTATCTTAATTTATTATACAAATTAAAAAGCATGTGAAGTGCTTGAACGAGAAGCTATAACGATTCCACAATTTATAATACGCTAAGCACTTTCGAGGCCATCTGCCTCATATTCATAGTGGTAATGCAGAACGAGGGAATAAGGAGAGGAAACAAAGCGATATGCATTTATTGTACAATTAATAAATAATCTTAATAAAAAAAATTATAAATCAAATATTTGCTTGTGTTGAATACTTCAAAAATTTAATTGCAATTGTTGAATATACCTGTTTTAATATGTGATTCTTATAAACTTGAAATTTGGTTACTCCTGGTATATATAGTGAATATTTATATGTGTGTATGTCTTTTCAAACTAATTATTATCTTTGTATTAATCTTTTTTTTTTACATCCTATAAGAAAACTTTTTAATATTTTTTTGATTTTTCACCAGAAGACTCAACTAATGATTGTTTTAATACTATTTTGTCCATCAGAAATAATGAATACTTTGTCATTAAGAAATGTTTTATACGAAAATACAATTATAATCTTGTGTGAATTAGGAGGCAACCATAAAACTGATACTAGAATGGTAATCATAATTGTTAAGATGTCATTTTCTATTAAATCTGTCTAGACTGAAAAGCATAATTGAAATAAAGCAGTTTTTTAATATATTTTTTTAGATTATTTCTTTGAATATTTTGGTAACATGTTAAATTATTATAGATATTTCTGAATAGTTTTTTTTTTTTAGTTTTGTCTCAAGTCATTTTAATTTTTTTTTCTTTAAATTTTTATTCTTCCATATTAATTTTTTCCAAAATTTTTCTATTCTTGACCTCAAATTGTAAGCAGTTCAGTTCTAAATGTTATTTTAAATAATAGATATTATTTTGTATATTTGCAAATCCAAATAACTTCAACCATTAATTAATGTTCTGGTTAGTTTGATATAGTGATTGAGTGATGGATTAATCCACTTCTTCCTCTTTTCATGAACAAACTTATGAATTCTCAAGCAATAAACGATTCAAATATTATCGTGTTATAACAGAACAGTGGTTCTAAAGTAATATTTATTTTATTTTTCTTAAGGGTCTTTTTGATTAGGAAATATTATATGTAAAAGTAGAAGTTGGCATTAGACTAAATGGAAAAATCAAAAATTTATGAATGAAATAGCTAAAGCAAAAAAAAGGCTGAAAATTTTATTTATGTAAAGTAAAAATTTTGAAATTATTTTTAAACATCAAAGCAAAGATTATTCTATTTGTAGCATAAAAGAATTTTCAATAACTAGTAAAATTATGGATAATTCTTTTTTTGTTTTATGATGTAAAATTTACAATAGTGGAAGTTATACTAAGAAGTTCAACATAAAATTGTGATAGATTTAGCTCCAATAAGCAAAAGCAGATATCTGTTTCTTAATCATATATTTGTTCATAGCATTTACTTTCTATTCATTTTAATTGACCAATTATTAATTAAAATTTATTTATATATAATATAATTAATTTCATTTTTTTTTATTTATTTATTAGATGTTTTAATGTAGTTTAAAGATTTAATTTTATGTCCATATGTTAAATAGTGAATATGTATGGCAGATTTATCATCTCTTCTATTTATTGTAATGTTATTTTTTTGTTTTTTTCCCCTCTGTATATCTATAATAAATCACATTACAATTTCCATAATTTTATATGCTATTTTTTTTTTATATATCCATAGGCAGAAAATTGATGAAAGTCTGATACTTTGTTATATGAGGTAAAGGACCTCGAAAGCGCTTAGCGTATATTAATTCCTGTATATTATTATAGCTTCACATTCAAGCGTGACATACGCTTAATTGGTTTATAAATTATTCTTTTTATATAAAAAAATAAAAGTATGATATAGTATTTTTTTTATTGTTATGTTTTTGATTAAATGTAAATGAATAAGCATATTTATAATTAATATATACGTTTATATGATTCTTCAATTTATTGATAATTACTATTTTATTTTAATTTTGTTTATACTAGTCTTAATTTATATATGCAAACTATACATATTAAAAATATCTATATTATATTTGCTTGTGTGTTGAAAATTATTGTACAGCTGCAATTCAGTAATAAATATGTATTTTATTGTAATCGAGCTATTAACAAAATGAGCTATTAGATGTGATGTATACAGAAGGGGTGGTGGGTTTATAATGAATATTGCAGCTCCATTGTATATTGTAATTTTCTAAATATTTTTAATTTGCTTTTCATTTTACTTACTAAAAACACTACATTTATTTGGGGGGTAATATAGTCTCATTTGCTAATCGATATTCTCCATACATTTTTTTTTCTTTTTTTGACTACTCATTTAATATAATACTGTTATTTTTTTCTTCAGTTAGTCTTTTTTTTTTTTTTTTTTACAAATTCACTATTGACAGTTTTAGTAACCTATAGTTTGAAAAAATATTTAATAAAAAAAGTGGCAAATTGTAAATGTGATCTGTACCTCAAACTTGAATTCAATTCTGTGATTGTTCTTTGTCTTTATTATGAGTGTATTATTCTATGATTTTTTGTGTATTGTTTTTTGGTGATATGATAATGTTTACATTTTTGAAACTAATTTGTATCATATATGAAAAACATTTGCTATTTTCTGAAGTTAAACATGCTCAACAGAAAGATTAGAGGTAAATTGATGGTGATGCAAAGAGAACTAATGTAATATAATAATTTTGAAAATAGTATTACTTATTCAAAATATTTTGTTGATTACTGTGGAATTTATATATGTCAAGGAAATTTAAAAGTAATGTGGATGTGGGATAATAGATGGCTTTTTTTTTTTGGAGGGGAAGGAGGATGTAAGCAAATAAAAAGTAAAAAAAAAACAATATCCAACAAGAAACGTTATTCTGGTATGTAGGAAATAAGTTAAATTATATGAGTAGTTAAATGTAAACATAAATTTTTTTACATGTATACATGAGTTGTAGAAATAGTTTGTGAACACAAATAGAAAAATATTTCAGGTTTGAATTAATCTAAAAATCTTTAATTTTTTAACACATTCAATTTGTTCACTATGGGATTAAATTTGATACAGTGAACCTCTGATTATATAAAATAAAACAGTAAAGGTAGATCTTACTAAGTAATATTTAAACCACTCAGATATTAAAAAATAAAATAAAAATTATAATAAATTCAGTGAGTCAATCTCAAAAAAAGTAATTTCATATTGCAGTTGGTGATGTGAATTTTTGCAGTTTTGTATATACAAAAAAATTTTATTTACAAAATAAGATCACAAGTGATTTTTTTTTTTAAATTTAATAATGTTTGGTTTTTTTTTTTTATCAACAAATTTAATTCCAGACATAAATAGATTCAAATCTCTTACTAAAGAAAGCAATATTTAAATTTTAAAATTTTCTCTATTGTATACATACATCATGAAGATAAGAGTTAAATATTATTTATCAATATTAAGATATTTTATACACAAATTGTTTAGTAGCATAATAGTTGTATGATGTATCTGAACTCATTTATGAAATATTGGCATAGGGTCTGTAAAAGATTGGACATCTCTGAATTAGAGCATAGTATATCGGAATGATAACTATTATATTTGATAATATATTGCAATGTGGAAAAGAAAAAGTTTTTTAATGTTATAGAAATGTGTGAAAAGGAACAGTGGTTCATCATTTTCAACCATTATCGATCCATTGCAGGTTGGAGGTCTCTCTAAGTTCAGCCCATCTTCTCCAATCTCTAGCCTTTCTTCACCAGCAGACATTCTTATTTCATTCATTCATCTCACATGTGGTCTTTCTAGATCTTTTACAATCTTTTGGAATCCAATTTAATATTTCAATTGTTCTATGGCTATTATTTCTTCTAGCAATGTGTCCAGCCTAACTCCACTTCAGGCTTTTAATTCTTTCACTGATGTCAGTAACACTTGTTCTCTCATGCATGTATTTCATTTTTTTATTTCTTCCTGTTATTGCTAACATGCATCTCTCCATACTTCATTGAACAATCTGAAGCCTCTGTATGGTTCTTTTATTAAATATCCATGTCTCAGATTTATAAATAAGAAATGGTAACACACATTTATTAAAAACCTTCCTTTTGAAACACATAGGCATATTTCCTTTTAATAGTAAATTATTGCTACCAAAAGCACTCCAACCAAGTTTAATTTTATTATTAATTTCATTTATTATGTTTACATCTGTTGTAATAATCTAAGATATTTATAGTTGTTAACTTCTTGGAAGTCATCATTATTGATCTTTATTTTTATGTTTTAAGAAAATCAGTTGTACATTATTTTTATTTTTTTTAATATTTACCTTTAATTCTACTTTCTTATTATCATCTGATAACTCTTACATTTCCTGAAGTTCTAAAGCATTATTTTCAAAAACAACTACATTGTCTGCTCATTTTAATCCACAAAATACTTCTTGCAAAACTGCTGTAAAAAGTTATGGTGATATGGAGTTACCCTGCTTATACTCTTCTCAATGTTAATTAGTATCATTATATAATCTAATTGTTACTGTTGCATTTTCATAAATATTCTTAAGATATGACAGTATCCTGTGTTTACACCTTGATAATCCAATGTTTCAATCATAGAAGAAATGCTTATAGAATCAAATACCCTTTTTATAGTCTACAAATGCCAAGCATAACAGCCACTCATATTCATTAATTCTTTCTATAACTTCTCTCAATACTTGAATGTGATCTATTGCACTAAAATTACTTGTAAATACAGCTTGGTCTTTTGATTGGTTAAAATCCACAATTAACTGTAAACAAGTTGTAATTATTTTGATAAAAATTTTGTATAGAATTGATAAAAAAAAAAACTGATAGCTCTGTAATTTCTAATATCTTTATCATTTTTTTAAAAAAATTAGTATTATCACTGCATTATTCCAATAATCTGTTACATTTTTATCATTGTGATATTTGATATATAACTTTGCCAAAAATTTTATATTTCTTTACCTGCTTCTTTTAAGATATCAATTATAATTCCTTTATTGCCTGGAGGTTTTTCTTCTTCATAAGTTTAATTGCAAATCTCACTTTTTTTTAAAATCCTGGGCAATTCAAAGGATATAAAAGTTGTAGGAGGTACTTTCCTTTGTTCTTTATTGCTTTATAATTCTTGATAGTCTTCTACACATTTCATAATATCTCTCATTTTAGCAATAGTTCCATCTTTTTCTGTTATTGCAGAAATGTTTTCTACCAATACTAAAATGTTGTTTTACACTCTTGAAACCTTTTACTCTTTTCTATAACTTTCCTTACTTGTTTACAATTATACTTACTTATATCTTTATCAGTTCCTTTTTTTTTTTTTTGCACCATTTTACAAAATTTGAGATATTCAATCCTTCTTAATGCAACATTTTTATATAGTTTCATATTCCTTCTTTAAATTTTCTTGTCTCAGTAGAAATTTTAATGGCCAATTGCTGCTATTTTTTTACTAGATATTTTTGTTGCAATTGTTAAATGCTTTTATATTAACTTGTCCTATCTTTGTATGTTGTGTTTTTGTCTATATGTACAAATTTTTGAATTTTTAAGAATGGAAAAAAATCCATTTCTGTTTAGAATTCGAATTCACATTCTTACACTTTCTAAGTAAACTCCTTAACAAAGCCATTGGAAATATTATATTTGTAGAATAAAATTTTGTTAATATTGATTTAGCTCATATGTAATTGATTAAATTAATTAAAAAGTCAATACATAAACATTTTTATATAATCGATGAACACATGATATTTAAATTTAGAATTTGTTAGAGGACATATTTTTATTTTCATGTCTTATTATTAAATGATAATTTTTGACAGATTTTTTTTGTAGTATTAACCATTTTTTAAAAATCATATGTAAATATAAATAAAATAAAAAAAATAATGTGTAAAAAAATATTGTTTTGAATAATGCTTTTATATAAATAGCCTACTAAAAAAATAGAAAAATAACAAGGTTATCTGCTTCTCATTAATTTGCCATTTTTTGAAAACATCGGAGATCTTAAGAATCTAGATTTGTTCACATAAATCACAAAAATCAAAAGGGCCTCATGCTTTTATGAAATGGCAAATTATTTGAGAAGCAGATTATTTTGTTACTTCTCTACTTTTTAGTTGTCTATTTACATAAAAACCTTACTTTGAATTGTTTTTTTTTTTTTTTTTACATATTATTAAAAGTGTATCAAAATCTGAAAACGATTTGCAAGTTCTAATTTAAATTTGTTGAAATGTTTCTGAAGGTTAGAATATCAAATGTGAATATTGTTTTTCTTAATAATTTATGTCTTTGTAGTTTTGCATTAACATGTGTCTTACATCTCATTAATTGATGATCACTTCCTGTGTCGAATTTGTTAAGAACATTGCAATCTTGAAATATATGTTTCTTGTTAGTCAAAATGTAATTAATCCAATTCTGTTGTACCTTTATTTGGATGCTTCCATGTCCATTTCTGTTTAACATTTTTCTCAAAAAAAAAAAAGAACTAATAATATAGTTTTGCTTTTTCTGAAAACTCTACAAGTAGTGTCCTCTCATTTCTATTACCATAAACAAATTTACCTACAGCACTTTCATCTTTCAATTGTTTATCAATTCTAGCATTAAAGTCTTCCATGAGAATTTTAAAATGTTTGGTCTGATCAAATGTTTTTTGGACATCCATATAAAAATTCTCTATTTCTTCATAATAATGAGAACTTCTTGGTGCATAATCCTGAATTATCTGTATTTGATATCTGTTATTAAATTGAATAACTAACTAATCTTACCACTATATCCGGTACATCTTTAGAGTTCACAATGTTGTTTTTCTACTTTTTATTTACGATGAATCCTATTCCACTCGTATTTTTAATGTTTGTACTTTAGTAGTATAGTACATGTCCACTTTTTAAATCAATTATTTTTTCACCTTTTCTTCTAACCTCTCAAAGTCATCAAATGGCCATCTTATTCTGAAATCAGATTTTTAACATACTTCATCTTTGGCCATCAACTGCTGCCTTGACTGGGTGAATTTACAGCCTCCTGGGAATAAGAGTCATGATTTATTTTTGTCTGTCATGATTGTAAATATCTAATAGGGAAAAAAGAAAATTTCAACATTTATTAAAAACTCAACTGATATTTCTGTTAAGAGCTAGCTATCAGGCAATTGAGAAAAATGGCTATGGTCTTTCCTGATCTTAAAAGGTCAATAAAATCTACCTTGCTGGATAATGTCAGATGGATAAGCAGCCCATCCATTTGTATGTACTGTACAAATAGGACATAGTAATAATAGCTGCAATGACAAGAACAAAATGAATAAATTGCTCTGCTTGGTTCCTTTAAGATCTCCAAGAGCAATTAACAGCAACAATGTGACAATGCTAATTGAGTCAGAATTGTATTAATCCTGGTAGTGAATATTTTTTTAGTTATAAGATAAATCTTATATAAGTTTTTGTCTGAGTTAATAATGATGAATGATGAAATAGAGAGGAGAAATTTGAAAAAACAAACCATAACTGAATAATGATAAAAAATTTAGAAAGTGGTAGTAATGAAAGAAAAATATGGTGAATATGGTAAAAAATGTGAATCAAACAGAAGTGGTAAGTTTTTGTTATTGATGAAAATAATATGATGATAATGTATATTTTGATTTAATAGTTTTAAGAATGGAATTTTTATGCACTTTGAAATAATTTCAGTCGGAATATGTATTAATCTATGATAAGGAATATTACTGTGTCTGCATTAATATATTCTACATATAATGTTTGTAACTGCTCATCATAATTAAGTCATAGAAATGTGGTTATATTCAACAAATAAAATAGAGAATGGAAAGGGATACTTCTGCATTATAGGGGGGTGGGTGCCAAAATGTATTGAGGAAATTATAAGGAGAAAAAAAAACTGGCTTGGGCATATACTTCAGTGCAAAGAAGTTATTAAAGATATTTTAATGGTTGATGGGGAATAAAAGAAAGAATAATAAGAGTGTAAAAAAATTAATGATTGATTAATTAAATGAAATCAAGTAGTTTGGAATATTGAGAGAATAACATAAAGGACCAACCAGAAAGGATATGATTATTTAATTTCATGAATGTGATCTGTAGGCAGGTAACTAATGATAATAAGGAATAATAAGAGATAAGAAAAAAAAAATAGGCCATTGATAAATCAAAAATTGATCTTAGGAGAAAATATTCAAATAAGTTAGATCAGTCTGTTTTTATATTATCAAATAAATCAGGGATGGGGAACCTCCTTTCTCTGAAAAGCCATTTGGATATTTATAATATCATTTGTTAGTTAAACAAAATTACAGACTTAAAGATTATGCTGTTGTCTTTGATTAAAAAATTAATTTATATACCCCTAATCATTTCAGATAGGCACTTCAATTAGCAGACCAATTTTAACCTTTGCTTTTTAATTAAATAAGGGCCATATTTTTTTTGTAAATTAAAAATAAAGTAACAGTACTATTAATGATTGTTCTACAGTAAATGATAATTGTTTTCCAATTCTGCTTGTAAGTATTCTTGGTAATATATATATATTCTCGGATTTCTTTATATTTGATTATTTCTAACTTCTCTTTTACTCCAGTTAGCACTTGACCTTTATGCTAGGATTCACAACAGCAGTCATCATCAATTTGTATCCATTATTTTGATTTACAATCAATTATTCACTATAATGATCGTTAAAAAAAAATATAAAAAAATCTTTTTGGTGACCATTTTGTAACACTGATGTCTTCAAAAAATAGTTATTAAAATCATCTCATCCAAAAGCAAAATAGTGACTCTGATGCTGAAATTGTACAGCATATTTTATTCTTAGAATATGATTATTGAATGTCCAGTATTTTATTTAATTTTCATTGAATGTTTTTACAAGACAATTAGTACTTCATTAATAACATATCCAAAGTAAAGATTTGAGTGACTATAAAACAAAAAAATAAAAAGATTCATCCAGTGCACAGATGTAAATCAACACTATTGTAAAAATAGAAAATTTGTTCAGCATAAAATTAAAAATGTACAGTACATATATTAACTAAAATATTCAGTCAGTTAATTTTGAGTTAAAATTTTTCTGTCACGTCAAAACTACTACCATTGCTAATCTAAAATATTTTCAATCAAAAATTACTAAATGTAAATTAAAAATAAGCCTGTCTTTCTCGATTTTAAATCATCACATGTTTTTTTTCAGATATCTAAAGCAATGAAGACATTACACATGTGAAAAAAAAAAAAAAATGCAATACCAGGGAAAAAATATAAATTTCCTTCGGCATAAAACCAAAAATAATTTTTGCTCATATATACTATCAATTTTAAATTGTGTATAGTATAAATATTAGCTAAAATTTTGAACAATCAATTTTGGATTAAAATCTTTACGAATTCTAATTTTAGTCAAATCAAAACTGTTATCCATCATATTTGAATTGCATTTTGGGAGTCAAATGTCAGATTGATTTTATGCAATTAATAATAAATTGTATAAGATGATGAAAATGCAATACAAATAAAATGAATAAGATTAATGCCTTTAATTTTTGCTTAAATGGTTTGTAACTCTTTCATCGAAGCATATTACACTATTCAACAAATTGCTACGTCATTGCAAAACATGGATACCGTATTTGATGAAATAGTGATGTCATGTCCAAAAAACACCGCTATAGCTATCATATTTGTTTATTTAGATCAGCACAATACACATTGTAACAAAAGCCTTAAATATAGATTATAATGTGCAAAATCAGAATGCATTAGATATCCTCCCCCCTTTTCATTAAGCTGAATTTTTTTTTTTTTTAGAAGTTGATTGTGATTAAGTTTTTATAATATATCGTATGTTTATTTGGCTTGTTACACTAATGATAAAAGTCTAAATAGTCAATCAAATGATTTATTATTAAAGATTGTTTTTTTAAATTTAATAATTTCACATAAGTAATATAGTATAATACTGTAGTACAAAAAAATTGAAACTTCACTATGGATTTTTTTTTCCGGCATAATAAAAAATAGTTGTGCAGAAGAACACAAAAATGTTGTTAAATGCTAGTTTAGTTTCAATTTCTCTGTCTATTTTGTTGTACTTTTTGATCAATGAAAACATGCATTTTTTTTTTTTTTTGAGATTCTGTTTAATATTATCATAGCAACTAATATAACCACAAAACAATCGAGAAAATCTTTGAATTGGAAACCAAAAAAGGTTAACAATGATTGATGAATGGATCACAGGAAGTAACTTTAAGCCAAGTGGGTTTTTTTTATTTTTACATAGATTTAATTTGCATTATCATACATACATAAATACATATTTAAAGTGAATACCTGCATAATATGCACAGCACAATTTACACACATATAATGTACATTAAAGATTTTTTAAATTTTCATATATAGTCAATAAGTTATTTTTTTAATGTAATATTCGGAACTTATAATGTAATTTTTTAGCTGGAGTAACCAACCAATTTTTTTTTCATAGACAGCCTTTATAAATGCTTATTCTGCCTACAATATTTTTGCTTAACGATGAGTTTTGGAGCATCGATTCACTAAGGGAGTAAATATGTAGTTTCAATTTTTCTTTTTTTTTTGTAGTATAACTTGCTTTCACAGAATTTTCTAACTTGTATCTACTTTTTATATAACATGTCAGCCATTTGTTGAAGCTCTTTTTAGTTTTTTATTTCAATATTGTTTTTTTCTCCAACAATTTTGTTGTAATCAGAATATTTTAATAAATATAGCAAATTAAAATTATATTTTTTATTAACTGAAATACTTTCCAGACATGTCAGGCATTATTGATTTACTCTTTCTATAAAGAAAAAAAATGCTTTGGTTCATTTTTTTTTAAATGCTTGATTTTCTATATCAATTTTTTTTTATTTGCTGTGGTTATCTTAATAAATAAAAAGTAAATGCAAAATAATAAAGCAAGGTTAAATTTGAGTTTTATTTTTGCTAATATATGTTTGTAATGCCTTTAGTGTTATTGTAGATTAAGTCTAGTCAGATACCATACAATATGCATAATTTGTTGGAATACTGCACCTCTAATAGAATGAACTAAAGCTATTATAAAAGTGAGAGAAAGAAAAAGATATAGTTGACAAAATAAATGTTTTATTTTACTTAACTCTTAATTCATTATTTACACTAAACCCATGTGCATATTTAAATAGAAGTTTTATGAACAGCTATTTTATATGTGCTTTTGAAGATATCTTCAGGCCATATTGAGACTGTCAATTGCCAGAGTTGGTCCTTGGGCTAGAGTTTCCCTCCCATGAAATGGATGGCAAAATAAGTATTATTTACTTAATTTTTTTTTTTTTTTTTAAAAGATTTTGGATAGATTAATAGCTATTAAAAATTAAAAATAAAATTTAGTAGTAGAAGATTAATAAATATAAACAAGAATATACAAAAGTATAAACTCCAAAGAAATTCCAATGTACAAGAAACTTAACAGAGAATTGAGAAACTGGAAATATTGGTGAAACCTGGTTAAAAGAAGAATGTAAAATGAGAGGAAATTGCAAGTAAAAAGTCAATATAATTTAATACATGATAAAGTATATATTGGTTAAGTGTTGTGTTTTTAATTTGAATCGATTAAAAGCAAAAACAAGAATTTTTTTTGATTGTGAATTTATAGTATGCTGATGATTGCACTATTTTTTCCAGTTTAAACCCCCTTAAATCCTAAGATTCCATCTTTAATTAAAAAATTACAATAAATATATATACATTGTTAGAAAGAAATAAATATTATAAAAACTGTCAGATAATGAAAATTATTCTACACGAATAAAGCGTGATAAACAGAGCAGAAAAACATTAATTAATGTTTTTGTGCTCTGTTTATCATGCTTTATTCGTGCATTATTATTGTTAGAAAGAGCAAACATGAAAGAATGTAATAAAGCTGATAAAATAGTCATTACCTAATAATAAAAAAAATTAAAAAACAAGATTTTTAACACTTTTAAACATGTTTATTTTTACACTGGTTCACAAATTCTAAATTTTGAAAGTTATATGTTAAAATTACAATTTCATAGACAGCTTCATCACATTTGTCATAAAATGCTAGAAAAAAATGATATATATGTCTTACCTGAAGTAATTTTTCAGTGAAAAAATTACAAAAACAATGTGATTGGTAACTTCCATTTTTACTAGCTGACCCAGATCCTGTTCTTCCATATCAGGATATCTGCTAGAAATGTTTAGTTGTCCTTCAATGCAGGGTATCTGTTAGAAATATGTTTGGTTTTTAGTGGGGGGGGGTAAGTTATAGTTTACAAGATATTATGCAAAGAGAACTTTAGTAAATTGTAGTGTATTATATTATATAAAATATTATATATTAATTATTATATATTAGTGAAAAATGGGGTGTGACCTAAAATGTGTATTCTTGTCAAATAAAGTGTACTTAAATAAATATCAAACAGTAAGAACAGCTTATTACATATTATGCAAAGAGAACTTTAGTAAATTGTAATATATCTAAAAATATAATTAATTATTATATTATTGGGGAAGGGGGTCATCTAAAATATGTATTCTTTTCAAGTAAATAAAGTGTAAAAAAATAAATATCAAACAAAAATTTCTCTAAGATAAAATGAATAAAAACTAAATAAAATCAATAAATATCAAAATAAAGAAATTTATTATGCACACTGATTATATGTGTGTGGCAGAGATGATGTATGAAGTGGATGGCTGAGGTTGTGTGATCAAGTCTGGATGTATATGTTTTTATATTATTGAAATGTATTGTCTAAAATTATATAACATATTTATTCATTTCTATATATATATATTTAATTATATAAAAAAAAGTAATAAAAAAAAAACAAGTAAAAAACTAATTGAATACTGAAATAAAATCATAATATATTGTAACCAGTTGGGTTACATCACACACACTAATATACTGTATGTGAATATATATATATATATGTAAAATAAAGGAAAAGTAGAAATAAACATAGAATAAATTTTTGTAGATATTTTTCTATATTTTCTAAAATAAAATAATACTAAGTAGAGGGTTAAATAATAACTCTGATTTAAAATAAAAATTGTATTATGAAATTAATATTTTAAAAAGGTCTGATAAATTTTATTTGTAATTCTGATTTTGAAATTTAAATATAAGTTTGTTTTTTTTGATACTTTTGAAAACAATGTCTATTTTTAAAATCTTTTAATTAATACTTGTATAAAATATCTTTTTTAATTAATGCTTGTTTTCATTTCTACTATGTAGTTAAAAATCTTTGTAGATTAAAAATTCTAAAGGATTATCACATCTTTGGTCAAATTCCAATTTTTAATGTAAAAACATGACAATCACACTTCCATAGAAATTTCCAGCTTGTTTTCAAATGGATTAAAGTTAATTGAAAACAGCCACTGTGTTTTTGTCACCTGACCTACCCAAGGTTATATAAGACTGATAAAAAAAAATAATATCAGTTAGTTTTTGCTTGTAGTTTGTAAGAGTTGACCAGAGGAGTCTGGTTGTAGTATTTTAAGCAGTGGCCAACTGGGCCACTGCATAGTCTGGATAATAATTTTTATACGAACGGTCAGCTGAAAATTGGTTTCAATATTTTACTGCAACTTGATGAAGTGCAGCAGTTGGTTTTAGCTGACCAGAGAATTTGCAGAATAGCTACCATAGGTTGGTGTAGTTGAAGGCAAGCTAATAGACTGTTTTCCTTAGTAGGAGTTTGAATTCACATAGAGTAAATGACCCACTTCTTTGTGCTGTAATTCATAGCCTTAAACATGGAAAGGACAGCTGCTTGTCTGGAACAGTTCTACACAGACAGGAGACCAATTATGGACCAGCATTATAGATGGATTATACTTTGACCTGATGATGACAATCACTAAAACCAAACTCACCAAGAAAAAAAATCTTCCAGCTTGCTGAAAGGCAGAGAAACACGGATAAACGTATATACAGCTGGTGGTGAGTAGCATTATATATGATAAGGAAGTTTTAAACAATTTCCTTAGTAAAATGACATTTTTATAACTGACAGAAATATATAAAACGATATTAGTTTAAAATCGTTTATTAAAGAAGAAAAAACTGTTTACAGTTATATTTATGATTAAAAAAAAAAAAAAAATAGGAACAAAGTTATAATTAATAATCAAGAAGATTTCCAAAAATCTTTTAGACTAGGAAAAGCAAGACATTTTAAATCAATTAACTGTCAAAAATTTGATAGTTCTTATTTTAAAGAAAAGGACTATATTCAAGATTAAATTGCGAAAATAATCTTTCATAATTTTATTATAGCTAAATTAATGTTTCATATGTCTGTGCAAATTATATATACGTGTTTCAGTAAACCTAGTATGTAAAATGTATTTCATTTAACTGAAACTTCAATCATTTATTGTATTTCATATAATTTAAGAGTTTGATAATTATTTTGTAACAAGTCTACAAATAGGTTATTTCACGCACACACATGTATATGTGCGTATGTTGTCAATTGTAACGCATATGTAAATTTTAATCAATTTTTTTTTTTTATAATGATTTTATGTTTAATTGAAATGTATTCCTTGTATATTATAAAACGCACGTCTGTGTACGGATATATATTTAACAACATATCTATATCTATGATTATGTTTTTTTCAATAAAATTATCAAAAAAGGAAATAATTTTTTTTTTTTTTTTTATTTAAATCTACTCATCATCCAGATCGGGAGGGGGGACGCGAATGATTTATTTTTATTTTAATTTATTTCATTTACTTACATAAAATCAATAAAATCTGAATATTAACTCACCCCCCACTCTCTCTCCACTCCCCCCACCTTGGACAATAAGGTTTCTCAAGGGTGTTACATGATTGTTTGGAGGGGACTTCTCCCAAAAACGCATTGTCCGCTAATGAAATTCAGCATGGTTTTCTAATTAGTCGATTACGGCATAAGGATTATTTATTGGTTGTCAACTATGAGGGTTGTTCGCCCGAACACAAGGCGCTTTATGTATTAACATAATTAATTGACGTTTACTTTGATTGATTATAGACCCGCAGCTCTAAATTATTAAAGGAAATAAGAAACATCGTGACTTACGGCACGATGTTGACATAATTAATAAAGTAACTAAATTGAAACGAAAATTAAAATTAACTAAATCTACTTCAAAGATAAGTTATTAAAGAATAAATAAACTACGGTTTTGATTGTGTGTGAAAAGATTTGAGATATGCTCGACTTGATTAGATATTGAACAAGTTTATTAAATATGAAAAGAAAACATTATTAATTGATTTATTACAAACGTTAACATACATTCACGCTCACAGAGAATCATAATTAGTCATAACATAATTTGAATAATGAGATAAAGTTCCTCTCTATTTGGTAAAATATATCTTTCCTTAGATTCACTTAAGTTCAGAGTTCATGTTTACAAAGTTCAGTAACAAAATAAACTATCATGACGAGGAAAGTCTTAAGATTTAATGGTGCAAATTTATGTTGGTTAATTACGAGATTGCCTTATGAGTTTATAAATTGAGTGAGTGAACATAATATAAAACATATTTACCTAGGATTTGTCTTGGTTACAACGAATGTCGATTGGTCTGGACGAGTTTGGGTATTTCACGGAACATTTCTTTTATTAGGAGCATTCACTTAACACGACGATGTTATCAGAATTTCATAGCTTCGGAGATATTTCAGTAGCGGAGCGCCGATCAGTCACTGAAGGGTTTATTAGCCCCTCATGACAGTCGACGCTCTTGGTATTAATTTCATAATGGTCATCGTAAATACTGAGGAATAATCAAGCTAATTCAGAACAATTCTATTTTTAAAATGAAAACATAAGCATCGGAATAATGATTAGGTGCTAACTCGGCGTACTGAGAATTGGAAGATAAAAAAAACACAGCAATGATAACGTATCAATCGAAATGAATCGAATCGAACCATTGAATAGGTTTTGACTGGTATTTATAAGGGTTGGTCCATATCTTGGGATCCAATCTACCCCCATAGTTCCCTGTTCTTGGAGTTGTCGTTCAGGTCCGCGTTTGAGGTACCTGCTCACTCACTCTTTGTGCTAAAGGCAATATTTATTTTGAGACAATCTCATTTTGCAATCTCACTCAACCAACCTTATTCCTTCACACCTCGAATGCATGCGTGTGTGCGTGTGTTTTACCAGAACAATACAAGCTATTTTAAATTTAGAAGTCGAGCATTTTATCTTTTCCTCAAATCTTTTCTATAAGTTTTATTCTAGTTAACATTAGATTTCTAAAATAAACATTTTTAATTCCCCGTGGTGATTTTGATGGACAATTATATTTTATTATTTAGGAGAGCAAATTATATTTTGTTATTATTTTTTTTTATTATCTAAAAGCTTTAATCATTTAATTAGACGTTTTACCGTCTGTATTTTATCAATGTGTTTTATAAATGTATTTATGAGAAGAAAAAAAATATTACACGTTACGAAAATAAAATTACGAGTGTTTTAGGCTGCTTGCTGGTGTGTGTGTGTTTATCGATTTGTCCCGTTCTGATCTATGCTTCCTAGATTTAATACTGATGTAACGCTGTCTCGTTACAATATATATATGCGTTTGTAGAAACTTATTAAGAAATATTGTAAATCTATATGGTAACTTTAATTGTGTATATAATATTGTATATCATTCAAAATCAGAACCCTTATAAGACCTTATTTATTTATTTTATTGTTATTAATAAACTTAGTTAATTGTTAAAATTGTATTCCATCATCTCTTGTTCACATACAGTAATAGAGCCCATGTTCTCTGAGCTAGATTTCGGACACAGATAAATGGGGATGTGTTTAGTGCTTTGGGCATCCAGTGATGATCAATCATTATCCTGGTTGGCGCAAAAGAGGATACTCTTTAAAGCCCGTGCAGTATTATTTTTTTTATTTTACTTTAGTCTTATTAAAAATTTAAGTTTATAGTTGGCCAGTACAAGTGGCCTGAGCATTGATGATGATCAGCATGTTTTAAATGTCCCAGCATTATTGTTTAGATTTTTTGATTCTTATGTATTTTAATGGATGGGCACTAAGCTGGTGCATCCAAGTTATGTTTAAATAATTGCCCAAGGTGGCAATGGCTCAGTAGTTAGCCTGGTCTAAAGAAGACCCATTTCCAATCCAGTCACAAGGTTCACTGTTGATTTATATTTTATGGTTCAAATCCAGCCACAAGATGGACTGTTGATTTTATTCTGATTTATTATACTGATTTGATTATTCCCATCAATGATGATGATGGATGATTATTTCTCTTGAGTACTCATACTTTGACTTACTGATAATGCTGGTTGATATATTTTTGATGTATAGTTGCTATTATGAGTTAACTGGTTGATCTCTCAGAGATTCTTTAATTTCATACTCTTATAATTTAATTTTACTGGAGTGATGATGATTTTTCCATCACCCCAATTCAATTCTACTTTCCACTAACTTTCCACCCACTCCCATCCCGTCACAATATCTTGCCTATGGCACTCATCATCATCATTATCAACCATTATCAATCCACTGCAGGATGAAGGTCTCTCCAAGTTTAATCCATCTTCTCCGATCTTTAGCTTCTCTTCTCCACATCACCCCTGCACACTTTCTTATTTCATCCATCCATCTCACATGTGGTCTCTTTCTGGGTCTTTTACAATCTTTTGGAATCCAGTTTAAAATTTCAATTGTCCATCTATTATCATCTCTTCTAGCAATATGTCCAGCCCAACTCCACTTCAATCTCTTAATTTTTTCAATGATGTCAGTAACACCTGTTTGTTCTCTTACCCATACATTGCGTTTTCGATCTCTTCTTGTTACTCCCAACATACACCTCTCCATACTTCTTTGAGTGGTCTGAAGTCTCTGTATTGCTCTTCTATTGAGTGTCCAAGTCTCAGATCCATAAGTAAGAACTGGTAAAACACATTTGTTAAAAACCTTCCTTTTCAAACACATAGGCATATTTCCTTTTAGTATCAAGTTATTTCTACCAAAAGCACTCCAACCAAGTTTAATTCTATGATTAATTTCCTCCATTATGTTTCCATCTGTATTAATAATCTGACCAAGGTATTTGTAACTGTTAACTTCTTCTAATTCATCATAATCAATCTTTATTTTCATATTTTGAGCAAACCGATTAAACATTACTTTAGTCTTTTTAACATTTATCTTTAGTCCTACTTTCATCTGATAACTCCTGCAACATTTCCTGCAGCTTTGAAGCATTATTTGCAAAAACAACTACATCATCTGCGAAATCTAAATGACTTAAATAACCTCCATTTACTTTCACTCCTTTAGTTTCCCATTTTAATCCACAAAATACTTCTGCTGTAAAAAGTTTTGGAGATATGGAGTCACCTTGTCTTACACCTTTCTCAATGTTGACTTTCCCAGTATCATTATGTAATCTAATTGTTGCTGTTGCATTTTTATAAATATTCTTTAAAATATGACAATTTCCTGGATCTATACCTTGATGATCCAATGCTTTAATCACTGAAGAAATGTTTATAGAATCAAATGCCTTTTCATAATCTACAAATCCAAAACATAATGACAACTTATATTCATTTGTCCTTTCTATAACTTCTCTCAATACCTGAATATGATCTACTGTACTAAAACCACTTTTAAATCCAGCTTGTTCTCTTGGTTGGTGGAAATCCAATGTTCTCTGTAGACGAGTTGTAATTATTTTGATAAAAATTTTATATAAAACTGATAAAAGGCTGATAGGTCTGTAATTTCTAATATCTTCTTTATCACCTTTTTTAAATATTAATATTATTACTGCATTCTTCCAATCATCCGGTACATCTTTATCATTTAGACATTTGGTATATAACTTTGCTAAAAAAATTTCTGTTTCTTCACCTGCTTCTTTTAATATATCAATTATAATTCCATCATTACCTGGAGCCTTTCCTTTCTTCATACATTTAATTGCATTTCTCACTTCTTCATTTAAAATTCTGGGCAATTCGGAAGATGTAATAGATATAGGAGGTACTTGATCTTTATTACTATATAATTCTTGATAAAAATTTTCTACCAATTTCATGATGTCATCTCTCTTTTTAGTAATAATTCCATCTTTTTTCCTTATTGCAGATATAAATTTCCTACCAATACCAAAATGTTGGTTTACATTCTTAAGACTTTTATTTTCTTCTACAGCTTTTCTTGCTAGTTCACAGTTATATTTTCTTATATCGTTTTCAACTCTTTTCAACACCATTTTACAAAATTCGAGATATTCAATTCTTTTTAGTGCATCATTTTTGTATATCTTCATATTTCTTCTTTTCTTCATAAATTCTCTAGTTTCAATAGAAATTTTGTTGGTCAATTGCTGCTTTTGTCTACCAGCTATCTTTGTTGCAGTTTTTAAAAGTGTATCAGTTATTTTCATATTAATTTCATTCAAATCTGAATCATGTTCAAAATCTACTAATACTTGAAATCGATTTGTAAGTTCTAATTTAAATTCATTAGAATGTTTCTGAAGATTAGGAATATCAACTGTAAATATTGTTTTTCTTAACAATTTTTGTCTTTCTAGTTTTACATTAACACGCATCTTGCACCTTACTAATCGATGATCACTTCCTGTGTTAAATCTATTAAGAACATTACAATCTTGAAATATGTATTTCCTGTTAGTCAAAATATAATCCAATTCTGCTGTACCTTCATTTGGATGTTTCCATGTCCATTTTCTTTTAACATTTTTCTCAAAAAAAGAATTCATAATATAAAGTTTTTTCTTTTTCTGCAAACTCCACAAGTCTATGTCCTCTCTCATTTCTATTACCATAACCAAAATTACCTACAGCACTTTCATCTTTCATTTGTTTACCAATTCTAGCATTAAAGTCTCCCATAACAATTTTAAAATGTTGTTTACTCTTATCAAAAGCCTTTTGTACATCCATATAAAAATCTTCTACTACTTCATCACTATGAGAACTTGTTGGGGCATAAACCTGAATTATATGCATTTGGTGTCTGCTATTAAGTTGTATAACTAATCTTGCCACTCTGTCTGATACACCATCAATCTCCACAATATTGTTCTTCCACTTTTTATTTATAATGAATCCTACTCCACTTGTATTTCCAATATTTGTGCCTTTATAATAAAATATATGTCCACTTTTTAAATCAATTGTCTCTTCACCTTTTCTTCTAACTTCACAAAGTCCAATAATATCCCATTTAATATAAGAGAGTTCTTCTTCTAATTCTTGCAATCTTCCTTCACTTGAAAGTGATCTGCAGTTGGAAGTACCTAAATAAAAAGTTGTCATCAAATGGCAGCCTGGGTCCGCAATCAGGAGATTCTTAGCACCCTCCGCCTTCGGCCACCAACCGCTGCCTTGGTTGGTGACTTTACAGCCTCCTGGGAACAAGGGCCATGCTTTATTTTTGTCTGTCATAATTGTATATATGTATTGGAAAAATATTTATCATTTACACAAACATTCATTCTGCCTTATCAGGCACTGAGAAGAAAGACCATGGTGTTTCTCGATCTTAAACTCAGAGGTAAAAAGCCATAAAACTCACCACGCTGGCTAATGCGTGTTGGTGAGCAGCCCATCCATGTTCGTATACTATATGAATAAACACATAGTAATAACAGCTGCAACGACAAGAACGTATGGAGTGGACATTAGGAATTTCCCCTGCTCGGTTCCTTTAAGGCCTCCAAGAGGAATCAAAGGGTCTCCTTTCAGTTAATAGCAAACTCCTTTCTGCAGCCGCCTATGGCACTAAATATACATATATGATCGAGTCTGGATGTATATGTTTTTATAACATTGAAATGTATTATCGAAAATTATATAACATATTTATTCTTTTCTATATATATTTAATTATATAAAAAAATAAGTAATAAAAGTAATTGAATACTCACTGACTCCTGGTTAGTTAGCATCTGTTTCAAATTTGAATTTTCTGACACATTAGATGTGATACCCATAGTAATCCTTGCAGATAAAAAATTATTTCAATCCTTTTTTTTTTTTTTTTGACATTATAGCTACCAAATCCTATTTCTTACACTGCAGCTTCCAGATAGCTTGAAAAAATGAGCTTCTAGCAAAATGGTAAGAGAAAGCAATTCAGCCGTAAAAAAGATTTTTCCCTTTAAAAAATCTTTAAAAAAATGAGAGAGAAAAAAAATAAAAATTGTATTTTAGAAAAAAAATAAATAAAATATCCAAATATCACCATAGAAAAAAAAAAAAGCTAATTTGAAACATAATAAAATGGCGGATCGAATGGTCTGAGACCCGTAAGTATATGATTTACCGATTTCACGCAAACTCAGTTGAAACTCAAAATTTTTGAACAGGGGTGCTTTGGATTGAAGGGATTAAAAGACAATTTACACAATGTATTAGTATTTTGACTGCAGTGTATAAAAATGTTAGTTGATTAATTGTCTAAAAAATTCAAGTTTCTTTTATCAACTAATGATGGAAGAATTCTTAGCAATTTTTAGTTTGGATGGTTATCAGCTTGAGAATCTAGTTTTATAGATAGAAAGTTGGACTTATTTGTTGAAATACAATGCAGATGCTAATGTGCTGCTATTGCTTTGGAACAAGTTCATCACAGAAAATAATTAGTGGAACTAAGTTAGCTGTATGTAAAGCTGTCATTTTACCTAATTTAATTTATTGAAGTAAGATTTGGACACTCTTTCAGCACCATATAAATGCATTAGATGAGTTTCATTTATGGATGCTACAGAAAATTTTTAAAATGGTAAGATATTAAATCAATCGATATTCTTCACTTTTCTGAATGTGGAGGCATTATAATCCATTACTATAATAAAATCACACCTTCATTAAATTGGACATGTAAAACAAATGAATAATACATGACTTCCTAAAATAACTTTTTATGGCGAATATGAGCATAGTTTATATGGGAGAAATAGATTATATCTATAAGGATTATCTCAAAGGCATTTTAAAGACATTCAGTGTCAATTGTTTTCAATGGGAACATATAGCTGAGAATAAAATACATTTGGAGAGAACATGTTAAGGTATTTCAGAAAGAAAAGTTTTTTGCTGAAGAAATTAAAAGACAAAATTGTAAAATACCATGTAAACAGAAAAATGGGTGGCATGTTTTATTTATGAATGTAATTGTGTTTAACAGATTGGTTTGTATAATCATCTTAAACTTATACATTGAGTAATTTTTTTTAGTTAGAATGGCTATACTCATTTATGATTGTGTGATGTATCTGATTTAATGTCGTTTACAAGAAACAACCAAATACACCTAATTCGAGTATCTATTACTTTCTTGCATAAAATTAAGATATCCCATTAAACAGATACAAGATTTTATTAGTATGAAAATTAACAATCATTTAATAACAGAATTATCATTAGTTCTACTAACGCCTGTAAGGCTTACAAAAATAATAATAAGACAGGTATAGTCTATATAATTACTCTAGGTCGGTCTTTGGTACCTTCAGACCCGAATATCTGGTTCTCCTCTCATCGTTGGTCCTGTTCCGAATTCACGCTACACATAAGTCTCGCAGAAAAACAGGACTGATACTGGCTTGTCTTTTTTCTGCTAGATTATATCTACTTTTAGTTCTATTGTTTAGTCCTTATCAATTTTAATCACAACATTATTCTGGGATTATTTCTGAACTAATTAATTAATTGTTCTTTATATTTTTAATCCTTCGTTTAATTAATTATTTATTCTGATCTTCCATCTTGTTTTACACCTTGCTTTTTATAAAATGTATATATGAAAAACCATTTGTAATTTCTAATTTTCATTTTTATTAAATTAACTAGTTTACTTTCACATGTAATTATTTAACACTTTTAACTTCTGGAGTACACACCACAGTTTCAAATGTATTTTTTTAATATTAATCGTACTACAACATAACAGATTGGCTATGTTTTATTTTTTAAATATATTTTGTTGGTACCATAGATTAGGTAAAATGATTTGAATATAATTGTTTAGATGTCTTTATAATATAAATGATTTTTTTCAGCCTTTATAGTCTTGTTACAGATTTCATTAGGTGGTTTTAATATACTGTATTTTTATATCTGTAATACAGATTGGATTTATAAAAAAATTGATCGCCATTAAATTTGATAAATATTTTAATGAAAGATTAATATTTGTCTTATTTTCAAAATTTGTTTTCAGAAATATTGAATTATTTTGATTGGTTTTTGTTAATCATAAATTGAAAGGAAATTATTAAAGAATTTATATAATGATGCAAAAGATATAAGATTAAATTGATCTATGTACTAAAAAGATTCATATAATTGTAAATATAAGGTAAAACTGTTGTTTTTCTTATTTTATATTTGTTGAAATGAAATACTAATGTTTTTTTTTTTTTTTTTCAAACACAGATTTAGATTTTAAGTAGCAAGACACATTACATTGTATTGAAATACTGTATCAGGTTTACTGATTGTATGATCTTTGGTGTTTAGATTCAAAGAAAAAAAAAGATATGTTGGGTGGATAAGATTACATTATGAAAATGTTAATTAACAAATGTGAAATAAAGATATTTAATGAACAAGTTAAGGAAAGAAAAATTGGCAGAAATGACATTATTGTGCATTTTCTACAGAATGATATTAAAAAACTTTAAAATCAAACTAGATAAAATTAAGCACAATTTAATTGTGAGTTAAAGAGACAAATCAAACTGGAGGACTCATTCATGTTCATATATTTTATTTATTTATTTTTTAATGTTAAATTTGCATGCTATCTCAATACTTATTTAGCTGAAAACAAACAATTATTTTTCAATGTTGAAACAATGAAAACAGTTTTTAAATTTATATATAAAAATATGAGATTGTAATTCTTTTTATTTACTTTATCAAGAAAATTATCTTTAATTGTTTTAAAAATAGTTCTGTTGCAGATTATGTCAGCAGTTTTAGGAAACTTAATAGTTTTTTACTTTTACATTTATTTGTTGTAAAAAACACATTCTTTTGAGAATTTATTTAATTTTGGGGAAAAATAGAAATTATATGAATCCAGATCTGCTAGTTAAAGTGAATATTCAAATGCAGTGATTTTTCTTTTTTAAATTTAAAAACTGGTACATGATTAAGAACTTGCAGCTCTTTTAGCATAAGCCTATTATAAATACATGTATATTAGTAGTGTGTGGAATGATCCAGCTATATCTTATCATAGAATGCAATATTAAATCTTTTTCCATGTGATGAAACTACCTACTCCCCACTTCTAGTACCTTCTATATAAAGCTTGATTAGATTATCATTACCAGATATTGTATTTAAATCCTTGTGCCAGACGAGTTTCTGGCATTTCATTATTCATGTTTACTATAGCTAGCATTAGAGTAGGCAAGTGTATTTGTTTTATCATGTATTGTGAGAGCTTGAAAGATGAATCATTTTTGCTTTTATTCTATTCCATACTTATATGTTTCACTTTCAATAATTTATGACTTACTTTTTTTTTTGTTTGTGTGTGTATCTGATCTCATACATAAGTAAGTATACACACACACACACACATGTATTGGTAAATATCAAGCAATTTGTATCCAGCAAAATTCCACTATTACAAACAACTACATGAATAATATAAATCATTTATTGAAATGTTTGCTGGATAATTATGCAATGTAAAGTTTTTATTCAATTTTAAATGTTAATAATTTTAGTAAGTACTAGACTTTGTTCCTGAAGTTTTTTTTTTTTTTTTGAGGGATAGGAATTGGGCTATGACTTAATGCAGTTTAATTATATTTACAGTCTGTAACTGAAAGAAAATGATGACTTTAAGGAAAAAAGGCTAACTAATTTTGCTATCAAGTTATTACCTCTAAACTATCTTTTTAAAGCTGGGAAAAAGATAATTTACAAGCTATTATTTAAAAAAAAACTACATTGCATAATTAATTAAGAGATAGATGTTTTCATTTGGTTAAAATAAAATGAATTATGAACAATTGATGGTTGTTATATTTTTTATAAATAATATTTAAAAGAGTTTTACTTTGCTTTTTAATCTTGTATCAACCCCAATTTTTAAAGTTTATAATAATTTATATATAGCCTACTGTATGTATATATTTTAATGATGTAAAAAGTTCATTTTAAAGATTGTGAATAGATTTAAATATTGAGGTAACAATATAAACTATTAAGAAGATGACAAATAGTGATATACTTTTACAAACAGTTATTTAGTATTCTTGGTTGCAATGTTCCATTATATTTTACTTAAACTGTCTTCACTATCAATATTTTAAAAGTTAACTCCCAAAGAATCTATCATATATTGTAGATATTATTTTGAGTAAATAACTAATTTAGAATATTTTATATATCAAAATTTACAACTGATTAAATCTTATAACATTGATTATAAATAATTTTAATTTATATATATTGGTAGCTGTGTTTTCAATTGTTTTACTTCATTTGAGAATTCATATGTAAGAGATTTCTTTGATTGCTTAGAAATGCTGTGACAGACTTGTTTATTTAGCAAACATCTCTAATTACCCTAGATTTCTTTGTGGTGTGATAAATATTAGAAATTTGATCATATACAATTGTTTGATGTAATATTCTAGTAAATTACTCTTAAGCCTTTGCAGTGTTTTATATATGCATATTAAATAGATTGAACTTTTGGTATTATTGTGAATAATATAAAGACATTGAATAGAGAAAAAAGTATACAATTAATTTAAGAAATCAATAATACTTTTAAGGTATTAGTATCATCATCATGATTATCAAAGCAACAGTATTTCACCATTAAAATTTTAAAAAACTTTTTTACTTATTTGTCACATGTTCATTTTGCACAATAAAGCTTTTTTGATTTTTCTTGTATTATTATTCTTTGTTATATTGACTTTATATTAAATATATATATATATAATGTTACATGGGTTAAAGTAAGTTCATTATACTTTTAATAGAATATACTATTTAAATTATTTTAAAATAGTTTAATATCCAGATTTGTGCATACTATTTAATTAGGTACCATTGTGAATGTCTAGCTCCACCCTTGGAACATATTCCAGTGGAAGAATGGTTTTGTCCAGAATGTTTTCAAGAGCAACAGGGTAGGGAAGGTATGCATTTTTAATGTGGTCCCATATTGTGTGTACATGTGCATGCATGTATGTCTGTATGTTGCATATAATTACATGAGAATATAAGCTAGATTCTACTATTATTAAGCATTAAGATTTGATCATAATGTGTAATATATAGAAGTTCATCTTTAAAGCTTCCTCTGTTTATTAGATATCAATATATATCTGGGTCTCTTTTTATGCGGTAGATAGGTTCCACAGAAAATCCACATTAAAAAAATCGCACAAAAATAGACTTAACTTACCTTGAAAAATATGGGATATGTTTCTTAATTTTCAATAATTGCATAAAACCAAAGCAACCAGGTAAAATTACTTTAAAATTCACATTAAAAAAATAAGGTAATAAAGTATGACTAATAAAAAATTTCAAATGTTTGGAATAAATTAATACAAGATAAACGTTTTTTACTTTTTTTATTAAGTATTTAATTTTATTCAAAATAATGTTTTTATGTGTAATTTATTTTACATTTTTTCATACATATTTTAATCATTATTGCTATTTGACAGTATGCTGGTTCGTTTGTGAACTGGTAAGAAATCAGATTCGTCACAAAAGGAAATACAATTAGCGCCATCTTCAGTCTCATGCTGTTTTAATGGTTTTCAGTCGACAATGTAATCGGTAGTTAAACTTTGAGATGATGATTTTACTAATTGTTTATGAAGTTCACGATGTCTAGCTGTTAGAGAATGCACTTCCACGAGTGCAACTATATATATATAACACGCTTCCATGAGTGGGTTAATAATGACTAATGGTTAAATTTTCTTTTATACACATATATACATGGAGAAACTTTTAAACAGAAAAAAGTTAGAAGTAAAAATATTTAAAAACTTTTAAAGGTACATTCTTTTTAAGTAGAAATTAAAAGTTTTTAAGTATTTTTACTTGTGTATATAAAACGGGGAAATCCTGATTTTAAGTAAACTATGAACTTCTTTATCGCATAAAAGAAAACCACATAAAAAGACATTAAGAAGAAACATGAATCGCATTAAAAAAAATCCCACAAAAAGAGACCCAGGTGTATTTTAACATTTTGGAACATTGTCTTTATTTAAAACTTGTCATGTTATGGAAATTAATAAGTAAGTATAATTGAAATATATTTTTTATTTTAATATTTATTTGTTAATTTAAGATTGTAAATAGTTAATGTTATTTCAATAATGTTGATTTTTAAGTTACCTCAAAATATTTTTAAAAATTTGTTTGAGAGAGAGAAATGTTATTCTTAAACAAAAAAAAAAAAAATCTTGAACAAAACACTTAATCAATTCTATTTAATTGTTATGCTTGTATAAAACATATGGATCATGGTAAATGACATATCTGTGTTTAGTTCAATCTCATCTAAATACATTATATAAATAGAATTTTTATGTTGTGAGTGAAAATTCTGTCATTTGGATAAGGATAAGCTTTAAGAATTTAATAATGACTAATTAAATTTTCCAATACTATTATAAGGATTGAATTAGGAATAAATGATTACAGAAATATTGAACTCCTTGAATTAAGGCTTTAAAATGAAATTATTCTGAATTATTAATTTATTATTATATAGTGTATATTGGAATGATAATCCATATGGAATATATATTTCGTGCATGTGTACATTAAAGTTATATATTTGGAAACAATTTTAAGTCAAATTGGTATATATAATATAAATAAGAGACATCAGTGGATGTATTTGAAGATATTTGATTATTATTATTATTTATAACATTTAAAAATACATTATGCATCTTTTGTTTAAATAAAGTTAATATTATAAAATCGTAACTTAATAATTTATTGTTAATCTTATAGATATATCCTGGTCTTTAAAAAATCAATTTTTGCTGTCTATATAATGTTTAAATCGATTAATTGTAATTTTATCATTATTGAAATGCTGATTTATATAGAGCTGATGGTGATTATTTGTTAGTAAATATTTTAATTAGGAACTAAAATATAATCTATTGTTGCATCAGTATGTTACCAAGAGTAATAATATTCTTAGAAATGCATAAGCTAAGTGTAGATAATGAACAGGAATGTGTATGAACTCATTCTCTATTTACTTCTATTAAAAGCTGATTGATTTATAAAAATTTTATGATGCATGGCTAGCTTTGTCACTGTTTCATTCCGGGAGACAGATTCCGGGCATCAAATGAATTGTTTTAACCCATTCAATCCCTTGTTTCAGTTAACAATATGAATATGTTTCAAACTATCATTTGCTATTGTAAATCATTAAGATATATATTATCGCATTACTACTATTATTATCATCAAAATTATTACAGGACTGAAAACAGATATCGCCACAAACTGCTATCATTTATTGCTTCTGCCGACACTCCCTAATAGATCATCAATTGGAAAAATAATATGGATTAGATAACAAACTAAAGGCAATTTCTACATTTCAATTATAGTTTCATGATAAAACTTCTATAATCATTATGTATTCTCTTTTATTTATAATGTTCTGTAATAATTATTAAATTTAGAATTTATTGAAATATATGTGTTGATTAAAGAAAATTTCTAAATGCTTCATTTGTATAAGTTTAAAATATAGAACGAAGGCTGTAAAATATTGATTTACTTTTATTCTGTTGAACATATTAAATATTTTAATGTTCTACATTGCAAATTAAAAAAAAAGTTCAAAGTACATAAATAGTGTTTAACATAATATATGTTCATTTGAAAATTATTGGGAAAATTATGAGAAGAAGAACTCTCTCATATTAAATGGGATATTATTGGACTTTGTGAAGTTAGAAGAAAAGGTGAAGAGACAATTGATTTAAAAAGTGGACATATATTTTATTATAAAGGCACAAATATTGGAAATACAAGTGGAGTAGGATTCATTATAAATAAAAAGTGGAAGAACAATATTGTGGAGATTGATGGTGTATCAGACAGAGTGGCAAGATTAATTATACAACTTAATAGCAGATACCAAATGCATATAATTCAGGTTTATGCCCCAACAAGTTCTCATAGTGATGAAGTAGTAGAAGATTTTTTTATGGATGTACAAAAGGCTTTTGATAAGAGTAAACAACATTTTAAAATTGTTATGGGAGACTTTAATGCTAGAATTGATAAACAAATGAAAGATGAAAGTGCTGTAGGTAATTTTGGTTATGGTAATAGAAATCAGAGTGGACATAGACTTGTGGAGTTTGCAGAAAAAGAATAACTTTATATTATGAATTCTTTTTTTGAGAAAAATGTTAAAAGGAAATGGACATGGAAGCATCCAAATGAAGGTACAGCAGAATTGGATTATATTTTGACTAACAGGAAATACATATTTCAAGATTTTAACACAGGAAGTGATCATCGATTAGTAAGGTGCAAGATGCGTGTTAATGTAAAACTAGAAAGACAAAAATTATTAAGAAAAACAATATTTACAGTTGATATTCCTAATCTTCAGAAACATTCTAATGAATTTAAATTAGAACTTACAATTCGATTTCAAGTATTAGTAGATTTCGAACATGATTCAGATTTGAATGAAATTAATATGAAAATAACTGATACACTTTTAAAAACTGCAACAAAGATAGCTGGTAGAAAAAAGCAGCAATTGACTAATAAAATTTCTAGTGAAACTAGAGAATTTATGAAGAAAAGAAGAAATATGAAGATATACAAAAATGATGCACTAAAAAGAATTGAATATCTGAATTTTGTAAAATGGTGCGGAAAAGAGTTGAAAATGATATAAGAAAATATAACTGTGAACTAGCAAGAAAAGCTGTAGAAGAAAATAAAAATCTTAAGAATGTAAAACAACATTTTGGTATTGGTAGGAAATTTATATCTGCAATAAGGAAAAAAGATGGAATTATTACTAAAAAGAGATATGACATCATGAAATTGGTAGAAAATTTTTATCAAGAATTATATAGTAATAAAGATCAAGTACCTCCTATATCTATTACACCTTCCGAATTGCCCAGAATTTTAAATAAAGAAGTGAGAAATGCAATTAAATGTATGAAGAAAGGAAAGGCTACAGGTAATGATGGAATTATAATTGATATATTAAAAGAAGCAGGTGAAGAAACAGAAATTTTTTTAGCAAAGTTATATACCAAATGTCTAAATGATAAAGATGTACCGGATGATTGGAAGAATGCAGTAATAATATTAATATTTAAAAAAGGTGATAAAGAAGATATTAGAAATTACAGACCTATCAGCCTTTTATCAGTTTTATATAAAATTTTTACCAAGATAATTACAACTCGTCTACAGAGAACATTGGATTTCCACCCACCAAGAGAACAAGCTGGATTTAAAAGTGGTTTTAGTACAGTAGATCATATTCAGGTATTGAGAGAAGTTATAGAAAGGACAAATGAATATGAGTTGTCATTATGTTTTGGATTTGTAGATTATGAAAAGGCATTTGATTTTATAAACATTTCTTCAGTGATTAAAGTATTGGATCATCAAGGTATAGATCCAGGATATTGTCATATTTTAAAGAATATTTATAAAAATGCAACAGCAACAATTAGATTACATAATGATACTGGTAAAGTCAACATTGAGAAAGGTGTAAGACAAGGTGACTCCATATCTCCAAAACTTTCTACAGCAGTGCTGCAAGAAGTATTTTGTGGATTAAAATGGGAAACTAAAGGAGTGAAAGTAAATGGAGATTATTTAAGTCATTTAGATTTCGCAGATGATGTAGTTGTTTTTGCAAATAATGCTTCAGAGCTGCAGGAAATGTTGCAGGAGTTATCAGATGAAAGTAGGAAAGTAGGACTAAAGATAAATGTTAAAAAGACTAAAGTAATGTTTAATCGATTTGCTTAAAATATGAAAATAAAGATTGATTATGATGAATTAGAAGAAGTTAACAGTTACAAATACCTTGGTCAGATTATTAATACAGATGGAAACATAATGGAGGAAATTAATTATAGAATTAAACTTGGTTGGAGTGCTTTTGGTAGAAATAACTTGATACTAAAAGGAAATATGCCTTTGTGTTTGAAAAGGAAGGTTTTTAACAAATGTGTTTTACCAGTTCTTACTTATGGATCTGAGACTTAGACACTCAATAGAAGAGCAATACAGAGACTTCAGACCACTCAAAGAAGTATGGAGAGGTGTATGTTGGGAGTAACAAGAAGAGATTGAAAATGCAATGTATGGGTAAGAGAACAAACAGATGTTACCGACATCATTGAAAAAATTAAAAGATTGAAGTGGAGTTGGGCTGGACATATTGCTAGAAGAGATGATAATAGGTGGACAATTGAAATTTTAAACTAGATTCCAAGAGATTGTAAAAGACCCAGAAAGAGACCACATGTGAGATAGATGGATGAAATAAGAAATTGTGCAGGGGTGATGTGGAGAAGAGAAGCTAAAGATCGGAGAAGATGGATTAAACCTGGAGAGACCTTCATCCTGCAGTCGATTGATAATGGTTGATGATGATGATGATGATGAATGATATTCCATGACCTGCGATTATTCAGGTTTGAGTGTGGGAATTGTCTGATATTGCATGTGTCGACAAGTTTAAAGTATTGAGAAGTTAGATATTTAATTTATGATGTATCATTGATCTCAAATGTAATATCTTGAATCCATATGTATTTTATTATATGCTTTATTAAGAATTTTTTTTTTCCTAAGGGTGTGAGTCTATTTGTGCAGTATTAGATAAGTTATCTTGATAATGAATTATATGTGTATGTATTTTCTAAATATCTATATTGAGCCAGATATTTTATCCCATTCAAAAGTCTCATCACAAAAGTAAAATAAAGGTTTAAAAACAAAGCTATTTAAAAGTTTTGGATATAGAAGTATGTGTAATAAGGGAGATGTGTAGTTATATTTTATGTTTTAAAATTCAATCATTTCTTTTTTTTAATAGATTTTATTTTTAAAATAGTTTACTTTTGTCACTTGTTTTTTTTTTTTTTTTTTAATAATTTAAGAAAGTAATTAAAGGCAAGTAAACTTTTAGTCTTTACAAAAATATTCTAAATTTTTTTTAAAAAAAAAGTTAATCCTTTCTGAACAAAACATTTTAGTTTTGGAATTTTTTTTTTTTTATTGCATTCTTTGTGTTCTGATTGTGATCAATTTTTAATTTATTTCAACTAAAGCTGAGACTTGGTTTTTATATTTTTTTAAATTAATATTTGCCCTGGTCAGAACTACTAATTAAAAGATGTTATGGAAGATAAGAGCTCTTATAAATAGCCCTGGGATTTTGGACTAATTATTCTTCCGCTATCTGCTTGATTAGTATTAATTCAACTTTCTGTGTTACTTGAGACCCAGACTAGAAGTGTTGTGCTGCTGGATTCTATAAGGATTTCTGTCCGCATCTGGAGATCACCATTGCTAATTGCACCTTTGGCTATTCACTATTAGTAAAGTGTACCAAATTTGAATTACTGTAGTCAAATTGCAAAAAAAGGAATCTCCTGCAGAATGCCAGAACTATACACTATGAAGAATTGCCTCAACATCATACTGTTCTAAATCAACTTAAAGACAGACCTCGGATCCCAAATTGTCCCTTCAAAATCATGTTGCAAGAGCTTGAACCAGAACTGATCCTTAACATTGCATCCAACCTCCTGAACAGAAAATGGAAAATCTTCAACAGAATTCTACAGTAGAGTGAACAATATGTACCATGCTGTATGACCTCCGCAGTCTTAACCTTATACCTCGAGGTAACATGTTTTCTTATTCTGTCCTGAGTTTAGAGTCTCAGTTTAATCTTATAAAGTAACGTATTTTTATTATATCTTTTGTCTATTCAATTTAAAGATGTTAAGTATTTATTCTATGTATTTTCTTATTGCATTAGCTATTTGTACTTATAAATTATGTCACTTTCTTAATAAATGCTTGGGCAGATGTAAATAATTTTTTTATTACTTTCATGCCTCCTATTGAGACTTTTAATTATTTTATAGCAGCTTATGTTTGGCCAATAGTTTGGTTGGTAATTCACCAGTTATATATATATTGGTTTTTTAAATCAGGGATTTAAGGATCCCTCAATTTTAAATTACCTACGCCAAAGTATTTTTTTAAGTTTTCTATTCTCATTAAATTGGAGGTTAAGTTTTCTCCCATTCTATAAGTTATAATTCGTTGCATCCCTTACATCATATTTATTTTTCTTGCATTGTCATCAACCGTGGCAATCTTCAACGTGGTTGGTCATGCAGAAGTTCTGCGGCAATATGACGTCACTAGTCAATATGCTAGTCATTGCTCATCCGCGCTGGTTTTGTTGATTCATGCAAGAATCCTTAAATTGTGTTATTTGTATAAAACTTTTTGAATAAGGAAACCAGAGTTGCTTAGGTGAATCTTCAGCTGAAAGTTAATTCTTCCCTCCCTTTTTAAAACTATTAGAAAATTAGCCTGTCTGCCAGAGCGTTGACGTTATATTTTTGTTCGTACACACCCTGATAGAATTTTAATAAAACAGTGTTTATCTCTGTACTTACATTTTTTTTTTATGCTTAGTAAATTTTAACGTTATATTAGCTGACATTTGTCCTAGCTTTATTTTCTCAATTGTGTGAACAATATTATTGAGCTCTTGCTCTCCCTGGGTCTGGTTCTTTTAAAATTAGTAAGTAAAAGATTTATAACTTTAAGATTAGAAAAAGATTATTTTCTAAAATGAATAATATTTTAATTAATGAGAGTAGAATAAGTCTTTAATGAAATAAAACAATTAAAGGAATTCCAATTAGATTTTCTTTATAAGATAAATGGCAAGCTATAAAATTAACTCGTTAATTAAAGTCAGAAAGATAATGATGTAAATTCTTGTATGGAGATTAAAATGAAGAATCGCCTGAGCAGAAGGACAGAATATTAGCCAATCAATTGCAGGGATTTAAAAATAATGAATGCATTAGTACTACGAATTGGATCAAGAAGACTTGATTCTTGAGTTTCATCTATGCACATGTATATATATATGTTGGAGCAGATCATCTCCTGGCACAGTGACTTCAAGTGCGGAGGGCTGACCTCTGAACATGAGAACAGTCACCTAGGACTCAATAAGTCGTATTGATCTAAATTAATATTTGTGTGTGCGTTCGGGCCTTTTTATTTTAATGATTGTATATATGTAAATAGTTAAACGCTATTAAGGATCGTAAGGAAAGAATTATCTAAATATTAACTATTAGTATTGATTTGTACTCGTGGGAGGTATACTTTTAGAATAGCTAGACATAGCAATTGGCGCAATCACAGTCTTAATCCCAACCATTAATTAAAAGAACAGTTAAATTTAGATAAAAGACTAGGCAATGCAAGTAACAATCAGTGAATTTGATGTCAATGAGGCAAGTAGTTGGCCCCTGTACATTCAACATGTAGAAAAATATGTATGTATTAATAAAGTTAAAGATGGTAAGTATAAGATTGCTTCATTATTATGCTTTGCTGGGAAAGGAGTTATTGAGATAGCCAACAAGCTCACTGAACCTAACTCCTGAAGATTGTGTATATGATCAGGTTAAAGACATTTGAAAAACTGTAAAGAAAGAGTGGTCAAAAAGTAATGAAAATAGTGTTAACAGCAAAAACCCATTTATATGTTTTTTGCTGTGAGGAAAAGGGCCACAAAGTCAGCAATTGTTTTGATAAACGAGAACACTGCAATAATTGTAAAAAAATAGGGGACATGGAAAAAATGTGTAAAGAAAAATGTAATGGTCCCAACAAGGATAGTAAGAGTCATAAACGTTCATATCAAGGTCAGCCAATTCAGCATAACAACATTTTAAAAATGTACACCGATGATGATAAAATTATGTTAAAACTAAATCTGTGATCAGCCCATATCTATGGAAGTGGACAGTAGTACCTGCATATCATTGATATCAATCCGCAATTGGTATACTGTTACTTCCAAATGTAGGAAAAGACTTATTATTCAAAAAACTGATCTAAAGGCATTAGGTATGAATGGTAATGTCATTAGAATAAAGAGCGTAGTTGAAGCGCCAATACGTGAAAGTCAAGGCAAAATTAATGTACTACCAGTATATGTAGTACACGGCCCTATCAACCCCATATTAGGCCAAGACTGGTTCAGTGAAATGGGAGTAAAAATAACAATAAAAAAATAATAACCCCCGAGAGAAAAAACTCTCCGAGGGGATTAAGATGAATTTGGGTAAAATAGATATACTCAAAGAGAAAAAACCTTTCCAGCAGCCAGTAATTAACAAAATCAGGTCAGAGCAGGTCCATTATGATCAGAAACATAAGGAAATGAAATACAAAGACGGAATAAAATTAAAATTGTAGCTCATTGGACAGCTGAAGACAATGGCTATCAATGGATTATGAAGCAGATTCAAGAAGGCTGGTCGAAACAACATCCCAGTTTCTTTCACAAAAGAACTTTGGAACGCTCTGAAGGAATTGTAGGTACGCGAAGGCTGCATTATGAAAGGTGAATGTACACTGATTCTAGTCAAGGATAGGCAGTATATAGTGTAAAGTGGCTTCATAATAGTCAACAAGAAAATGGCAAAGCAAAAGCTCTAGCGTTTAGTCGTTTCTGGTGGCCAGATATTAGCATAGACCTGAGGAAAATTAATGATTGTAATTTCAAACAACTACATTTCTAGAGAATGCACCTAGTGAGTTGAAGCAATTCACAGCAGTGGGCTAAAAAAAGATGACAAACCCCACATATCTTAATAACTCGTAGTAAGTTCAGAAATTAAAATCTGATCTATGAACTTGGGAGAAGTAATGATTAAATGCACATACATTTATATATATATAAACTTATAGAGAGAAAAAGTTACAAGCTAAATAAATTAACCAATTAATTGTCGTCGATAGTCGAACATGGCTTTGATTCGCTCTAAAACCTGCAATTTTTACATTATTGTAGAGAATTTACGCCCATTTTAAGCTTAAAAAGTACTGTAAGATGCTGCCCTCTCGAATTATTTTACAAGTAAAAAAATCAATAATATTTAAATTTGACGCGCTTGTCAGTAATTTTCACCGCTGCAAGTTCTTTGTTTTTATAATGAAAATGAATGTTTTAGACTATTTTTTAATATATTATAAATTATTTGATAAAATATGCTGAAAATATAATTATTTTAGAAAAGTACTTAAGATTTTAATAAAAATTCTTTACTTTTGCACGAACGTAAATTGAAAAAGAAATCAATAGCCTACGGAGCATTTTCTAATAAATTATGTATGTTCTCTTTAGGTTCACCCCTATAAAATATTTTTATAATTATAAATAGAAATTTATTTTTGAAAAAACTTTTGTTCACTTTCATAATCTGACAAATTATTAATTTCCTTTTTACAAACGAATCTAATATTAAAAGACAAATATATGTTTACTGCTGATTCTATAATTGACCAATCAACTATCAGTTAAAAGGTTAAAGAATTTTAAAAGACTGATTCTTTTAAAATTAGTTAAGTAAAAGATTTATAACTTTAATATTAGAAAAAGATTATTTTCTAAAATGAATAATAGTCTAATTATAATGAGAGTAGAATAAGTCGTTACGGTTACGGAGAAATAAAACAAAGGAATTCAAGTTAGATTTCTTTTATAAGATAAACTACAAGCTATAAAAATAGCTCATTAATTAAAGTCAGAAAGATAATGTAAATTCTTGTATGGAGATTAAAATGAAGAATCACCTGAGCGGATGGACAGAGTATTAGCCAATCAATTGCAGGGATTTAAAAACAATGAGTGCATCAGTACTAATTGGATGAAGAAGTGCACACGAACATACATATTGGAGCAGATCGTCTCTCATATCATGGTGACTTCAAGTGTGGAGAGCTGATCTCCGAACATGAAAACTGTCATGTAGGACTCAACAGGTCGCATTGATTTAAATTATTATTTTTGTATGCCTTCAGGTTTTTTTCTGTTAATATTTGTATATATGTAAATAGTTAAATGCTATTAAGGATCGTAAGGAAAGAATTATCTAAATATTAACTGTTAGTATTGATTTGTACTCATGGGAAGTATACTCTTAGAAGCGTATATCAACGCTATTTTAATTTAATTTGTTTTTTATAAAACATGTTGATCATGTTATATTCTTCGATTTACAGTACATGAATCTTTAATATGACTAATCTTAACAAATAATAAATTATCTTTAAATTTACTACATACACATTAAAAAATATTAACTTAAAAATGAAGTTAAAAAAAGAGAAGTTATAAATAAATATAATAAAAATATGCTAAACGTTTTCGAGGATCCATGCCTCATAATCATAGAAAACGTTTAGCATATTTTTATTATATTTATTTATAACTTCTCTTTTTTTAACTTCATTTTTCAGTTAATATTTTTTATTTTTTTTTTATGGGAAGTAATTTATTTTATTACATACACATTAATGTTGATTCATTATTTAATAGTCATTAGTAGGTCACTTAAGGTGGAACATAAGCATAGTACAATTATATAAAGGATATGATGTCTATTCTTTATAATGAGAATTTCTGACCTCAGAAATGTATGGGATATTAAAGGAAAGGTGACTTTTCATGGTTACTGGAATTGGTATTGGTGTTACCTTGTTAGTAAAATTAACTTCTTTTGTTATGAGTATACTTCTGTTAGTCTTGGATATTTATAATAGCTATAATAATGAAGATGTCTAGGCTTTTCATCTTCTGGCACCTTTTTGCAAATGTGACATCAGCCTAACCAAACTTCTGTATTCATTATAATATATATATATGGGGATTTTTTGATAAAAGGTATAATTAAAAGGTAGAGTCATTTAAAAAAAAAGTCAATGAGGGAAGTATCTCTCAAAGGTCTATCACTATTATTGTTAATCATATATATTCGATTTCTAAAGCCAAAATCGATGGTATCATAAAAGTGATTTTTAAAGTAAAAGTACACATTTCTGTTTCACTTTATATATATATTGTAACCTAATAAAAATGACGGGGGGGGTGATAAATAATGAGATGAAATGATATGAAAAGAAGAGAGAAATGAATGGAGAAACCAATTGTAACCTTAATAAAATGGGGGGGGGGTGATGATGAAGAGAGGGGTGAGGAGATGATATGAAAAGAGAGATGATGAAAGAGATGAAGATAAAATGTTGTATTCTAAGAAGAGAGAAATGGATGGAGAGATGAGGATGATGAGACGTAATAGAAAGATGAAAGAGATTTATTCTAATATATTCTATTATATTATACTATTGTATATTAGAGACTCTTAACGACTTAACTCAGTGGGGTTACAATAAAATCAAAGATGAATGATGTTACAGGGATATACAATCAGATGGAGGCAAAATCTAATACCAATGCAAACAACTATTGTGTCATGTTCAATAATATAACATGAATAATATAAAGTACATTTTATATCATTATCTAATAGTTATCAGAATCAGCCTCCCATCAGATCATGTACTCTGAATAAAACAAATGGCATTTTGTTGGACTATTTCTCTAAACTATATTAACAATGACAACAAGAGAAAACAATCTCAGGGGTTTAATTAAACTCTTGTGAAAGATAAAAGTCTAAAGTTGCCTAATCAATGATTGCTTGGATAAATAAACAAGTGAGTGATATCCTGGCCGACTATAGGATGCAAGCACTACACTTGTAATGATTGCTACCCCATAATAAGATATCTATCTTTCATCAAATCATAACACATAAAAAAAAATGTATTAATTTGAAGATTTGATTAAATAATCTAAATTTAAACCAATTATAGCATACTACCCAGGATATCATTCGAACTGGGAAAAGGACAAGGGTGCTTTTTATGCCTTTCCCCCTACTCACAGACAACCTTCTAATGAAATTAAATGCAGATGAATTTCAGTTTAAAATATAACAAGATAGTGTGCAGTTAGAAACAGTATAGTCTTCATCTCATATGATATAATCTTCTGTCTTAGAAGATAAGAGTAGCTTAAAATCAATCTTAGAATAAATATTATATTAAGTATTTGTGAATATGTAATTATCTGTTAATGTGACTCAATTTAGGACTCACAATTGAAAGCATGGCTTTATCTGATTTAACCCAGTAAAGAATATTCTGTATACATTGTGAACTTTTGGAACTCAAGACCATAGCATATAAAAGAAAATAAACAGAAACTGAACTTTTTTAAAATAATAGCAAATTTGTTTTATTAACAATATCACCTAACAAAATATTTACAAAATTAAACACTGTTATTTTTAAATATTTTGACTAACAATATTTCCTTGGTTTTACACTAAATTGCAAAATTTTAGTCAAATAAAATAACTGATTCTATCTCATTGATTCTCTTCAACTATTTATTTTTATTAAAATAAAGAGTGAACAGAGGCTAGTTTAACATTTAAATTTATTCAAATAAAACTCTGTAAAATATAAAAGATTCTAAAATTTCTTTAGTTTTCATTAAAGTAACATAAGCTTAATAAAACATCACTTTTATTTATTGGTACATTTTACAATACTGCTGTCAAATTTAGCTACCAGGATAATAAACTAATCTCTTCATATTTAATACAGTAAGCTAAACAAAATTTGTGCTAGGACTGGCATATCCAGCACCAATTTTAAAATTATACTTAATTGCACTTTTATTGTGTAGGATTACAGCTAGCAAGTACTTAAATAAATTTAAATTAAATGCATGGGCCATCATCAGAGTTCATTTACACACTCAAGAAATTCTTGTCCACATAAAATTATTATACCAAATGTTTTAAAATTGAAGGACTTACATTTCCCTTGGCGAAAACTCTGGATGAACACATTAATTACTTAGTATGTGTGAATTACAACTTATAGCCATATGCACAAATCTACATACTTTAAAATAAATATTAATTATTGTTGGTTGGTTGTGTATGATAAAACTATCATAACAGCATAATGCAGACATTGATATACTTTTACGCACTAAAATAGCTAAGCTCAACCTGAAAAAACAGAGTTCCTCAAACAAACATATCTTGTCATAACATACTTAAAGCACATGCAACTTCACCTACTGTGGTGGGAAATAGCATTAATACATCTTGAGTGATAGGCCAAAAGACATATATGCTCCGCGAGCTGAACAACTTAGTAAAACTGTAGTGGCTTCCAAAAAAAAAAATACCTATCTTTGAGGCAGAAAAGAGGATGCCTGGACCTTGTCACAGTGCATCAGAAAACATGAAAGACACCCCAAATACAAATATCTAATATATGTGATAATCATCACTGGAAATGAACACTATCACCTCATGGAAAAGCAATATAATGATGGAGGACTTTGTCTACTCCATCAAGCATAATAGGACTAATAATCAGTAAGGCCTTGCTGTATGAGGCCAACAAGTACTAAACTAATAACAGCAAGATACCAGCATCACTTTAACTGACTAAAGTCATCTTCAAGAATTTTAAATCACAATACGTATTAATCAATGTCAGAACCAACAATGCAAAATATGTCAAAAACAACTACTTAAGAATATTAAACGCATATAAAATTCTAGGTAGAAGTACAATGCACACATAATAAAATATTAAACTATATAGTGGCTAGTGGACACTAATAGTACTGTGAATTAAATGTAAGAAAATTAATTCTTAGTGCATATAAAAAATAATACTAACGGTTATTAATATAGCATTTATGAAAAATGGAATGGAAAACCCTCTGATAACCTCTTGGACTATTTTACATATAATTGAGTGAAGTACTATATATTCAAAATACCTAACAGTGAGATATGAAAATCTCCATGGAATAAGGATTTAAATATAAGTTAACTTATCAAACACTTATCAAATATACACTAATATTATTACCTGAGAATGTTAAGATATCTACACATTCTAATGAACCTTATTAAGATTAAAATTATATGAATTAAATTACGTGGCATAATACCAATGGTATACATTTATAAAAAAAAAACATTGCATAAAATATTTTCTTTTTCTTTAAACAAATAAAAATAAAGTTTAGTTCATAATTTCAGCTTTCTCCACACTAGCCATTCATTAAACACGTATACTATTTATTTGATGGGCCGGGATTTTGCGAAGCTTCTGTCAAAATATATTTACTTTAACCATGGCAAAATTTCCGAAAGAAATACAAAAATATTGGATAGCGAAGAAATGGTACAAAGAAGAAAATTTAAAGAAGCTGCTCACATGACAATTGCAAAAAATCCCAAAAGCCAACCTAGTGTGACTATACATAATGTATGGAAACCACTAATCAACTTTGCTCTTTGAAAAAAGTGGAGAAATCAGGAAACTCATAGGTAAGTATATGAAAATTACTTCATATTGTTTGCCTTCGGTTGGTTTGAGCGTTACCTTAAAATTCAGTAATCAAGAATCTAAGGATCCAAGTTGGAATCCCATGCTAGTACTGTCACTGGTCAGGCCAGCAACACCTGAAGATGGGAGAAAAATATCTTTCAAAACATGCATGTGTTAACTTGTTTGCTGTGATATTACTAACAGTTGGTGCATATACTTACCTATTTGCTGTGATATTACTAACAGTTGAATGTATTTGGAATATTTAAATAAAATTAAACTTTTCTAAAGACATTCATCACACATTAGATGATGGAAATAGTCCAATATAAAAATACAGCTAAAATACCATCATTACAAACCTTCAGGAAAACACTAAATATATACAATAGTTCCTTAAACCTAAGTCAGTTCAAGCATAATATTAATAAAACATAGTAATAACAAGTTAGTGACAATGAAAATAGCAAGTAAAATAAATTATTCAGCTGGCAAAATCATTTATGGGATCCCAGGCGTTAGATAAAACATTATTCTTTGAGAAATTTCATATAAAATATTTTGCCAATACAAGGTAGAAACAGGTGATTAATATAATGTAGAAGGTTTTAATTAGCAATAGGTGAAATTAATATAAGCATATTTAGAATTTTAAAACATATAGCTAAGTCTCTATGCATTTTTAATTTTTCTCTTCTTAGATTTATCTTATTTAGTAGATAACTAAGTAAGTGTAAACTGGTAAAAAGTTCTATGTAATAATAGTTCAGCAATAAATATAATAACTGCATATAGTTTAAATTTATTTTATAGTAGATATTATTCATGTAGTTAGTATTGAAGATAAAATAATTAGTGATTATAATAAAATTCCCTCAAAGCATTTTACAAAAGGTTCAAATGCTAATTGAAAATTAGAAATCAAGAAATGAGTTACCTATTCTTTTAGCTGCCAACCATTGCAGACGTGAAGATACTTAGATATAATTTACAATACCTTTCAAAATAAATCAATTATTTTATATAGCGATTCTCTCCTTGAGGTGTTAGTATCATGTGTTTGAAGTGTTAGTATTCAGTCATTTATAGTTAAAATCTGCAAAGTGCATGTGCAACAGCTTAATGCTGTTTAACTAACACCTTTTAAAAGAAAATAAGTTTTTAAAACAAATTAATATTTTTTTAAATTTGTGCTAGAGATTTCAGAGTAGATTTCAAAATAATTCAGGACCGAACAAAAAAACCAAACTTCTTTTTTTTATATCAGTTTTCTTTTATATCCCCTTCCCCAAGTTTCAGTTGTCAATTTCTTTTTAACACCAATAAACAAACTTTTTTTAACTGTATCTTTTAAAAATCCAGCTGTAGAATAAATCAATCAATAAATGATGTCAAATTGATCTAGATATTCAAATATCATGTGATCTAACGACTTTAATTTAGAAAGTTAATAAAGTTTTTTTGGTAACATTAATAAAAAATTTATATTACACAAAATAAAAATACCGATATAAAATTAAAATTTGTCTCATTTATTAATTGATATACCTCAAGATATTTATATCCCCCAATTTAATTTAATAATTATTTTATATATTCACTTGTTTTTTTTTTAATTAATATTATAGCTAATTATTTATTCATTTTCTTCTTTTTTTATGAGTCGATATAACTCAAAACAGAACCGTTAAACTAATTAGAAAACATTTTTTTATATGTCTCCATGTATGCAACCACACAAAAAGGAGAAATGACATATACTTTAAATATTTAATTTCACCTCTAACTTACCTTTAAATATCTAATTATAACTTTTAATGATTACAAATAAAATATTTGAGAATATTATATTGAAATAGCTTTTAATAAGTTTAGGCTAATTTACACTAAAGATTAAATTATTATCTGAATGTTATAAGAAAACTTTAAAGATTAACTTTAAATCAATTTCACATTGCTTACTCTATTTATAATAAACTCAAGTATTAGACTACAAACTAAAAATAAATAAAACAAATGATATCTTATGGCACAATTAATAACATTACCAATTATTATTTTAAATAATAACTTACATTTATTTTAAAAGAAATATTATATTTCCAATACAACTAACTACAAGTAAGTGGCTTACTTTGTAGATATAATTATATTAACTTACTACATATAACCACATTATCAATTATTTTACACCCTATTCATTAACTAACTATTTTTTTCCCCTTTTTTTTTAAATCGGGCAACTGTGTAAAAATTGCTAAGCTAATACAAACAATTGTAGCTATTTGAGCAAGTGAGACTTCATTTAGCTACAACATATTTAATCTCATCTCAATAAAATCAGCATATATTGGTGAACTTTTCTTTCTTTCATTATCTTAAACCAGGAAAGACCTCATGTGCATTTAATGTATTTTTAGAGGTTCTGAAAAACTAAGGAATTAAAATGAAGCATAAATGGCAACCTATTAAGGAACATTATTAATATGAAAAAAATTGCTCTGAAAACTATAGCAGTTTTAAAACTAATAAATCAAATAATGATTTTTCCAAAACATTATCCAACATCATTATTGTATATTTTACAGGTTTTTTGAATGAATAATCTTATTAAGAAATATTTTGCCAATATGGAAAATTATTTACATTTAATATATATTAGATGTTGTTGTGAACAGGTTTAATTTTAATAAGTCACATTGAAAAGGATTTTCAGAATAGACTGAAAACTGTTGATAGACCTTTATGATTCTGTTTGGAAAAATAGCCATCTAAAAATTTAGAAATTTTAAATGCTGGGAAACTAGTTGTTAAAATACTGTCCAATAGAAAATTTCAAGTCTTATTAAATCATAATCATCGCAGGTAAAAAATTTTATAGAACATTTTTGACAGAATTGTATTTTTACTTTATATATTATCAATAACACTTTAACTCTTCTCAAAAATAGAGATGTTACTAGAAAATATGAAAAATTTTAGAAATCTTTTTGCTAGATGTAGATCTTATTTCCAATCCTACAAAGACAATATGCCCAAGTTGTTTTTTTTTAGAAAAGGGGAAATATTACAAAGTTGCAGTAACAAGATTGAATCATAGCCCTACCTTATACTATTTGAACAGCATATCACAAACTGAATATTACTTGCAATAACAAGATTGAGTCACAGCCCTATCCTAAACTGTTTAGAACTAGACAAATTTATTTTCCTCGTTGTCATAATCCCAAGTAATTGTTAGGGATTGCATTTTTAAACAACTTCCTTCATCTGTTTTTTTTTTTTTTAAATTTTACACAGTGTTAGTAATACATACTTATATATAAGAGAATCGTCCTGGAAAAAGGTGTTTGATGTTAACTGAAGGATCTTTTCATTCCTCTTTGAGACCTTCAAAGAACTGAGCAGGGCAAATTCCTAATGCCCATTTCTTATTACAATTGATATGATTCTTCATATGGCAAATGAATTTGAATAGGGTGGTCTCCAGTATTTATTATCCACCATAGTCATTGCTGATTTTTAGCTCTTAATTCATGATTAAGAAATATAGTCGTTCATCTCAGTTGCCTGATAGTTGCTAATTGAAATATCAATTGAATTTTTTTTGAAGGAATATGGTTGTGTGTAAATGATTTTTTTTATTATAGATGTTTATGAATCACAACACACAAAACTAAATGACAGCTCTTAAATTCAGTTGTCGGTGGCTTAAACAAAGGTTGCTAAGAATTCTGTGATTGTGGACCATTTAGATATCTATAAATATCTTTCAAGTGAATTAATATTGCATAGATTGAAAGAAAACTGTCTAATATTAAATGGAACATTGTTGGACTTTGTGAAGTTAGAAAAAAAGGTGAAGAGGCAATTTAATTTAAAAATAGACATCTACTTTAATACATTAACTTAAATATTGAGCACAAATGGAATGGGATCCATTATAAATAAAAAGTTGAAAAACTTTATTTCGATGATTGATGAGGCAGAGTTGCAAAATTAATTATTCAAAATAATGGAGTGTCCCAAATACAAACAATATGTTCCAACAGTTTCATTGTGATGAAGAAAAAAAATTTGTTTGGATGTACTAAATGCTTTTGATTAGTAAATTTTTAATTTTAGAATTTATAAAAGATTGAAGAATAAAGATGTGGATAAATTTCGTTATGGAGACAGAAATGAAAGAAGATATAGACTTGTGGTATTTGCAGAAAAAGAAAAACTGGATATTATGATTTTTCTCTCTTTGTTTTTTTTTTTTTTTTTTGAGAAAAATGCTAAACGGAAAGTGTACATGGGAGCAGCCAAATAAACATACAGCAGAATTGGATTACATTTCGACTAACAGAAAATCTGTATTTCAAAGTAATGCAAAACTAGAAATGACAACTATTAAGAAAGGTAGAATTAATTATGATTAGACTTTGCAAATTGTTTTAAAATACAAACATGCTATTTCCAAAACATTTTCACTAGAAATATTTTGGGAATTAAATTGGAAAACTGAGAGAGTAAAAATAAATGGAGAGAATTTAAGTTAGATTTTGAAGATGATGTATTATTTGCAAATAATTATTCAGAACTTCAAGAAATATTACAAGAATTATCAGATGAAATTAATAAAATAAAATGGAGCTGTGAAACTGCAATATTTTCTTCCACGCCCTTCTTTATATATCACATATCATTGATAAGAACTACATTTTCACATGAACTTATATGCCCCTTTTTTTACATATATTGTATGCATTTTCATCATTATTACATTTACTCAAAAAATAAAAATAATTTTAAAAAATGTATATCATTTGACTTAGTCTTTCTCCAGATTGTGATTGCTCTAATCATATATTCTTCCTTCAGTATTATCAATATACACAATCTCTTAAGATTATTTGGTATTTTTAAAGTGTACACCAATGGTGGAAACTACTATCATCTCTATTTGCAGGTATCCATTTCAAAATTACAAGTATATGTTTATACAAACCAAGCTTTTTGATGTAAGCTGTAAAACATTTAAATGTTTTTTAAAAAAAGAAATGTTGTAACATGCTTTTTAATTGCTTAAGAAAAATAGGAATTTTTTTAAGCTTATAAAACATCATATTATGTAAAATACTACATACATCTTCTCAACTTTTAGAAGTAAAAAATAAAATCTGTTCTTTCAATGTAACCCAAATAAACATTAACTAATGTGACCATATATGTCTACATTGTAATATTTAAAATTTTGAAATTACCAAGGTAAAAAAACTGTTGCTGGTATATTATAAAATATATTAAAATTACAAATTTTAATGTTTTTATTTTTTGTTTGTTTATATATATTGTAATGCACCTCATAACGTAACGGCTTTAACTAACTGTTCATGCTGAACAGGTTGCGTGTCAAAAATGTAATAGACCCCAAACATATCATAATAACTCTAACTAACTGTTCGTGCCCAACACATTGCACGCCAAAAATGTCACGGACCACCGACTGGCACAATTTCTAATCGGACAGTCACTGGATCAAAATGAAACTACGAGAAAAGTATTGTTGCTCATTATATGGGAGAAGATCTACAGTTGAGCTAAATTTCAAAATTTGGTCAAAATACAATTTAAGATGGTATACCCAGTCCCCAGCTTACATGTCCTGTTATGTCTCACAGTTCAAACTCAGTGAAGAGATTTGCCTTTAACTCTCCTCAAGGATGGATTTAACAGAGTGGCAATAATACGACCTCTATATAGGTCCCTAATGGCTTTTCTATTAGTGAATATATTCTTAAGTCTTTACATACCAATATCATGAACATATAAAGCTTATGTGAACATGTACAATAGATATCTTGGTGAATGGAGTATGAATGATGCTTAACCAGAGAAACAAAATTTCCTTACTTTAAACAAATATTTATTAACAAAATATGGGCTCCAAATTTATAACACTTATAAATTAATGAAAATATAAACATGAATATCATAAAGTTTGGATATGTTTCTTTACTATAAAACAACTAGAAGTAAGTTAAATATTAAGCATATTTAAAAATATTAAAAAAATAATTCACAACCATAAAAAATAATGTAACTATTATTTCGATAATCAACATATATTATTAGGTGTTTAATGTTTAATTAATTGTGTCATTTGTATGTGTATTAAACTTATGTCTATGGATTGCCAATTTATGTTCTATAGATAGAGGTCATTTGTAAGACAGTTAATCATACAAACAGGAAAATTACTCATATGTAATTGATTGTTATTAAATAAAATGAATATTTAACTTCGTATACTAAATGCCTAATTAAATGTAGATGTTTAAATATCTTACCTTTGTTTTTTAAGTCACTGTCCAGACAATTATGACAAGATTTTATATATAAACATAAATTATATATGTACACCTCGAGTTGTATATTTATATATTTTTCTCCCTCTGTCAAAATTTAAGTATAACAGGTTCTTGAAATTTTAAGATTCTAAAAGAAAAATATATTCTGCAAATGAGTAGAAAGATGAGAAAAATCGTAACACAACTCTCAGTATACACATCATCATCATCAACCATTATAAATCCACTGCTGGATGAAGGTCTCTCCAAGTTTAATCCATCTCCGATCTTTAGCTTCTTTTTTCCACAACACCCCTGCACATTTTCTTATTTCATCCATCCATCTCACATGTGGTCTTTTTCTGGGTCTTTTACAATCTCTTGGAATCCAGTTTGAAATTTCAATTATCCGTCTATTATCATGTCTTCTAGCAATATGTCCAGCCCAACTCCATTTCAATCTTTGAATTTTTTCAATAAGGTCAGTAACACCTGTTTGTTGTCTTACCAATACATTGCGTTTTCGATCCCTTCTTGTTACTCCCAACATACATCTCTCCATACTCCTTTGAGTGGTCTGAAGTCTCTATTGCTCTTCTATTAAGTGTCCAAGTCTCAGATCCATAAGTAAGAACTGGTAAAACACATTTGTTAAAAACCATTCTTTTCAAACACATAGGCATATTTCCTTTTAGTATCAAGTTATTTCTACCCAAAGCACTCCAACCAAGTTTAATTCTATGATTAAATTCCTCCATTATGTTTTCATCTGTATTAATAATCTGACCTAGGTATTTGTAACTGTTAACTTCTTCTAAGTCTTCATAATCAATCTTTATTTTCATATTTTGAGCAAATCGATTAAACATTACTTTAGTCTTTTTAACATTTATCTTTAGTCCTACTTTTCTACTTTCATCTGCTAACTCCTGCAACATTTCCTGCAGCTCTGAAGCATTATTTGCAAAAACAACTACATCATCTGCAAAATCTAAATGACTTAAATACTCTCCATTTACTTTCATTCCTTTAGTTTCCCATTTTGATCCACAAAATACTTCTTGCAGCACTGCTGTAAAAAGTTTTGGAGATAAGGAGTCACCTTGCCTTACACCTTTCTCAATGTTGATTTTTCCAGTATCATTATGTAATCTAATTGTTGCTGTTGCATTTTTATAAATATTCTTTAAAATATGACAATATCCTGGATCTATAGCTTGATGATCCAATGCTTTAATCACTGAAGAAATGTGTATAGAATCGAATGCCTTTTCATAATCTACAAATCCAAAACATAATGACAACTCATATTCATTTGTCCTTTCTATGACTTCTCTCAATACCTGGATATGATCTATTGTACTAAAACCACTTTTAAATCCAGCTTGTTCTCTTGGTTGGTGGAAATCCAAAGTTCTCTGTAGATGAGTTGTAATTATCTTGGTAAAAATTTTATATAAAACTGATAAAAGGCTGATAGGTCTGTAATTTCTAATATCTTCTTTATCACCTTTTTTAAATATTAATATTATTACTGCATTCTTCCAATCTTCCGGTACATCTTTATCATTTAGACATTTGGTATATAACTTTGCTAAAATTGTTTCTATTTCTTCACCTCCTTCTTTTAATATATCAATTATAATTCCATCATTTCCTGTAGCCTTTCCTTTCTTCATACATTTAATTGCATGTCTCACTTCTTCATTTAAAATTCTGGGCAATTCGGAAGATGTAATAGATATAGTAGGTACTTGTTCTTTATTATTATATAATTCTTGATAAAAATCTTCTACCAATTTCATGATGTCATCTTTCTTTTTAGTAATAATTCCATCTTATTTTCGTATTGCAGATATAAATTTCCTACCAATACCAAAATGTTGTTTAACATTCTTGAGACTTTTATTTTCTTCTACAGCTTTCCTTGCTATTTCACAGTTATACTTTTTTATATCATTTTCAACTCTTTTCCGTACCATTTTACAAAATTCGAGATATTCAATTCTTTTTAATACATCATTTTTGTATATCTTCATATTCCTTCTTTTCTTCATAAATTCTCTAGTCTCAGTAGAAATTTTATTAGCCAATTGCTGCTTTTTTCTACCAGCTATCTTTGTTGCAGTTTTTAAAAATGTATCAGTTATTTTCATATTAATTTCATTCAAATCTGAATGATGTTCAAAATCTCCTAACACTTGAAACCTATTTGTAAGTTCTAATTTAAATTCATTAGAATGTTTCTGAAGATTAGGAATATCAACTGTAAATATTGTTTTTCTCAATTATTTTTGTTTCTCTAGTTTTACATTAACACGTAACTTACCCCCTACTAATCGATGATCACTTCCTGTGTTAAATTTATTAAGAACATTACAATCTTGAAATATGTATTTCCTGTTAGTCAAAATATAATCCAATTCTGCTGTACCTTCATTTGGATGCTTCCATGTCCATTTCCTTTTAACATTTTTCTCAAAAAATGAATTCATAATATAAAGTTTTTCTTTTTCCGCAAACTCCACAAGTCTATGTCCTCTCTCATTTCTATTACCATAACCAAAATTACCTACAGCAATTTCATCTTTCATTTGTCTACCAATTCTAGCATTAAAGTCTCCCATAATAATTCTAAAATGTTGTTTACTCTGATCAAAAGCCTTTTGTACATCCATATAAAAATCTACTACTTCATCACTATGAGAACTTGTTGGGGCATAAACCTGAATTATCTGCATTTGGTATCTGCTATTAAGTTGTATAACTAATCTTGCAACTCTGTCCGATACACCAATCTCCACAATATTGTTCTTCCATTTTTTATTTATAATGAATCCTACTCCACTTGTATTTCCAATATGTGTGCCTTTATAATAGAGTATATGTCCACTCTTTAAATCAATTGTTTCTTCACCTTTTCTTCTAACTTCACAAAGTCCAATAATGTCCCATTTAATATAAGACAATTCTTCTAATTCTTGCAATCTTCCTTCACTTGAAAGTGATCTGCAGTTGTAAGTACCTAAATAAAAAGTCGTCATCAAATGGCAGCCTGGGTCCACAATCGGGATTCTTAGCACCCTCCGCCTTCGGCCACCATCCGCTGCCTTGGTTGGTGACTTTACAGCCTCCTGGGAATAAGGGCCATGCTTTATTTTTGTCTGTCATAATTGTATATATGTATTGGAAAAATATTTATCATCTACACAAACATTCATTCTGCCTTATCAGGCACTGAGAAGAAAGACCACGGTGTTTCTTGATCTTAAACTCAGAGGTAAAAAGCCAATAAACTCACCATGCTGGCTAATGCGTGTTGGTGAGCAGCCCATCCATGTTCGTATACTATATGAATAATCACATAGTAATAACAGCTGCAAGGACAAGAACTTATGGAATGGACATTAGGAATTTGCCCTGCTCGGTTCCTTTAAGGCCTCCAAGAGGAATCAAAGGGTCTCCTTTCAGTTAATAGCAAACTTTTTTCAGCAGCCCAGTATACACAAAAATGCAAAATATTCACAAGTATCAAATTCAATGAGAACTTAGACTTCTTTGAAAATAAAGGGTTAAAATTTGTAAGAGTGGCACCAGGGTCTTTGGCAGATGATGTCTTTTTATTTGTGCATGTTGAATGATTCCAAACTCCAACTACTTAGAACAATTCCCACAATGAAGTCCAACTCATAAAGTTTTTGATTTTATAGCAATTTTTTCTCCGAGTCCATGAGAACTTTCTTTTAAATTATTCCATGCTTGCTTGGGCACAGGCATACCAATGGTTAAACTTTATCACCATCTGATGACACGAAGAAGGCACAAAGATCCTGCAACAATTGATTTAGCAAGATTGCATTATTATATTATAACAGAATCCACTGCCCCAAAGTTGATTGTGCCAGATAAAACAAAACAGCTGGGTACACCATACAACGATGTGAAATACGATTAAGTAGTTGAGTTGGATGATTTGAATATGTGTCAACCAACCTACAACAAGTCATATCTTAAATTTATGATTCAACGGCAAATTTGGGTAAGTCAAATGTTACAGAATCAGCAATGGCATACTATAAAGGGAGCACATCTCACTACTGTCAGACCTAGGCCTTCAAATAGGATGCTAAAGATGTCACAATGAAATGCCCAGTTCCAAATCACATCTACTTTCAATATACTAACGTGTAATTTACTACCAATATTTTGATGTAACTTAGACCAGTGCATATTCATTACATCTCCCTTTTTAGGCCCCATTACAGCACACAATTCAAACTCAGGGAGTTTTTGCAGTCAGCTCTCTTTAGAGATAGACTTACTCAATTATAAACCAAATATACCTATATATAAGCATAGATATAGAAAAATACTGATGATGATCAATTACTTATAAGAGCAATATATAATCATGATGATGGTGATGATCAAACATTAGTGAAATAAATGCATGATGATGATGGTGGTGATCAACCAGAGATCAGATTGATTTAAACAACTTAATTTATTAACAACATAAAATAAATATTTACAAACAAAAAATAAAATAAATAAATATTCGTTTATCAAGAGTGGTTTTTCTATCATCTTGATGGCTTCATACAACAGAAACAAAATAATGTGAAGTACATTATATACAAAATTATACTATATAATTCCTTAAATATATACATAAAAGAAAGCAAAATGAGAGTTTACTAATTCTAAAACTAACCCTTTAATGTAATTATTTGAATGATTTTTTTTCTGGCTAGGGTAAATATAATTACAACTATTTTTTTTTTACCAAAATAAAATATATATAGCCCCACTCCCATTTATTTGTGTCTATAAGTCATAGAAATTAATGATAGATACATAGAAAGACCATTTATTCAGTGGGTTAATTGTGCATTCAGAAATAAAACAAAATTACAAGTAAATATTAAAACTGATTAGTAACAAAAAAGCTTTGTTGTCCTAAAGTTTTGTTCTCAATGTTAAATATATAAAAACCCTACTTGAGATGAGGTCACCTTGATGGATCGATGTTGAATTCCAGAGGAATCTGTAAATTTACTTTTATTAAAAATAATACATATTAATTGATTATGATTTTTTTTTTTTAATTTACATCAACATGACATTTATCCATCCATTGCTTCCACTTTTAAATTGCAGATGATCGAATTTGAAAAATGAATCTTGAATACACAATATAAAAAAATACAATACATAAACTTTCAAATAGCAATAATAAAGCAAAAAAAAAAAATAGTAATCACGTGAATCAACACAAAATATATTCATCCTGAGAAAAGCAAGCATTCTATCTCCACATTTAAGAGTTTATAACTTTAAATGTCAATCTCCATATATATCATTCCTGTTTGCTAAATGTTAATATTCATATTTTTAATGCTGCTTGGTTAAAACAAACACAAATTATCTCACCTGAACGTATATAAGTCCATGGAAGATTTCTGTACACCAGTGTTCTATAAGATAGACATCTTGACAGAAAATTTCATAATCCATAATGACATTGAAGCTAGCTTTGGAAAATCCCACAGCATTGGCTTTTTACCCCAAATACATCATAATGTTTCATTTATTATAAACTTATTTATAACATGGCTTAAATATATATAAAAAAAAATTTTAAAGACAACAGTTAATTTTTAGTAGTTTCAGATTTCTTTTGCATTATTTCTATTATAATGAATTTTAGCTTGCAGAATAAATTAAGTCACTAGTTCATTCCTGTTAATTATAAATTAAAGTTTAACTTCTTGAAACTACAAATATTAAAATTTTACTGTTTTTTTTTAGATGCCAAAAAGTTTTTTTCTTTTCTTAAAAGAAATAAAAACGTAATTTTTTTGCTGTCGGTTCAATTCCAGATTTTTCTTTTTTAAATCCAGAATGCTACTCTGCTGTCTGTTCAATTGTAGATTTTTCCCGTTAAGAGAAACGCTGCTAGATTGTCACGTGCTTGCTAAAAAGCCTATTGTTACAACTTGATTTTAAAAAAATCAAATTATAAAATATTTTTATTTAATTTTCATTATTCCAAACTCGATCATTTAACAACAATTTTGACATATAAATTTTAATCTTTAATTATGTCCGTTCTATTAGTTAACCAATTAGTATTTTTAGTTAATGAAATTAAATAAATAAAAGAAAAACGATTTCTACCAATAAATGAACATACCTATGTGTTTGAAAAGGAAGGTTTTTAACAAATGTGTTTTACCAGTTCTTACTTATGGATCTGAGACTTGGACACTTACTAGAAGAGCAATACAGAGGCTTCAGACCACTCAAAGAAGTATGGAGAGATGTATGTTGGGAGTAACAAGAAGAGATCAAAAACGCAATGTATGGGTAAAAGCACAAACAGGTGTTACTGACCTCATTGAAAAAATTAAAAGATTGAAGTGGAGTTGGGCTGGACATATTGCTAGAAGAGATGATAATAGATGGACAATTGAAATTTTAAACTGGATTCCAAGAGATTGTAAAAGACCCAGAAAGAGACCACATGTGAGATGGATGGATGAAATAAGGTTGCAGGGGTGATGTGGAGAAGAGAAGCTAAAGATCGGAGAAGATGGATTAAACTTGGAGAGACCTTCATCCTGCAGTGGATTGATAATGGTTGATGATGATGCATATATATTTCATGTGTATAGCAAATTTGTTTGCTTTCTCACAAAAAAAAAAGAATTAATTTCTCAAACATATTAGTCTATATGTATATACTATATTTGTATAAGCAAGTATATAAGATATTTTATTTGCCTACCACTTGGTCTGAATTCATAACATTGTAAAAGAAATTGGGACAGGTGTGAAGGCTAGTTGTAAGCCATCTCTTACAATATATATCCAAATAAGTAATTATAAATAGTTTTTTTTTTTTCAAATTCGCATTATAATATTATAGACACTCTCTCATATGCAGCTTGTATATGTATATATGTAAGACGGGTTATAATAAATCTTACTTCAAAAGAAATGCAATCTAGTATTTTAAATTCTATTTCATATTTTAATTAGTCTGATTTTTTATTTCTTTTTGAATCATTTTATAATGATTATGTGAGTTTTGCAGTTGATAAGCAAAATGTAAATTTTTCAGAATTTTTTAGAACTAAAGTTCATAAAACTTACCTAATCCATAGATAAAGTGCAGTTCAAGTTATTAAACTTTTCTTTTTCCTTTTTAAAGTAAATAAAGTAGAAACATGATAACTAGTATATAATATAAAAAAGATAATGTTCTTATTCTAAAACTTTACTTTCTGCTGCTTTCCATTTCTTTCAACAACTAGCTGTTGCTTAGCTTTTTCATGTTCAAAATCAACAAAGTTATACTCTTTTTTTTAAAAAAAAAATTACTTGGTTGTTAACATGACGTGACCTCAGATTATTATTTCTGTCAAGTCATGATTGAAACTTAAATCTACAATGTATAAATGTGTATTTGTAGATATTCTTTTTCACATTTATTTTAACAAAACAAATAAATTCATTTTTTTTCTAAAGGCATGGACATTTATATATATATATACATGTCTCAAGATATCCTAGAAATTATTCAATGTATTTTAAAGGTTGGCTGCCTATCTGGTCTCCATAATCTTAGCTTGTCATTCCAAAATATAATTATGTTTTTTATAAGGATTGGGCATTACCTTACAATATATATATATATATATTTGTTGCTATATAATTGGTGTATATTCGTAATAAAATGCATAATATGTCTTGGATAAATGCTAAAAATATAAAATCCTACAAAACTCGTACTGTTGAAGTTAATATGAAATGGTAAATATAATACAATGAGCTAAAATTAACTGCAATGGTAAAAGTATGTACATATTGTACCACTCAAAAAGAAGCCAACACATCAACAAACCCAAACTCAAAGTCGGATTCAAACTCAGGTGGTTCAAACTGAATTCAAACCTAACTCACGAGCTCAGATCAAATCAATGGATGACATATATTGATGGTAAATGACTATGCGCTAACTAACTAGCTCAACGGATGATGATGATTAATGAGACCCCTGATTTAACTCTAATGAAGTATAATAAAATAACTAAGAATCTTTATAAGTCAACTCATATATATATATGTTCGGGTTGCCAATACAGACAGCGAGCATTAATATTAAAAATAATTATTGAATAAGAAAGAAAGTTAAAAACCAAATGTGTTAATAAAATGTTTAATAATAATAACAATTTTGTTCAACTTTTAGATTATGATTATATAGATTACCTCTAGTCTTTAAACGGAATTTATATTTACAATAAGAATGGCAGTCCTTATTATATGCCAATACGATTATGCAATATTCTAGGAGAAATATATATATCTATGCCCCGACGAGGAAGTAAAAGTAGATAAAGGTATTTGGCTGTGACAGAAATTATGATTCAAATTCTAAAAGAAAGAATGTGAGATTTATTTTCACATTCGTAAATCAATTCACAAAGAGCAAGATGCGTGTTTAGGGCATAACTTTAATATTTAATAGAAAACTTACTTAATTATAAATAAATATGAATTTGTTCGACTTTAATAAAATCAATTTATCACGATTTACGAGCATGAGTGGGCTTTACTGGAACTGAGAAATAAACGGTACTGACGACTTATGAGCTATAAGAATAAATATGAAAAATAATGGCTTGTCTGTGATTTGAGAAAATAGCAGGGCGCTTGTATTTGACAAGTCTTTGATGCCCTATACAAAGGATCCATAGAACACGGAAAACCAGGTTGGGTCGTAGCCTCGAACCTTTGGTGTTTCAAATATAAAACGAGCAAATGAGGAAATTCTTTCTTCCTATGTAATTTAACAAACAGTAATATCACCGAGGACAAGAACTGTGAAGCAGGAGATGGCTCGCGTCAGCAGCGTTCGGAAATATGATGACTTGGTAATCATCTTTTAATTAATAAAACCCATTTTATAAAAAGAATGCTCTACGTGATGACCTGACCAAGTTGAATTAAAGTCAAACGAGCTTTAACTAAAAAGTACTTAATGGAATTATAGAATTATGTTAATCATGCCCCAAACGTCATGCTCTCCCTGAATATTAATACAGAAATACAAATTTAAATTAGAATATGTTCTCTTTATTCCCTTTATCAACGTTTAGCAAAACATTTTAATATTATTAATGTGAATAAATGAATATTATAAACTCAGTAAAGTGGCTGGGAGCATAGGTTAGAAATTGAGCTAATAATTTATTATTATTAACCATTAATAAAAATAGCAAAAATTATATAACTCCTTCAACTCGATAATTAATAGAACTGTATCCAATGAGTTCTAATGGGTAAGAATTACTATAAAAATTAATATAATGTTATTTAACAAGGCAAATGCAATGAAGGAAATTATTATCGAGTTGAAGTTTTACTGGCATATAATTAAAAATAAACAACATTAATAAATCATACAATAAATATATATAATATAATAAATGAGCCGCCATCGTAAGAAAAGAGAAAGTTAACAAATATTAAATTTAAAGACTAGAGATTAAGATAGAGAATTACTACATAATTTAAAATAGCATTAATACATTAAGGAAATAGAAGAGCTTTTAACAGTACTTAATTTAAAGGTAGTGTAAAATAAAGTTCGAAGACCGGCGAGAAAATAGCGGTTCATATAAGAAAGATATTACCATTTCTTCATGGTTGGCTCCTTAAATTACACACGACAGAGTCCAGTTGGATGAAACGTTGTGACACTACAACTCGCCGCCGAGGGCACCACCAAGGATTTCTCTCTTGGAACCTGGCCACGAAGCTTTACGTAAACCTGGTCTTATTTATTTTCGAACGGCGATTCACCGATTACAAATTTTGTTTATAATCTGACAGGGGTTTTCACTTAAGGACACTAACTAATTATTATAAATAGTTAAAGAACTCAAATATACGTTGGATACAAAAAATTACTTTCCTTTATTATTATTATTAATAACATTATATTTCTGCCCGATCCAGAGAGAACTGACTTACAATTTCTGATTTTCAAACTGTTAACTTTCTAAGTATTCTTCCCAAATATCTACCATGGATTTACTCGCGCCGACACTAACACTGCGGATTCTAGCAGGCGTGTATACAAAGGCGACTTATAGTATATAATCTTTCCTGAAGTTTATTTTTAAACCCCACTTTATTTGGTAAATAAATAACTTGCAAAAACTTAAAATGAACGTATGTGTCTTTCGTTTTCTTATACTTTCAACACTCCCCTTATTTTCTGCTAACAAGCAAGTAACGCCCTAAGGTTCTCTGTTGCTTGGCAGCGCACTTTTATACCCCACCCTGTTGTTATCCTCTAGATCGAACAGATATTAAATAATTTAATATACAGTCATACCAATATTGCATAAAAATATTTAACGAGAATTAACATAAATAGTTTACAATATTAAATAAATTTATTTCCCCACCTCTATTGTTGAAACATTCGTAACAAATATAACAAACGAAAGAAAAATCAAAAATAAAGTTCTATTATGCTTTAACTAAAGTTCGCATTAATTGAAAAGTTTATAATTACCCTGATCGATCAGAGCGAAGTAGCCTGACTTTCATAGATTCACATTCCATTTGTCGTGCCTTTGTCCTTGTATATGAGAATTCTGGTGTGTCCATGGGTGTTCCTTTGGTTGTCCGGCTAGCAATATACATTTCTTTCCATTACTTGACTCTTTCGGTAGCTTCATTCAGATGGAGTGGCGGCCAATTCCCCAAAGGGGAAGGTTTTGATAGCTTTAGCCGCTATGCATTTGAAAAGAGTCCGCAAAATAAATTTCTATAATAAATTTTGATTCGGAGCACAGCTTCTCTTTTTTTTTTCCTTGCTGGTCTCTCAAGTCAACTGCTTTACTCTAAAAGCGATTTTATCTCTCTTTCCTTATCTCTTTTTTTTTCTTTTTAATTAGCGTAACAGCAATTATTAACCAAATACCCTTAGTTTGTGAAAGTTTCAACAATAGAGTCTAATTACTACCAACAATCTAATTTTGTTTTCTTTCCCCCACCCTTTTATCTCTCGAGTTTTCTCTCTTTTAATTAGACACTTTTAACATTTTTGACAATAAATTATATTTTATCTTTTTTTTCTTTTTTAAAAAATTTTTTGCTCAAATCTATAGCAAAAATAAAAGTTTAAGATTTTACCCTTCCCATTAAATTCAAATCATTTGACGAAATTATAAATATGTGAGCTTATATATATATGAGCTGACTTAAAATATCAGCTCAACGTAGATGCGCATTTTGGAAAATTATTTGAATGACATTTTGAAGGATGTCTCTAAGGTTTCAGCAGCTTACGATTGGTATATGAATTTTTATATTACAGTCACATTGACGATTTTCAGGGGACTTCAGGAACTGTAGTCAGACTCCTGAAGTTAAGCCCCCCCCCTACCATGGTAGAAACACTATTTTACTTCATAATTTAACTGGGCGGCTTCTTCTCTAATGAAATATATAGGACTTCTCTTAATGAGGAATAATAGCTGCTTGGAAACTTTTCCTGGGCTCTTTATACTGTATCTGATGCCTTCAGGCTAGCGCTTCTTTCCTAATCATTCTTACAAAAATTTATTAGTTGTTTTTAGATACCTTCGATAAGGCTTTCAAACTCATTAACTTGAATTCATTTTCTAATTAGAAAATGAATTTTTAAAATCAGAAAATGATTTTAATTAGGACTGTCCTTACATTTTAAATACTTATCTTTTTCTAATTAATAAAAACTTTACCCATTGTTTTTGGAAAGGGACAATCTGAAAGCTTATCGAAAGAATGTAGCTTTTAATCACTAAAAATTTGAACAAACCATTTAAAGTAAAATAAAACATTTCCGACACAATGAAACTTTAGAACGAATATGTACATTTAAATATTTATAAATATATACGCACAATCCACGCAGTTATAATATATATAAATTCATGAATAATTCTAACATGAATTTATTAATAGAAATGATTAGTTTAAATCTCAAATGAGTAAATTTTAACACACATAATAGTTTTTCTTTTAGGAAACTAGCGTGGCTGAACGTATAAAGCCCTATTGCATCGGAAATTCAAGGTTAGTACAAGGGTTTGAAGTTGGCTACATGTGAAAGACAATGAAGCTAGGCTCGAACTTAGATTCGACTGCTTCAATATTATGACGGAACCCGCTACCCCAAAGTTGATGGTGCCAGATATACCGGAACCACTGGGTACACCATACGACAATGCGAATACGACTAAGTAGTTGGATGGTTTGGATGAAATGTGTCAACCAACCTACAACAAATCATATCTAAAATTCATGATTCAATGATGCATTTGCATGCATCAGATGTTATTGAATCAAGAATGGCATCTAACAAAGGCAGTGCATCTCACTATTGTCAAACCTAGGCCTTCAAATAGGATGTTAAAGATGTCACAGTGAAATGCCCAGTTCCAAGTCACATCTACTTTTAATATACTAATTTATAATTTGCTAACAAAATTTCTTTGTAACTTAGACCAGTGCATATTCATTACATCTCCTTTTTTAGGCCCCATTACACCATGAAATTCGAACTCAGGGAGTTCTTGCAATCAGCTCTCTTCAGGGATGGACCTACTCAATTATAAACCAAATATGCCTATATATAAGCATAGATATAGAAAAATACTGATGATCAATTATTTACAAGAGCAATACATGATGATGATGATGGTCATCAAACCTTTAATAGTGTAAATTCATAATGTGATGATGATGATGATCAACATCTAGTCCTATCAATGCACAATGATGATGGTGATGATCAAAAAGAGATCAGATGGATTTAAACAACTTAATTTATTAACAACATATAAAATAAATATTTACAAATAAAAAATAATAAAATAGATAAATATCCGGTTATCAAGAATGGTTTTTCTATCATCTTGATGACTTCATTCAACAGAAACAAAATAATTTAAAGTATATTATATACAAAATTATATTATATGATTATTAAATATATACATAAGACAGCAAAAAAAAATGAAAGTTCACTAATTATAAAACTACCCCATTAAGATAATTATTATAATATTCTTAGACTAAGGTAAATATATTATAATTATAACTGCCCCACTCCCATTTATTTGTATGCAAATCATGGTAGAAATTAATGACAGCTAAAGACCATTTACTCAGTGAGTTAATTATGCATGCAGAATAAAACAAAATTATAAGTAAAGTCTTGTTGCTCTAAAGTCTTACTCTTAATATTAAATATGTGAAAAACCTTACTTGAGATGTTGAAAGGAATCTGTAAATTTATTTTTATTAAAAAATAATAATACATATTAATGGTAGTGGATTTTTTTTACAAAAAATATTCCAACATATGATATCTATCCATCCACTGGTTATACTTTTAAATGGTAGGTAATCAAATTTAAAAAACGAATTTTAAATATACAATAAAAAAAAAAAATTACAATATATAAACTTTCAAATAAAAATGACAAAAGCAAAAAAAAAATAATAATCATCTTGTGAATAAGATATATAATTTATCTTGAGTAAAGCAAGCACTCAGTCCAAAAAAATGTCAATATCCATGGGAACTCTGTTGTTATTTATATATCTCATGCTCCTTCATTGAAACAAACGCATATGAAATATCTTTCCTGACCATATGAATCCATGGAAAATGGCGATACACCAGCGTTCTTCAAGACAGACATTCTGATGAAAAATTTTATAATTTCATAATGATTTTGAAGCCAGCTTTAGGAAATAATACAGTATTGGCTTCTTACCCTGAATACTTTATAAAGATTCCTTTTTTATAAACTTATTTATGATGTGACTTCAATACATATATACATTAAACTAGCTTGAAGAAACAGTTAATTCCCAGTAATTTCAGATGTCTTTTCCATCATTTATATAATAATGAATTCCAGTTTGTAGAATAAATTATTTCATTAGTTTCTTTCTAACTATAATTCAAAGTTTAACTTTCAAGTTTTCTTCAATCCAAGTTTTAAAAAAAAACAACTTTAAGTTACTTCTAAAAGAAAAGACTTTTCATTTTTATGTCTGACCAGTTCTGCCTTTTAATAAAAATCAAGTGAAGAATGCTGAGTTCCTTTTTTTTTTCCACTAGCTAACACGTATTGTTACAATTTAATTAAATAAAAATCAAATTATAAATATTATTTTTATTGAATTTTCATTATTCCAAATTCGATCATTTCTGACCTCATTAATTTTAATTTTTAATTATGTCTGTTCTATGTCAGTCAATTAGTATTTTTAATTAATAATATTAAATGAATAAAAAGAATAGAAAAACAATTTCTACCTATAGACGAACATATTAGTTTATATTCATTTATTTGCTTTCTCACAATAGATAAAAAATAATTAACTTATCAAACATATCAGTCTACATGTAGGTCTATATACTACATTTGTCTAAGCAATTATATATTTTATTTCAAACACATTAATTTATCTATATGTTTATATATGTATATACTACATTGATATAAGCAAGTATGTAGGATATTTTATTTCAAATACATTAGTTTATCTGTATGTTTATATATAGATATATTACATTTGTATAAGCAAGTAGATAAGATATTTACTTGCCTACTATTTGGTCTGAATTCATATATTGAAAAAGAAATTGGGAAAGATGTGTAGGCCAATTGTAAGCCAACTCTTACAATATAGTGACAAAGATCACTGCATATAAAGCGCAGTATATAAATTAGAAGTTCTATTTTTTGACAATGGTATGCAGGAATCTTTTATTAGTGGAATGACATTTCTTAGCAATAGTCCATGCTTTTTCTATTTTCTTTTTCTATCATTCCTCTCGGCGTATATTGTTTTAACATTCGAGAGGTGGGGAGGTGAGTCGCTCATGGTCAAAAAAGATTGATTTTTATTCATGATGAAAGAACAATTTATATTCATGACTTGACTTTGCTTATTATATAAATATGTGCTTTGGACGACTTTTGTTGGTCTATTTGATATTCCCTGAATTACAAGCGAAGTCAAATCTTGAATATAAATTGATATTTTTTGATTAGAACACATTATGGGACTTATCTTCTTTTTCTAATGTTAGAACAGTATGTGCACAGAGAGATGATAGGAAAAGAAAGTACAAAGAAGTGTGGGCTATTGCTAGAGAATCGCATTCCATTAATAGAACAGATTCCCCCATATCATTGTCAAAAAATGGTACATCTAATTTACATACTGACCTTTGTTACTATATATGCATATTTTTAACGATGTAGTTAGTTTTAGTACTGATTCTGGCAGCAATATTAATAAAAGGAAATACACCTGTCTTTGAAAAAGATGATGTCTAATATATGGAGTTTTTTTATCTTAAGATTTAATAAAAAGTAATCAAAAACAAAATAAATGCTTGAGAGAAAAGACACCCTATTACTGTAATCATTGAAATAATTAAGAGACTGAAATTGAGCTGGGCTAGATATATTGTTAGAGGAAATTATAATAAATGGATAGTTGAAGTTCTAATCCGGATCCAAGAGATTGTAAAAGACATAGAGAGAGAACAAATGTGAGTTGGATGCATAAAATAAAAAGTCATTTGCTAGTGTGATGTGGAGAAACGGGACTATGAATTAAATTTAGAAATCTTCATCCCTTATTGAATTGTTAGTAGTTGAGAATAATGGTAATCATAAAATAGATGTCTAAAATAATAATTATTAAAATATTTATTTGAAAAGATACATAAATTTTAGTATTGAAATTGTTTTTAAATTTAAAAAGTATATACATGGCATGGATTGCCAAAGTCAATATAAAGATTTAATTGTATAAATTAAAATATAATAGTTTTAAAATTCTAAAAAAATCATGAATGATTTATTATTAGTTTTTTTTAAAAAAATTGTTACTTATTTTAATTTTTAAAAAAATAAAATTCATTAAAAACTTACCATTTCTAAATTGGATTTGTCAGTTTTTAATCATCAATGGCTATAACCATTAGTATGTGATACTTAATTTCATAGAATTTTAAAACTAAATAGGGTTTGTCTCAGTACTTTCCTAAATTTATCTCTACTTTTGAAAAAATCAAATTAGTTTAAAAATCATTATAATGAGTGGGAACCTCCGGATTTTGGACCAACTCTAGCCCTCAATAGCTCTTAGCATGACCTGCAGACATTTTCAAAAACATATATATAATGGCCCTATATTAAACTTCTATTTAAACACATGCACAGTGCAAATATTGAATTAAGAGTTAAGTAAAATAAAATATTTATTTTCTTAACTACATATTTTTCTCTCCCTAACTAATTATCTATATTGTGTGGTCTCTCTGACTAGGATTTAATTTGTGATTCTGTGAGCATTGTTTGTTTTTATAGTGATTTTCACAAACTTACATTAGCGCGACTGCCTTGCACTTGCAGGCAGTTGCCCGGGTTGCGGGTTCGCGCCCCAGCCGATGCTATGACACTTAAAAAAAAAAAACTTGAATTTTATTTTGTTTTATTATTATTATTTTGCATATATTTATTGTTAGAATGACTACACCATAGAACATAAGAAAAATTGTACATTTCAATAGAAATATTGATGAAAGCAAATTTTTTTGGTAGAAAAAAAACTGTAAATTGATGTGGCTGGTATATTTAGAAATTATATCAATTAATAAAAAAAACACTATTACAAAGCATTTATGAAAATATACAGACTTGGACACTTAATAGAAGATCAATACAGAGACTTCAGACCACTCAAAGAAGTATGGAGAGATGTATGTTGGGAGTAACAAGAAGAGATCGAAAACGCAATGTATGGGTAAGAGAACAAACAGGTGTTATTGACCTCATTGAAAAAATTAAAAGATTGAAGTGGAGTTGGGCTGGACATATTGCTAGAAGAGATGATAATAGATGGACAATTGAAATTTTAAACTGGATTCCAAGAGATTGTAAAAGACCCAGAAGGAGACCACATGTAAGATGGATGGATGAAATAAGAAAATGTGTAGGGGTGATGTGGAGAAGAGAAGCTAAAGATCGGAGAAGATGGATTAAACTTGGAGAGACCTTCATCCTGCAGTGGATTGATAATGGTTGATGATGATGATGATGACAGATTACAAGAAAATAATTGAATAAGAATTAAATTTTAAAATAGAAAACTTGAAAAGGAGTTTCATCACATGACTAACAACTTTTCTAAAAAGTACAAACAAGTTTAAAAAAAAATCAAAACTATTTTTTGAAGGGGAGCTTATTAAAGATGGTATTCTAGCTATTGTAGAATTAATCTCTCCAGAACATAAAAGAAATTTGAGAATATAAATATGTCATGAAGAGTAGTTACAAAATGAATTGGAAAAGTGAACACTCATTAATAATAGTGTTATTTTATTTTTAATTTATATATTTAAAAAAGAAAGTTAGTTCTCATTTAAAAAGGAAAGTGGAAAGTAGCCTGCACATTGAAATGGTTGCCCATCCCTACTGATTAGGAATAAATTCTAAGTTTTGATCAACTATAGTAACTAATTTTTAACTTGTTAATTTTATATGACCCACAAATATCCAAATGGCTCTTGGCAAAAAAAAAAATTCTCACCCTCCATTATAATAATTGATCATTCTTTTTCTAAAAGATATGAGATTCCAATTAGAAGTGGTATTGGTTGTATTCTAAATGAAAGAAATTTTATTTCTCTATTTTTTGCAAAGTTAAATATTTTTAAGAGAATGCTTATTAGAAAAAAAATCAAATTTATTTCATTATAATAACTAATTGTAATTTTTCTAAAAGAATGCATTCATTTGAAACTATTTACAAGGCAAATGAAAATTTTGTATAGTATTGCTGCACAAAATTTTTATGCACCTTATTGTACATAAAACTCAAATTATTTTTTAGATTATGTCTGTAACTAAAAAACATTATCCAGCTGATTCTAATTTAACTCCAATCTTTTTAAACTTATCTCGGAAAAATGTAATTCAAAAAATAACTATAGTATGTATACTAAGAAAAGTGTGTTTAATACTTTATCAATATAGTATGCCGAGTTCTTTTACCTAACTGGTAGTTATATTCATAGCTATAGTTATCCTAGAAAATTGTGAGATTTATAGAAGAATCTCAAATTTTAAGTACCATTTTATGCATCCGATGGGTATCCATTATGAATATATCAGTTAATTGAAAGCATGCTCTGCATGTTATATTGTTAAAGTATTAAGCTAGCTTAAGAATAGTGTTTGAGAATATTAGACACTGATTAAGAGTTAACACCACTGATACTTGAAACATCTTATGATGGCAAGAATGCTGTTGCTATAGGCTTGACAACAAATAATTCAAGCAATTACATGCTTGCAATAATAATCAGTTCAAATGGTCCAGATATCCTCTGCCATTGAATAAAAAAACAAGGCAACAAGCTTCACAAGAATTGCTAAATAATGCAAAAGCTCTAGGAGATAGCTCTAATCCTGAAGAAATATGGAATTTACTATTTGTCAGTAATATTTGGATTAAAATTATAATGTGGACAAATAAAATAAATAGATCAAGCAAGAACAAAGTATAAAATTCAAAATCATGCACACCTTCATGATATATACATTTATTAGAACTGAAAGCATTTTGAAGTTACTAATCTATATAAAAATATTTAAATCAGACAATGAAAATTTTGATTCTTTTTATACAACTAATAGCGGACTAGTTGAATAATTTTTCAAGCAACTATCCCTAAAAAGTCATTAAAATTTTTATTTTGCTATCTTTATTTTGATAATCCTGATGATTGTAAAGTTCAAATAAAAAATGGCCAGGAAGCTGTATTGAAATTTACTTAAAAATATTGTCATTAAAACACATGCTTACATTGCTGAAATACTTACGACTTTTAGGGGCAAATGCTGATTTAAAATTTACATATCAAAAAGCTTGTAAATATGACAGAAAAATTATTTGCCTAATTAATGCTTTTTTCAGCTAACTTCCAAATGCTTACATATATTCAGGAAATGGTTCTGACAATAACACATCTCAAGAAGAAAAATGTTTTAGCATCACAGTATGTTATTAGAATGGTAAAGCTAACTCAAAGTTCCAACAGAAATGTTGCGACAATGTTTAGCCCTGTAGTGTTAGTCAAAGAGGAGCCTAACTTTTTTGGGAATTTTAAAGGAAAATAAAAGACAAATTTCTATAACTTTCCTGCTATCATAATAAAAAGATAGTAGAAAGCAATTTATATGGATTTCATGACATTATGTTGTCATCATATGTGCCAAAAATGTAAAACTATACTGCTAGGTTTTTCCATGCATCACTTTAACAAGATTGATAAACTGGAAAAAATGAGATGATTGCAGATTACAACTTGATGAAAAGAGAAGAGGATTTACTTGATCAGAAAGCTGCTAATTATCTTGCAAGAGAACAAGATTTTTGGTCAGTGGCATGTTTCTTTCAAAAATTAAATATTTTGTCTGACAAGATATTATTAGTTTTATGCCGAATTTTAAGGAGTCCAAAGAAAATTCAAACATGGATTTTTTAAAATTATTAGCAAAATTACTTACAAATCCATAACTTAGAAGAAAGGCTCCTAATATACAGCATCTGAAATGAACTCCATATTTTATGAAAGTTAGGATGATCTGAAGCTGTCAATAATGATACTGACAAAATTGCAAATAATAAGACTTGAAGTGAAGAAAACTTGCTATCAGTGCCCTTCCCAGCTGAAAAGAAAAATTATGTCTGAAATATATGTAGCAGGTCTATTTTGTGTAGACACTTCAAAAATGTGCACTAATTGTTTTTGTCCAAAGTAAAATCGTGTTAAAATTATTTTTAGTTTTATTTCTTTCTTTAAATGCTCATGTAGAACCTTGATTATACCATAATATAATAGTTTTTTTGCATGAGCATTAACATATATAATTGTAGCATTTATGTTATAAAAGTAGATTGTATATGTTGCTAGCTAATTAAAACAATGCAATTTCAAATTGATTGATTTACTAGCAAAACTTTTTTATACTTATTATTTGTGGAAGAATAGTTGAAATGTTATAGATAAAAATAAATAGAATATGTGGATTACTTATTGAATTATTTTTTCATAATATAGAAAATATTTTTTGAAGAAGACAAATTCAGCTTCTATTTTTTTTACATTTTATTCTTATTTTTGTAAAGTAAGATAGCTTGTTTTTATCATAATAGCCAGGATTAAAAACTTGTTTACAGTTTTAATTCTACATTTATTTTTATATATTATATTTTTTTAATTTATATGCTTTTAATTAATAATAACAGCATTTATATTTGTAATAAAGAAATGTGTAAGTTGGGTAAAATGTAATGTTATGGTAACAATTTCCATTCTAATATTTTAAAATTGGCATTGTAACATTTGTAGTTAATGCATTTTTTTTTGTTAACATTTTGAATTATTTTAAAATGGTATGTTATAATGTTTTATTGCAAATATACAGTGGTTGTCAAAATTACAAAAATGCATACTTTTATTACAGGTGCTTATCCAAATTAAATTAATTATTCCAATTTTAATAGATTATTTTAATTTATGGTAAATGGAAGTCAAGAATGTTTTTGTTGAACCTAATCTATTGGAACAGACCAAAGATATAACTGCTTTCCTATTAAATTTAACAGATCATCTATATGCCAGAGGATTTAATTTAGTTGCATTTTATCAGCCACATGTTACGTGCCACAGTATATCACTTGATCTAAGTACACTTGAGCAGCCGAATGTAAGAGGATTACAACTAGAAACCTACTCAAAAGTGCGATCACTTACTCTTAAACTATCTATTTGATGTCCATTTGATTAACTGTGCATTTATATAGTGATGATGATGATAATGTCAGACTTGGGCCACCAAATATAAGGGAAGGTGATACATACATAAGCTTTATTACTTCATGTTGTCAGTACACATATTTTTAATTGATAGATTAATTAAATTTTTCAATATAATTATTTGGTGGTTTAGCCTATGGATAACGTGATGATGAAAGATTTGTGTATTAATTAGCGCCAGCCATAATAAACATTATGGCATCTCTATCATCCATTTTCTAGATTAATTATCACTCATAATGCTAGCTCTTCTATAATTAATTTACATTGATAATAATTAGTTTTAGAAATAACATGTATATTACATTTATCTTTTAGATTGCAATATATTCATCTCTATTTTAGAATGCTGCCAAGAATAAAAAAGAAAAGACATATGTCTTATAGTAAATTTTAATAAAACTAATAATTCAATAAATATTGATTAGTGTAAGGGTCACTTACATGAATGCTCATGTTCATGCTCATTTGCAAGTCAGTACACCTTAATAAACAGCACATATATAAATGATTGAGATCAACATAATAAAAAAAAATTAACTTATACAAATATTAGTAATGTCAATTAGAAAGCATTAGATTTAAATAAAAAAATATAAAAGTATTTTCCTAACTAGATATAACAAAGATTAAATATTTCATATATAAAATAAAAATAAACCTATTGTTTAAAAACCATGGAAACTAACCAAGACTTGAACTTTAAAACCTGAAAATGATTTAGGTCAAGCATCTCCAAGCAACCCATTGTTCAAAAGGTAAAACTTCCTGTTTTTCTCTGAAGATTTGAAGATCAGAATCGCTAAAAAAGATGGTTGACTAAGTCAAAGGAATTATTCATTCACATACCCTTTGTCAACAAAAAATTCATCTATAAGATCACAAATTTATATCCAAGGGAGTTTCATATTAGTCAGTGATCATTCAGGAGAAAACAAACATTATTATTAATTGTGAAAATTATATGGGAATAGCAACACATCATTCAAATATTATCAGAAGAGTAATTTTGCATATGATAACATATATATATTGCAGAATCACATTTTAAAGTTTTTAACATTAAATAATTTATAAGCAAGAACTTATTAGAAGAATAACTTTGTATCTGTTAATATATATGCATTGCAGAACTGCATTTTAAAGCATTTTAACAACTATTAGCACACACATATATATATCTGCACAACTGCTTTTTAACATTAAAAAATTTATAAACAAGAATATTTGAGTTATTTAAAAGCTATTCCAATGTTTTTTGCTAAATAATTTACCGTGGAGGTGGAGGCCTTTGGTAGACGCTTACCAGAAGATGTAAATATTAATTCATCCATCAAATGCCTAATTAAGATGCCAAAAATCTATAAAATGAGATTCGACCTTAATTCCACTATTCCAGCTTGCAGAGAATGGAAAGGATGCTACAAGAAGACAGCACCTTACAGAACCCAATCGACACCTCTCTACCAATGTCTGAATACCAGAAAGAGTATGAATCTACAAGATCAAGATACTTTGCTGTGAGGTTTAAAAACATTTTATATGATATTCTCATGACAAAAGTGTAGTTCAAACCATCCAAATGGACTGTCTGTATTCTAAACTTTATCTCTGAACAATGGGGAAGCATATGCCTAGTTTAGATAATTTTATTTATCAAATCATGAAATGAAAAGGAAGGGATTTCTACTCAAGGGGTGAACAAATAATTTTATTTGTAATTAATGAAATTTAGGCTTCTTTTCCAAACAAGCTTGACAGATCATCCTTCTTAATATGGGAGGTAAGATTTTACTTTACCCATATTAAGAACCCTCACTATGTAAAAGACAGAATTGTTTTTAACTTGTTATACTATTTAACTAATCCTTTTTTTTTTTGTATGAAAAACTAACCTTCTTGAATGCATGTGCTTTACTGTCAACAGTAGATTATTAATATACAGGGGGTTTATTTTCCAAGGAAGATGGACTTTCTCTGTTGGAACGAATTCCAATAACACCACTCATTATACTACTGTTAGGTTTAAATTTAAGCTTGTTAGAATTTTTGTTAAATTTTAATAAATTTGTAAATATTTAGTGTCAATGATACATACTAACAGGGAGGAAAAGGGGATGGTTTCAATTATCTTATTATATGCATGTCTGGCACTTATTAAATCTATGTTAAGATTCCAGTTTGAATAGTTATTAATATTTCTTTGTTACAATAAAATATGTTAAACTATTTTGAAACTTTAAGAAGTCTCTGATTTATCAAAACCATTCCATTTTAGTATAATCACATTTTGCTTAAATTACATACACACATTTTTTTTCCTCTGATTTATCAAAATCATTTGATTTTAGCATGATTACACATTATTTAAATTATATGCGCACACACATTCTTTTTTTTTTATGTCATAATATTTTAACAAGGTTGGTTGGAAAATCATTAATTCATTGCACTTATATAGAAGTGAGGATATTGTTATGTATGTAGATTCACCCCTGAAGAGATTCAACCGCAACTTCTCCCTGAGTTTGAAATCTGTGGTATAATGGAACGTGAAAGAGGGGTAGGGAGTGGGTGAACTAGTCTAAATTGAGTTCAGAATTAATGTGTAATTATTTAAGCTAGCCATTGGAGATGAATGCAATCATTGATCAGGCGCTTCATCGTATCACTCATGGCAACCTGCAGGAAGATCCTAGCTCCGACCGTAGTAAGATGCGATTCACCTCTTTCCTTGTAGAAACCACACCATTACATTAGATAATAGATTAATTTTACTGACATTCATTCTTTGAATCTTTAACAACTTTAATTATGATTATTTATCTACCATCTTTATTTAGAAAAATATATAAATTGTAACCTTATATTTTAGTATAAAATATAGAGATTGATATAACTGATATAAAAATTTCTGTCTTCTTCTTGGTGATTTGATTGGCTTGATTTGCATTTTGAATAGACTATTTACTTGCATTCAAGATAATTTATTGGTGAGAATAAGTAATATTTGCCTTGCTTATTGCCTGTATTATTTTAATGTATTTAAAATTGTTCTTTTTTCCATACACTTATTTGGATCAAATATGTTTAACTTTTAAGAAATTGACAACATACATTAAGTTTAGTAAAATATGATTAATAATAATTCTTATTTATTTAAAATAATCTTGGAAATTATTTTAATTTATATTCAAAAACTATTTGTTTAACTAATTTTTAATTATTGGATAAAAATATAATATTCACGTGTGCGTTTCAGTGTAAAAAAAAAAAGAGCGCAATTAAATAGAGCGTCTGGACAGCGTTTCTGTTTTAGAATAATAATAAAAATGGTGTAAGAATAAAATGTATGCAAAATATGTTAAGCATATTTTTTAAAAAATAATAAACCAACAAGTTAACCAAGAATTTTCATATGGATTTAAAAGTCCATTCAAGTCGGCTAATCAAGTGGATCAAATCGCTAATAATTTGCTCAATATCTGCATTTTAAAATATGTCTGAATGCTTAGCTGTAAAAAGAGAATTAATATCAGGAGGTCAGTATGTTTTGAAATATTTTATTACCTACAAACTGGAAACATTAAACAAATATTTTGGTGGCAGAAGTTTTTCGGATATGAAAACTTTCTATTTTTTAAAAAAAAAAAGTTTAAAATCAAATTTAAATGTAAAATTTTATTGAAACGCTGATTTAATATTTCTGCATATCACTTAAATAATAAAAAAATGATTATCTTATCCGAATGTATTCTGTTAGTGGTGTATTTACTATTTGAACAATGGTAATAGTCTTCAAATAATTAACTAAAACTACTTTCTGATTTTTATCGTCAATTTTGAATTATTAAATTATTTTGCTCTAATTATTATTCTTAAATTTAAATGTGGATAAATAAAAGCCTGAATATCATAAACTTGGAAAATTTTATATAAAAATGTAGAATTTAATAACTTATGAAGAACATTTTCATATAAACTCTACATGTTATGCTTTTGGAATTGTCTCATATTCATAGAGCCACGTAAAATTCATTAATTTAAAAGTGTTCATAATAACTAGAAGAAAAGGATATAATCACATTAATGGAATTCGGCTATAATTTATAATTATTACTTTGTGATGTGTATTTATTGTTCAAGACATTTTTACATTGATTTCAAGGATAATATTTAATATTCTAAAATATTGTATACACTTTAATTTATGTATTTAAGTAAAAATGAATTGATTTTAATTTTATTGTTATATGAACTTATATGTGAAGTTCATAACTTATATTTTTACTATGTTTAAATTAAACTCATGGGATTGAATAAAATAGTTATTCAAGGGAATAGCGCTTGCGGAAAAAGCTTGAGAATTATTAATAAATTTATGGTGTGTGTCAACCTCTCATGAAGTATCTTATGAGTCTTTCCAGAGTTCTATTCCTATACTCATGTCACTTATATTACATTGTTACTATGTTTATATTTTAAGCAAGATAATTCAGTATATTAGTTGTCCTTATTATTGAAACACTTCTCATTATGTATGAACCCACATCTGCTGAAATGCTGGTGTTTTTCTGAATTGTCAGAATAACTGAGGAGGAGGATTTTTGCATTTTAAATATGAAGTAAATATTAATATTGCTTTACAATGTTAAATGGCATTAACTGGTGGTTAATCCGCAGATTAATTAGTTGCCACTTACTGTATTTTTACACTCATTCCTGTCCTGGTGGTTAATCCGCGGAATTGTGTAATTATATTTGTTGCTTCATGGTGGTGTATAAACCTACAGGGCACTCGGTGTTGTAGTATTCCCAAGTGTAGATGAATGCATCCACAAGAATATTATTTTAGTTTACAAATGTAAGTTTGGGCAAAGTATTTTGTATGATTGTGCTAAAATCATTTCTTCTATTTATAAGTTGAGTCATAAAGTGTAACAGGGCATCTTATCTAAATTATCTTCATGATCATTAACTGTTTGTTAACTAGTATTTATCTGAACTATAGTTTGAATATTCATTTTGGTTTAACATTGTATTTTAGCTAATTCCTGCAAATATAATATTATTTATTATATTATCATAGATTTATGGTATAGGTTTAGTGGTTCTGGAACTGACATATTGGATATTTCATAATTTGATATTGAATTTCAGTATAGTTTTTTCAAGGTATAAATTGGATGAAATTACAATGAAATGTATGATTAGGCATTTATAAAATTGTGCCTATGATATATTTAGTGAAGTGAACAAATGGAATATTTTATTTATTTATTTACTTGTTTATTTATGTATTTATTTATTATATTAAAACGTCATATATCAATTATTTGTTAATCATAAAATTGTAAATAAATGTTGATTTATAATTAAACTTATTGTGCCATTGCTATTTGTCATTCATAAAATCAGAAATCCTATATCTTGAATAGAGTATACATTGGAGTACATACTGTTGTTAGCATGATATAAGAGTTTTAGTAATACTCTGAGAAAACATTTGAATGCTGTTGTCCTTGGTGACCTCATTGAAAAAATTAAAAGATTGAAGTGGAGTTGGGCTGGTCATATTGTTAGAAGAGATGATAATAGATGGACAATTGAAATTTTAAACTGGATTCCAAGAGATTGTAAAAGACCCAGAAAGAGACCACATGTGAGATGGATGGATGAAATAAGAAAGTGTGCAGGGGTGATGTGGAGAAGAGAAGCTAAAGATCGGAGAAGATGGATTAAACTTGGAGAGACCTTCATCCTGCAGTGGATTGATAATGGTTGATAATGATGAAGGTACAATAAAATCCCATTTGCCTTTTTCCATCATTTTTGATACAAAATTGATTAATTTTATAAACTTATAAACAGAGTTACCAGGTAATGATACGATTGAATTTATTTGCTTAATGTTATAATTGTCATTCATCAATATAGTAAGAGTCTCACTGCTATTTATTAAATTATAAACTTAAATTTATAAGAAAAGAACCCAAGTTTTCCATTCTTATTTATTATTGCAAAGCTCATACCTAGAGTAGCATTTGTATTAAAAATCATATATGTCATTTTAAAATTCATAGTCTAATAGTTTCACAAATTATACCATCTTGTCCATGGTCGCCATAAGATCTCTTGTAATGAAAAACCGCAAATTAAGGTTTGAAGGATAATAAAATTATATACTTATAAATATGTCTAATATATTTTCACATACTGCTACGATAAGTCTTCGCGGTACCCTGGCTGCAACCAGATTAGATCATAACAATTTCATGTTATATCATTAATTTTGTTTGTTGTGATGTGCTCCAGATTTTGGTTATAGTCTTTGGTGCACAATGTAGAAGGCATGATATGCTTTTGGTTATAGTTCTTGGCACCACAATGATTGGGGAATTCGGTTACAAGATTGATGGTTACAGTTATTGGCATGCAATGTAGTAGGTTTTATTACTTATGTTCGCCACGTGTTCCAGATTTTGGTTACAGTATAAACAAAACTTAAAAAAAAAATATTACTCTCATGCTGGTACACGAGAATTAAAATATATACACTAAACTTTAATTTTAAGGATAAGAATAAAAATAAAATAATCTCAACTTTTTATATTGAGTTCAATTAACCAGAATACTCATATCTATCTCTTTTTATTTATATGTGCACACGTGTAATTCTTGTTATTTAGCAAATAAGACACAATCCTGTATTTAGTATGTGGTCCTTGTACAGAGGCCACAAATCTGGTCCTATTGGGTATTGTCTCCTTTATATGTTATAAAAGGTTTTTTTATTTTCCTAAGTTCTTCTATTATTGTATATACCTTCTTTAACTTTTATTCACAGATATGTATCTGATCATCATTGAATATGAGAATATTTATTCTAATTGTCATTTTTCATTCCCCTACTTTGTAGGTTATGAAAACAAAACTTCTCATCCTTAAGCTGGCTTTAACATTTTTTTTTTAAAACAGGCTGGCATTTTCTGTTCAGGACTGCAGCAGTTGGAACTAAAGATTGATCTATACTTCCATTGTAAAAACTTTGATGAAGTAAATCTTTTTCATCTTTAATATTTGAAAATTAGCTTTTTTTTCAGTAGAAATTATTACCAGTGAATGAAAAGTAAATTGCTGCAGAAATTATTTACTTTTTTATTATTATTATAGCCTGATTCATTATTTGATTATGCACTCTACCACATGATATGAGCAGATCAAAAACAGATAAAACAAAAATTAATTTTTTTTTATCTTTCATTTTTCTTAACATTATCTCTTTTTTGGCCATTAAAAATATATATATAAGTTAATCTTCTTGCATATTTGAAATTAATTAGATTTATTTGTTTATTTCCACATTAACAAAAGAGAGATTTAAAATAAAACTAAAATATATATATATAAATTTAATTTTTTCCTTTTTATTTTCTTACAAGGTTTAATATTAACTTGGACAAACTTATTTTTATTACAATAATAATATGGCCATGAATTTGAATATAAATTAAAATTCTTTTTTATAAATGAAATTCTCATTTGTTTATGAGACAGACTTTACCTGGTTCAAACCACTAGGTATGACAAATATATTGATATTATCCTAAGCTTTTATTTAGAAAAAAAAAATAGAGAACATTTTTTAATTTTTTAGTGTATTTATATGAATAGAAGTATACAATTTTATATCATTAGATGTCAGTACTGTAATTAACAATTAGCACCGAATTCCAAATAAAATTTAAGTATTTGGGGCTTTTTTTCTTTGTTTAAGTTGTTTGCAAATTATAAAATAGTATTATCATCAGGATGCTTAATCATAATTTCAACTACTTCAGAAATGGGTGAAAAATGACTTATAAAGTTTCCTAGACAGAAGGAAAATAAAAATAGAATAAATTGAATAAAATCATATAGTAACAATGACAAAAAATTAAAGATTTTATTTGTATAAATATAATTATAAAAAAATAATATACTTAATATTTCTTAACCAAACTCTACATTGCTAGATTTAATTGTTCTCGCTGGTGAAAATAAAACCATTACTCTATACTATAATTCAATTAATTGAATTTGATTTGATAAAAATATACATTTTTAAAGGAAAAAAATCTAAAAATTAATATTTGAACTTTGTAGATATTGAAAAAATGAGATTGTAATGATGAGAAAAGATGCCTTCATCATTGAATGCATGGTAGAGCAGGGTAACTTTAGAAAATGAACAAAAGCTTTTTTAATTGAAATTTTATTTTCAAAATATGCACTAAAAAATATTAATCTCTGATAAATCTGTCAAATTTTGTGTGCAAATGAATGTTTTTAATCAATCCAAAAACCTTAAAATGACTTCTCAATTAGCTTGAACATTGATAAAAAAAAGTAGTTGATCAAAAAGAAGTCAGTGAGTGCTTAAAAATCCTTTTTGCTAATATTCAGTTTTACTGATCATTTTTTTGAGATAAAAAAATATTCATGATTTTAAGAATTTAAAGTTAGCAAAATATTTGGTGTTACATGTTTTGTAATATGCTGATACTCAAAAAATGAATATGTATTTTTTTCCTAAAAAAGGTATTATTATTATTTTTCATCATGTGTTTATAGCTATTTTTATACTGTTTACATTTTGAATTACAAATATCAAACTTCTTTCACCCACAACTTTGATACCAGCTACTACTCTAGTTAAATACAGTAATGATTATAACTAATCATTTATTAAACTAGAAATTGTCTCTAGCTCAGATATAAACTTTAAATATCAGTTAAAAATTAATATATAATTTTTTTAATATTATACATGCATGGAGTGTAAATTATTTACATGAAGATTAAAGTTGAGATTAAAAATTTGTTTTCTCCATGATTTCAGTGTGTAGGACTTTCATTATAAAACATCAGTATAATTTTTTATTGATAATATAGTTTAACAGATAAATGGATTTGGGTAATTCACTGAGGATGGAAGAAGTTTAGAAGTTAAAAGAATAATACTGGCAAAAGAAGTATTTTCTAAGACAAAGAAAATAATTTGTGAACCTCTGAAGTTAAAGATAAGATTAGTTAAATGTTATGTGTGTAGTACAACATTGTATGGTTGTCAAACATGGACAAGGTGTAAAAACAAATGACTGGATTGGAAACCTTTGAGATATGTAGTCATTGATAAGGATGGAAAAAATTAGTTGGCTGAATAAAATGAAGTTTTGAAAAGTGTAAATGAAAAAAGAAGATTGATTGAGAAATTAGAAAGAGAAATTGGTTTGGATATATATTAAGAAAAAAGAATAATTTAATTAAAGATGGGGGGGAGGGTGGAAACAAGAAAGGATCAAAGATTGAAATTGCTGGATAATATAATAGATGGAAAGACCTGTGGATTTGAAGAGATGAATAATAAAGAGATCCTGGTGTAGAAATGGCTGAATTTGCTATTGATTGATAATTTTTTATAGTAAAGTTGCTTGAATTTTTCAATTCATTATCTTTTTCATTTCTTGACAGAGAATGAATGATTATAGAAGTATTGTTGTCATTATTTAATTTATTAGTGTATATAAAGAAAAATGGTAGTTAATTGACTTATGCATTTGCAAACATAATTGAAAGATAGGTTTTGATTTATCATTAGAAAAGATAAAATAATTTTATATTTTAAAATGTATACTTTTTCAAAAAAAGAATTTTGTATTTTAAAATGTATCATGGATTTATATACACTGTTATTGTGTATGAATTAAAATTTATGATATATGATTTGATAATATCTATAAATTTTGGTATCTATTATATCATAGGGCTAAATATGGAAGACTATTCTCCATTTATAATATCAAAGTACTATTTATATGTACTAAAATTTTTATTTTACATATATAAATTGATTTCTACTATATTGTAAATCTGTTAGGATAAGATTGACTTCTCTACATATGTATGTAAATAAACATATTAGTACATTATAATGACTAAAAATTGAAATTTTTGAAAATATAATATTTATAAAAGAAAATTTTATTCCTGTCTGTCTAATAAATGACTATATATTCTAGATGTTATATTATCATTTTTTAAATCTTTTTCATAGATAAGTATTAATAGATCTATTAATAATGAGCCAAAATAAAATCTTATATTTTCAAACATTAATACTTCATATATTTATCCAAAGGAAAAAAAAAATGGAAACAATCTTATCAACTTGTTGTTCCATGCTTGATAATTAAATAGGTCTTGTGGTTGCAGTGAGTAATTCAATTCCGTTCTATCTTTTATTTTTACATATATATGTCAATGATTAACAAAAATAAAACTTTAGGAGATTGTAAATAATGGATTTTACTCTGTTTTTTTATATTTTATTTTAAACAAATAATCTATATATTTGTATAATTGCGCTGCATATATATCATCATATATTTTAAACCATTTTAATATATTATTTAACATAATTATTTATAAATCTTGATTATACATACATATAAACACTTGCATGTGTACTTAATAACCTCTGCTCACGTTCTTGAAACATATGAATAAAAACATCTTATAAGACAAATGGCATCAAAATATATTTCATGCTGAACCAGACTTATTATTTGGCCTAGATCATAATTTTTCCCATATTTCTTTGTCATGTGTTCAATATTTATTAATATTAAATTGTTATATTTTAATTTACAAATGTTAAACATACTGCATCCAACCTAAGGATATACTCTAGTTTAATAAATTAGTGATAATCATTAATGTATTTATCTAAAGTGAATCATGTCAAAGTTGTAGGCAGAGTAAGTTTGACACAATTACAACTTTAGCCAACTAGTGAGCGCTGGTTTAATACAAAATGCATCTTGGGTGTCATTTGTCTTTTAAGATGTTTTTATTTGTATTATGTATCTATAAAAGATATTACAGGGTAATGGAGTTGAATTACTCCATATATGTATGTGTATGTTTAATTTAAAAAAACAGATGCATTCATCTTTAACTGATGTTTAAAATTTATGTCTGAACTAGGGATAATCTTTAGTATAATAAATGATTACTTATAATCTTTAATACATTTATCTAAGTTGATTATGTCGAAGCAGTTCTAGCAATCCTGCTACGTAAGGACTAGTGGCAAACACTTAAATAACAATAATTTAATTTTTTTTTAACTATTACTAATAATCATTTTTTAAATGACTAACAAATCAAAATCTGAGCATTAACTTTGTAATAGTGAAATAGCTCATTACTGGGCATATTTAACTACTTTAATCATGAGGCGCCATTTTGAATTTTTTTAAAAACTGACCTGAGTCACAATTTTCACAATAACTTCAGTTTTAATAATATTAGAGCAAAAAACTTTACATTGCTAGAAACTAGAAAAATTAAGAAAAACAGTAAGCCTGAGATAAATAGTGATAACTATATAAAAAATAAGGGGAAAAGGAAATTTTCACATCCGAAATAATTATTATTTTATTGTTTATTCATAATTTGGAATTTATCATTAACTAAAATTCAAATTACATCTTCAGTGATAATTTCTTTGTATTTCTCACAAAATTTCCATTCTATTAACTTATAACATTTCTTACCTGAGATAATTCATACCTTCAGAACCTAACAATTTAGGAAGATAAGTATTCTTCATTTTTTTCTTGCACCCTCTAAGTTGAGAAAATCATTAGGCGTCTGGAAGGGAAAACATTCTCCCTAATAACAGATAATAAAAAATAAAAATTAAAGTTCTATGAAAATGTAAAAATAATGAAGGGGAAATATTACGTACTATTATAAATACAATAAAATAGTAAAATGTCATATAATTTGAAATGGAAAACTCAAAAGCCTGATTAATCACAAGAATGCACTAAAATTTTGAGTAATAATTTTCCATTATTTGCTCAAAACTATTTTGATTTTAGACTTTAGTTAAACTAACCTTGTTCATAACCTCATCATACTGAATTACCATTGCCAATACATAAAACAATTTAAAAATTTAGAATATGAAAAAATTTCTCATTTCAAGAGGCCATCAAAGATTACTAAAAAGATTCTAAGACACATATTTATATAAAAAAAATGTTTATATTCTACCTCTTTCAAGATATGTCTTCCAGAGAAGCATATCTGTTCATATTATATAATATATGTAAAATATTAAATATTTCATATTATTCAATATGCAAAAGTAATCAGTAACGAAGCTGTTACAAAATTCTAATAAGGAAGGCAATTCACGATGCATTACATTTATAAGGCTGCAGAAAGGAGTTTTGCTATTAACTGAAAGGAGACCCTTTGATTCCTCTTGGAGGCCTTAAAGGAACCGAGCAGGGGAAATTCCTAATGTCCACTCCATATGTTCTTGTCGTTGCAGCTGTTATTACTATGTGATTATTCATATAGTATACGAACATGGATGGGCTGCTCACCAGCACGCATTAGCCAGCGTGGTGAGTTTATTGGCTTTTTACCTCTGAGTTTAAGATCAAGAAACACCATGGTCTTTCTTCTCAGTGCCTGATAAGGCAGAATGAATGTTTGTGTGAATGATAAATATTTTCCCAATACATATATACAATTATGACAGACAAAAATAAAGCATGGCCCTTATTCCCAGGAGGCTGTAAAGTCACCAACCAAGGCAGCGGTGGGTGGCCGAAGGCGGAGAGTGCTAAGAATCCCCTGATTGCGGACCCAGGCTGCCATTTGATGACGACTTTTTATTTAGGTACTTACAACTGCAGATCACTTTCAAGTGAAGGAAGATTGCAAGAATTAGAAGAAGAACTCTCTTATATTAAATGGGACATTATTGGACTTTGTGAAGTTAGAAGAAAAGGTGAAGAGACAATTGATTTAAAAAGTGGACATATACTCTATTATAAAGGCACAAATATTGGAAATACAAGTGGAGTAGGATTCATTATAAATAAAAAGTGGAAGAACAATATTGTGGAGATTGATGGTGTATCGGACAGAGTGGCTAGATTAGTTATACAACTTAATAGCAGATACCAAATGCAGATAATTCAGGTTTATGCCCCAACAAGTTCTCATAGTGATGAAGTAGTAGAAGATTTTTATATGGCTGTACAAAAGGCTTTTGATCAGAGTAAACACCATTTTAAAATTGTTATGGGAGACTTTAATGCTAGAATTGGTAAAAAAATGAAAGATGAAAGTGCTGTGGGTAATTTTGGTTATGGTAATAGAAATGAGAGAGGACATAGACTTGTGGAGTTTGCAGAAAAAGAAAAACTTTATATTATGAATTCTTTTTTTGAGAAAAATGTTAAAAGGAAATGGACATGGAAGCATCCAAATGAAGGTACAGCAGAATTGGATTATATTTTGACTAACAGGAAATATATATTTCAAGATTGTAATGTTCTTAATAAATTTAACACAGGAAGTGATCATCGATTAGTAAGGTGTAAGATACGTGTTAATGTAAAACTAGAGAGACAAAAATTATTAAGAAAAACAATATTTACAGTTGATTTTCCTAATCTTCAGAAGCATTCTAATGAATTTAAATTAGAACTTACAAATCGGTTTCAAGTATTAGTAGATTTTGAACATGATTCAGATTTGAATGAAATTAATATGAAAATAACTGATACACTTTTGAAAACTGCAACAAAGATAGCTGGTAGAAAGAAACAGCAATTGACCAATAAAATTTCTACTGAGACTAGAGAATTTATGAAGAAAAGAAGGAATATGAAGATATACAAAAATGATGCATTAAAAAGAATTGAATATCTCGAATTTTGTAAAATGGTGCGGAAAAGAGTTGAAAATAATATAAGAAAGTATAACTGTGAACTAGCAAGGAAAGCTATAGAAGAAAATAAAAGTCTTAAGAATGTTAAACAACATTTTGGTATTGGTAGGAAATTTATATCTGCAATAAGAAAAAAAGATGGAATTATTACTAAAAGGAGAGATGACATCATGAAATTGGTAGAAGATTTTTATCAAGAATTATATAGTAATAAAGAACAAGTACCTCCTATATCTATTACATCTTCCAAATTGCCCAGAATTTTAAATGAAGAAGTGAGACATGCAATTAAATGTATGAAGAAAGGAAAGGCTCCAGGTAATGATGGAATTATAATTGATATATTAAAAGAAGCAGGTGAAGAAATAGAAAAAATTTTAGCAAAGTTATATACCAAATGTCTAAATGATAAAGAGATGTACCGGATGATTGGAAGAATGCAGTAATAATATTAATATTTAAAAAAGGTGATAAAGAAGATATTAGAAATTACAGATATATCAGCCTTTTATCAGTTTTATATAAAATTTTTACCAAGATAATTACAATTCGTCTACAGAGAACTTTGGATTTCTACCAACCAAGAGAACAAGCTGGATTTAAAAGTGGTTTTAGTACAGTAGATCATATCCAGGTATTGAGAGAAGTTATAGAAAGGACAAATGAATATGAGTTGCCATTATGCTTAGGATTTGTAGATTATGAAAAGGCATTTGATTCTATAAACATTTCTTCAGTGATTAAAGCATTAGATCATCAAGGTATAGATCCAGGATATTGTCATATTTTAAAGAATATTTATAAAAATGCAACAGCAACAATTAGATTACATAATGACACTGGGAAAGTCAACATTGAGAAAGGTGTAAGACAAGGTGACTCCATATCTCCAAAACTTTTTATAGCAGTGCTGCATGAAGTATTTTGTGGATTAAAATGGGAAACTAAAGGAGTGAAAGCAAATGGTGATTATTTAAGTCATTTAGATTTCGCAGATGATGTAGTTGTTTTTGCAAATAATGCTTCAGATCTGCAGGAAATGTTGCAGGAATTATCAGGTGAAAGTAGGACTAAAGATAAATGTTAAAAAGACTAAAGTAATGTTTAATCGATTTGCTCAAAATATGAAAATAAAGATTGATTATGATGAATTAGAAGAAGTTAACAGTTTACAAATACCTTGGTCAGATTATTAATACAAATGGAAACATAATGGAGGAAATTAATCATAGAATTAAACTTGGTTGGAGTGCTTTTGGTAGAAATAACTTGATACTAAAAGGAAATATGCCTATGTGTTTGAAAAGGAAGGTTTTTAACAAATGTGTTTTACCAGTTCTTACTTATGGATCTGAGACTTGGACACTTAATAGAAGAGCAATTCAGAGACTTCAGACCACTCAAAGAAGTATGGAGAGATGTATGTTAGGAGTAACAAGAAGAGATCGTAAACGCAATGTATGGGTAAGAGAACAAACAGGTGTTACTGACCTCATTGAAAAAATTAAAAGATTGAAGTGGAGTTGGGCTGGTCATATTGTTAGAAGAGATGATAATAGATGGACAATTGAAATTTTAAACTGGCTTCCAAGAGATTGTAAAAGACCCAGAAAGAGACCACATGTGAGATGGATGGATGAAATAAGAAAGTGTGCAGGGGTGATGTGGAGAAGAGAAGCTAAAGATCGGAGAAGATGGATTAAACTTGGAGAGACCTTCATCCTGCAGTGGATTGATAATGGTTGATAATGATGATGATATAAATATAGTTTTACTTTTGAATATTATGTAAATAAAACATTTATAAGTAAGTTTTAGTAGAGAAGGTATAAATTAAATGTTAATATAGATAGGCTGAATGTCTTCGAGGATCCATGCCTCATAATCATAGCCATCATAAAAATGTATAATAATTTATATAATTTTTTATCGAAAAACATATTGGAAAAGTCTAAAATAGAATACTCACCAGTTGTGGGAAATGTTTTGTCGGAGTCAGAGGGCCTTGAATTCAGTGCTGGTATAATCCGCTTTTGAATCCACTTTTCCCATCTAGTTTTCTTCCGTGCTTTTTCCTCCGTACAATATAAAAAACTGAGGAAAACAAAATGATAAAATTGACCTTACACAGAAAAAAATTCATAAAAAATTCATTTTTTCTCCGACAAAAATATGGCAACTATGTACAGAACGGGAACAAAATAGCGCAGAGAACTATGGTCTACATGCATTCTTAGTCCTCGTAGTTTTTCTGTAATTTCAAAATGGAAACCGAATTTCAACTAATGATCTACAACGTACGCAAAATGCGTACTTATGACCAAGTAGTTAAACTAGATTAAAAAAAACATCCATATACTAAATAAATAAAATGGGAATCTGTTTTATAATAATATATTGTAAAATATACGTCAAGTCACTTTAGCTAATACTGATTAATTTATGTTCTTAGGCTTAACAGAATATTCATCATTAATTTAGTATTTGAAGGCCATTTGAATTTTTTTTTTACTTAGCATTATGGCAACTATAAAATATAATTATTTAATATCGGTATCAATCATACGACTATATGTGGTAAGGATAGAGACAAATGTGAGCTCATTCATAACATCATGCAAAATTATATGTTCAAATTTTTAATTTAACTATGGGTTATCAAAACCCTAAATATGTGAAAGAATATTATATGACATTTATATTAAGAAGATCATTGTAATTCAATCTGTTAACAATAATTATTAGAACGAAGTAAATTTTAACAATAATTATTAGAAAATGAAGTAAATTATACATAGTATAATATCACTAACAAGAATGTTCAGTCAGTAGCATATGAAACTACACTTTTAGAATCATGCACAATAAAAAAAAACTACAATTTTCAAAATTTTTTTAATACTTAATTCGCCATAACAGTAAACTTTTTTTTAAATAACTACTTATTTTATATTAATTTTTTATCTAGTTTATTTCATGTATTTATTTAAAAATGTATTAATTATTAGATATATAAAATGCATTATAAATTATATTGTAATACTTTATAACTTTTTCAACAAAATTAATTTTTAAAAAAAAAAAAAAAATATTTCTGTTATTGCAATTTCCATAGTATTTTATTTAATTTTAATTGTTTTGCAATCTTCTTCAGATCTCATAACAAATCTTTTTCCAAATTTAATGTTTTTATGGAAACTTAATATAGTTATTACATTTTATTTCCGATTTTTTATTTATTTGTTCATTTGAAGTGTATTCTTAGAATTCTCTAGAAACATCTTTTAAGTTTATGTAGTCTTGTTTTGAAATTTTAAAAATCTTTTTTCTTTTTTGACTTTATTATTGTAATTTTTTTTGATAGATTGAAAACAATTTTGATTGCTAGAACTTTGTAGACAATTGTCTTTTGCAAGTGTAAACCCCCTACATATGTAATCTTCAGTAGCAAACAATCATTAATTCAAATAGCTTTATATATATTTAAAAGTGATAAAAACAAAGTGAAGTTTAAAAAAACTTAATTTTAACAAAATAAAAATGTTGAATTTCATTGAAAGTTAAATGGCTAATGTTTTATTAGTTTTTCTATCTAACTTAAAATAACTATAATAAAAATGGAATATATATTTTAAAGTATACTATAATTCAATAATCTATAGCTGTTATTAATGTAGAATATAAAAATAATCATTTTATTTTTAGCTCAAGAGTCATCTTGCAATAAACATGTGACATCTGACTTGATTTTTTTGTAACCAAATAAACATATAGTATATAACATCACGAAGCTAAGCTTATCAAATAGGAAAGTGATAAGAACTGATGCTTTGTGATGTAGTTATTTTTGTAAGTTATCAGTATATTGTTGGTTGAATGTCTTTTATTTATTTCAATTTCTCCGATCCACAATTTCTACATCACTCTAGCATTTTTTTTTTGTCATCCATCATTGTTTATTCAAGTTTTCAAATTTTTTACAGTAATTTTTGTGATACCTATTTATTTCCTCTCAATTGAATTGCAATTTTGTTCTTTTCTTACTAGTCTCAATTTATATTTTTACTTATCTCATCCTATGTCTATTATTGTCATAAATAATAGTTCTGTCCCTGTCCTCCCAAAAGAAATCTTGCAATAAAAATTAATCTGTTAAAGTCCAGAATGTTTAAACATTCAGGATATTTTTCATTATTTCAAAAATAATATGCGTTTATAATTAAACAGATTTAAACTCTAAAAATAAAATTAATTTGTCAAACAAATGCATCCTTACAAACGAATCATAAATGTGCAAAACATGATTATAAAAGAATAAAAATACAGAGCCTTTTTTTTTTAAATTCCTTGTTTAAATTTATATCTAATGAAGTAATAGAATGTCAGTCATATAATCTCTGTCAATAAGATTTCATGTGAATCTTTGTATCATTTTATGGAAAGTTTTATTATATATAGACTACTCAGAAAAACTCTTATTCCGTGCCATCTTATTAAAACAGGATAATAACTTTACTTTTGCCCTATATCCTAAATTCATTTACCATCTCTGCTGCCCATCCATCTAAACCTCTTGCCTTTCTACTTTCAATTTCTTCTCTATTTCATTCACTTCATTTTTTTGTAAACCTAATATTCCCATTACTATATGCTTTCATGTTTTCTATTACTCTATCCTTCACATCTAACATTTTTTCTATATCCATTACATATCTATTTAAGATTCTCTCAAAGTCTTCTTTAGAGCTACACTCTATTCCCTCATCATCTAATAATATTATATATCTCTCCCCTACATTTCTCCTTTTAATATAATTCCAAAATTTTTACTCCCATCTCTTCCATTTGTATTAATATCCTCCAACAATTTACTATTCAATTTCATTCTCTCTCTATAATTATCTATTTTAGCCAACTTCTTTTTTTCTAAGTACTTTTCCCATTTAGCATTAATATCTTTTTCACTTTCCTTGTTCTTAATAGTACACTTATATTCTCTACATGCTTCTTTCCTCTCTTTTACACTTTTACTAATTCTCATTTCTTATTACTTTTATTTTTCTGAAAATTCTCACCTAAAACCCTATTTGCCACTTTTTCTATTTCATTACACCAATCCTTATACTCATCCCCAATCAAGTCTTCCATGATTTCTTCAACTTGTATTTTATACTCTTCCAACTTCTTCTTATCATTCGCTCTCCATCCACATCTTTCACTGTTATTTCTACTTTTATTTCTATTCTCCATCACATTACTAACCATTTCAATTACAATAAAGTTATGATCACTAGTACATACTTTCTCTACCAATGCATAATCTATTGTGTGAAATATATTATTACTAGACCATGTGTATTGTCCCTCATAAATATTTGATAAATTTCCAATGCTCAAATTCACTCTCTGACAAAATTTCTTCAAAAGCTGTCCATTTTTATTATCTACATCATCACTTTCTTCAATATGTCCATTCATATCTCCTATAACCATTATTCTCTTCCCCTTTTCTTTAAAACTTTGTATATCCTTAACTAGACATTCATATATGCTACTGTTCCACTTCATTATAATTTGACTATCTCCAATGGCTATATAAACTTTAACCAACATCCATTCTTGTCTACCCAATCTTATTTCAAATCACAAATATTCTTGACATTTAACAATATTTAAATTTTTTTTGATATACCACCTATACATCCACCCCTTTTTACTTTTTTATTTATACCCGGCCATACCAAATGTTCCAAAATAGGTTCTTCTTCTTCTCTTAGATGTGTTTCCACTATTGCTAATACCTCAAGTTCTTCTATTTCAATGATTTTATTTAATTCCATCCACTTTTCTGGTCTCCTACCATCTTGCATATTCAAATACCCAATTTTAACAATTTCTTTTTTCCTAACAACTCTTTTATAAATTCTTTTAATTCTTTCTTCTCCATTACGTTTATAAATAACTTTCTTACCATTAATTTTACAGACCCATTTCTTCTCCATATCTTTATTTATATCTAAAGCAAATTCCTTTTGCTTATTTCTTACATTCCATCCATTCTTCTTTTTGTAATAAATTGTTTTTCTCTTCACCAGTAAAAATTGTAATTATAAATATGCGACTTTTTTTATATACGTTAGTGAAGCTATAATTATACTATAATGTGTAATATGTCTGCTTAGCGCTTTCGAGATTTAATGTTCAAATCTCATACTCATAGCTTTACAAATTAAGACTGTTGTGATTTATTGTACACATATGCAAATGAGTTTGAATTTTTAATTAGTTAGTCCCTTGTTTGGAGAGAGCCAAACATGCCTCTCCTATTAATGGCACTGAGATCATTTGCTATGTAAAAAGCTTCTTTGACTTTTCTTTTGGCATCACTCTTCTCTATGCAATTATTTGGGCAGAACTGGGTTAGAATACATGGCCTTTTGCTGCTTGGTGGTCCCAGAAGACTGATGTTCCTTCATTTTTGTTTTTAACCATGTTGTATGCATACCTATGTTGGTAAATTCTTGTATTGAGATTAGTCCGAGTCTCGCCATAGTAAGATGCCTGACAGCCTAATTGAGGGCATGCCATTTTATAGACCACATTAGGGGCTTGATCTTTTTCTATTTTATCTTTGGAATTATTTATTAGTCGGTTAGTGCTGGGAGGTGTTCTGAAGCTAAATTTGAAATTGTTAGAGAATTTTTTTTGCAATATTTGAAGTTACATTAGATATAAAAGGATTTTTTAAGTATTTCATATTGTCTTTAGGCCGTTTATTTCTGAGTTTTCTATAAAATGTTTTTATTCTCTGATTGATCATATTGGGTTTAAAGCCTATGTTAGTCATTTCCTTTATATATTTGTCGATGTTGTTTTTCCTATCCACTATGTATTTACATAAATGGTGATTTCTGAATAGGAAAGCATTCATATTTGCCCATTTATATGTGTTGTGGGTGTTAGACATTGGACTTGTGTAATCTCTTATGTGCAGTGGTTTAATTATCATTTTATAAATCTAGGTATGTGTTCTCTCTTTTTATTAACAAGTCTAGATATTTTATTTCTTGTTCCTTGTTTTCATCAGTTCTACTCAGGATTAATCCTGAGGTGGTTTGAAATTCATTTTGTATGTTGATAGTGGTGGAAATACTACAATTTAAAATCCCACCCCCTTTATAAGTTTCCCGAAATATATTCTTTATAAATCAGACTCCCTAAAACTTCACTTTTTTGTTTTCCTAAATGCAACCCATCTTTACTATATAACTCCCTCTTTCCAATAAAACAGTCCCACACATCCACAAATATAACATTATTTCTCTCACACAATTTTTTCAATTTCTCATTTATAGAACATGCCCTATCTAACAAATGCCTCTTGTCAAATCTTGGTAATAATCCAACTACCACTACTACTCTTCCTTTAATCTTACTCAAATTCCTAATCAATTCTACATACTCATCCATTACTCTTTCTGATGGTTCTGATAAATTATTAGACCCCACCATAACATGCACATCTCTACTATCTTGCTTTTTACTTTATCTGCTACATCCCTACTTCTAGCTCCAGGCAAACACTCTTACATGCCTGCTTCTATTTTCCTTTGCAATTATATCCCCATATTCTCTAATTAGTGAATCTCCTGTCAATACTGTCTCATAATCTTCTTTCTCTACTCCATCCATAATATTTTCTAGCACCTTTTGGTTCTTCTTATCTTCTTTCTTACCATTCCTACTCAATAATTTTTTTATTTCCTCACATTTTATCTAATGATTTTAATTTTGGTTATACATCCTTTACTTCTTCCTTTATCTTACTTATTCTTTGAAAATCATTTCCATTGTGTTACTACTTTCTCCACCCATATTTCCTGACACTCCACTAAAACCATACTCTATCCTATGTTTTTTAACTATATTTTGCTCCCTTTCCCTTGTCTTTCTCTTCAGACTATCTACACTTAGAAACCATTTTCTCATCTCTTTTATCACACACACTGACTACATAACCATAAACCTGTTACATCCTTCCTAGTCTTATTCGAACATTTCAAGTGATAAACCTCATCACATACAATACATTCTCCCAGAGCACGCCTAGTTTCTTTCTGCCGATTATATACACATTGTGGAATACAAATGTAATCCATATTCTTTATTTTCAATGTTATATTTTTTCTTAAAATTAAATATCCTTAAATTTAAAAAAAAAAACCTTTTAATAAATTTAATCAATAAAACGACTTTTTTTTTAAAAAAATTTCTATATATAAATAACAAACGAAAAACTTTAAAACAAATAAAAAACACAATTTTCAATCGTTCAAATACTCTTAATCACTAATTATACTTTCATACACAATAATGATTAATATTAATGCTCTCAGAGGAAACAAATATTAAGATAAAAAACTTTTCTGAACGAATGTTTAAGAAGATATCATATTATGATGTGATGTGACTTCTCCTTAAACGGAGTCAGGAATCTCTCGGCAACTATGCCCAGAGAAACCTGTTAGTCACTTTAACTTCCATTCCCATATTCTACTCCATCCCATTTCCACAACATAATCATTGTCAACTCTATGGCCTTTATATCTAAATCCTCTTTATCTTTTCCCAAACTCAGCATAAAAACCAAGAAGCCACTTTCTGTATAATCACTTTTTCATATTTATTCTTCCATAACTTCATTATTTGTACCCTTCTATTTTCAACCATTTACATTCAATTAACAGATGCCTAATATTTTCTATTTTTTCCTTACACAATTTACAGTCTAGATCACCCATATTTTTCCATATACATGTATATTCTCTTGTTGTTAAAGATACCGTTCGAGCCTTAAACAATAAACTACTTTCTTTACTATTATCATACATTAACTCACACCAAATGTTCTCCTTACCACTATAACACTCAACAATCCTCTTAACACAATCTTCCCACCTTTTGTACAAATATTCTGATATAAATTATTTATCCAAATCTTTTGCATATCACATTTCCTTTCTCACCCATCTTGTTCCCTGTCCTTTCTTCATAACCCAATTAAATACTATTTTGGCTATTCTTTTATTATCCATAAACTGCAATCTACCAAACAGTTTCATTTTACTTTTTGCATCTCTCATATAAAAACTAGAGCATCCCATTTCTCTTTGAATTGCCTCCCTTGCTATCCATACATCCTACTTCCGTTTGTACCCTTTCTAAGTAATCTAATATCCCTTTACTAACACATAACGCATCATTACCATATGTTAACTGCAACTCCCTTCCACACTTAACTTTATATCCCCCAATAAAAATTTTACATCTTCTTTTTCTCCAGTATTAACCATCATTATATTTGATTTTTCTTCACTAAATTTAATTCCCATCTCTTTACCCACTCTTGCATATGTCCTCAGCATAACTTCCATATCTTCTTTTTTCTCTGCACATAAAAAGATATCTGCAAAATAAAGACCTGACAAAGTATGTACTCCCTTGCCACCTATTAACGGTATCTCTATCTCTCTTCCTAATCTTGCTATTGCTCTTTCCATTTTACTCGAGTACAACAAAAACAAAATACCAAACTCTCCATGCAGTGGTGCCAGCAAGTGCAAACCTTTGTAATCAATGGATGCAGGAAGGTTTGTCTAAAAAACCAACATTCCTCTCTGATGAAAACCACAAACTAGAAATTAGTCTGGGGATGTTGGGTGAGTAGGCACTAGATAGGGATTTTATAGACAAATCTTTCTGCATTCATTGATTACAAAGGTAAAGTATTCAATAAATTTTTATTGGTTTGCTATATCAAAAAACAAAATTATTCTCAAGAAACAATTGCAGCTTCATTATTTTTTCAAAAATATATTATTTACAATGCTTTTCTCAATTTGTCAATGCCTTCAATATGCAATATTATTCTACTACCTGCAGTTCAGCAAGATGTCTTCATTCATTGTATGATTTAACTTGGGATCCATCTATTACTCGTGGTGTCTTCTAAATACATATTGAACTATAGGTCATCCCAGAAAACACCACTCATATTTTTCTGGAAATTTTAATTCAACCAGTGTGGAGATGATGATTTCTTTTTGATTGAATCTTCTACTTTGCATGCACTTAATATTTATAATCATAATAAGGAAAGATTGGGGCTTAGCAGTATACATTTAAGTTATGTATTTTTCTTTTTTTAATTAATAAGAAACAAGATTATAATTTTGTTTTTAATTTTCATTTATTAAAACAAATTTAAAAATAATTCCTTAAACCCCTTTTACAAATATATAATCGTTAAAAGAAAAAAAACATTGTATACAAAAATACTTTTCTTTACTAGCATAACCCCCCTCCCCTTTTTTTTTCTTCTCCAAATCAGAAATTAAATAATATATTTACATTAGGGTAGATCTTTTTATTTAATTTATAGCATTCAAAAAATATTAAGAAATATTCTGTTAATTAATATTTAAATTATTCTAGAATTTATTCTAATATTTTGTAAAATATTAAGGATTTTAAACTTCTCACTCGATAATTTAATATACAAATTAAAAAGCGTGTGAAGCGCTTGAACGAGAAGCTATAATGATTCCACAATTCATTATACGCTAAGCGCTTTCGAGGCCATCTGCCTCATATTCATAGTGGTAATGCAGAACGAGGGAATAAGGAGAGGAAACAAAGCGAATAGAGCAAAGAAAAATAACGACAATTCATCAATATTTTTAGAACATTTCAAGAAGACAGGCCATGTGTTTGAACCCTCCAGCCCCAAAATAGTCTGCATTGAGGAAAATGACATCAAGCGGAAAATCAGAGAAGCATACTACATTAATGGCATAATAACTCCATCAATAGACGGGACACCTGCTTTGACATCTCTAAACGTTGGACTATCTAGTTCATTTGCATATGTTTTGCATATCGCTTTGTTTCCTCTCCTTATTCCCTCGTTCTGCGTTACCGCTATGAATATGAGGCAGATGGCCTCGAAAGCGCTTAGCGTATAATAAGTTGTGGAATCGTTATGGCTTCTCGTTCAAGCACTTCACACACTTTTTCATTTGTATATTTAAGATTTTGTATAATTATTTTTTTCTGTATTCATTTCTTGCTTTTTTTTTAAAAAAAAAAAAACTTTATATGTATATGTGCATACTTTCGTTTCATATTATTGTCTTCAATTATTTTCTTAAATTTATTGTCATTAAAACAATCTTGCTTCTGAAGCTATTGAAATATATTCTTAATTGTTTAAATAAAAAAGGCAGCTCTTGAAAAACATCTAATATTTCAATCATAGAATTATATCATGATTTCTGCTAATGTATTATAATGTTTTATACTTTTACTTAGAATTCATTGTTTATTTTTTAAATTCAACAATTCTTATATCAAGTTACATCCATTTTTTTTTTTTTTTACAAATTCATTCCACACTACTATGAAGAAATTAACAGATTATAGTCATACTATTGATAAGAATTGCCCCCTTATTGATCAATTTTTACTTAATATTGTCTATTTTATACTCAGAAAAACTTGGAACACTTGATAAAATATATACAAAGTATTTTTGGTAAAAACTGACTGAATGCAATATATTGATAAATTTGTTTGGAACATCAATATTAATTAAACAGTTATTTTTGTTAATAGGGTTAAGAATAATTATACAAGTTCTGATTAATATATAAGTATGTGCATATATTAAAATTTTGTAACAGATTAGATAGGGCTAGAAATTGAATTGGAAAGAAAATATTGTTACATACTGAATAATCTATCAATAAGATTTGCAGATAACAATATATGGGAATTAATTATAAAAAGACCTTGTTATATCAAGAATTTCTTTTGCCTTGTAGAATGTTTTTTCTATCTTTTTTCTTTGTTCTTCCATATGTAACAGAGATTCTATGACTGTGCAACTGCATGTTTATTTAATTACACAACGGCGATTCTAATTCCAATATTATTTATTGTTTTTCAAAAATCTTTGGTAATGAGAACACAATAATAGAAGATTTATAACAGATTGGGATCTCTATTTTTTATTGTTTGCAAGGCCATACTTCAATAACAATTCACTTAACATCTAGATTTAGGATAGCAGTTTCACTAAGAAAATGATTGAGTGATTGGGAAGTTCTATTTAAAACACTCTGCCTGATGTGAAAGTTGATTGACTTAGAAAGCATATGAAATGGTGATCATTTGAAATTGTAATAATTTGACCCAGAAAACTTTAAAATTGACTTATCTCACGCGATGTGTATTATTCATTATCTCTGGTGAATTGCTCATTAAAGTAGAATTCAAGAATTGTGATAGATGTTTTTTGCATAAAGCAAATATTTCAAAAATACTTATTAATTTAACCCAATAATTAAAATGGTTGTACAACAAAGAATAGTGATGGTAAATAGTTATTTTTCCCCCAAATATATGCAAGAAATGTGTGAACTTTCTTGATGTGAACACTTAAAGGCTTAGATAGATGACAATGTGCTATCAAAAAAATTTTAAAATTTAAGTCTGATATTTCTTATCATGGTGAATTTGTATTTGGCAAGAAATCTCAAAAGTAATTGGTTGGTTAAAACTCCAAAGAAGATACAGTTATTTACTGATTATGATCATTTTATATATATATATATTTAATGCATTGAAAATAAGATACACCTGGGTCTCTTTTTACGCGGACTTATTTAACACGATTTTGAAGTTCACGGGAAGTCGAACTCTGATAATGCGCTATTACTTTAAATAATAAATTTCGCGCACTTACGTTATATTGAAAGTAATAGCACATTATTGGAATTCGACTTAAGTAATTTCAATATTTTCAGTGCTTTATAATAGTAAGATTTTATGCAATGATGAAATTAAAATCATAATTTCCACGTTTTATGTATACACACATTAAATTTTACAAGATTATAATGTAAATTTATTCAAACATTGTGCGTGTTAGTTTTGCATTTTAAATCACATTCTGTTTTTGCTTTTTAAAAAAGAACGTAATCAATTATTAATCATTTAGTGTCCGCAAGTTTATTTTTAAAAGGTGAATAATAGCAGTGAAACGAAATTTGATTTTTAAATGGAATTGAAAATTAAAGACAAAAATAATTTAATTTTTAGTTGTTTTAATTAAATTTTTCCCAGCAGTGGTGAATAAATGTCTTCTTATTATCGTAAGTCTAAGTTCATAAACAATTAATAAAATCATCATCTCAAAGATTAATTACTAATTATGTTGTCACCAGAAATCTATTGACACAACATGAGTGTGAAGTTAACGCTAGTTGTATTTCCTCAGTTTGCAAACGAACGTTTTTCGGCAAATATCGATAATAATTAAAACGTGTATAAAAAAAATGTAATAAAATTAAATATTATAGCTAAAAAAAGTTTGTTTTGTATCAATTTTTTCCAAATTTGAAATTTTTTATTAGTCATATTTTATTTCCTTTTTTTTTTTTTTTTGCGCGAATTTTAAAGCAATTTTATGTTGGTGCTTTGCTTTTTCGCAAATTTTGAAAAATCACAGACCGCATCCCCCCTTTTTCAATGTAAGTTATGTCTATTTTTGCGCGATTTCATTTGCGCATGTTTTCTGAGGAACCTATCTATCGCATAAAACGAGACCCAGGTGTGTGTATATATAAACCTATTAATTCAATTGTATGATGATAATTTGAGCTAGTGGTAAGAGTGGTTAGATCATCTTTGTATATTAATGCACTATTTCAGATGATAATCCTTAATGATGTATCTATCGTCACAACTCATTTAAAAAAAAAGATATCCAGCTTAATGAAATATAACTGTTAGCTCTTTGCAATATTAAAACTGTATAGGCTGGCTTGATGAGTTACATGGAAATCTTAAAATGTATTCGAATTTTTCAGGAATATATGAACCTATGACAATGTATCATTGATTTAATATGCATATAGTAAAATGGTTTGATTATATTATTATTATTTGAATGTTCAACTTTTATCATCATTTTGTTAAATACCTTGCCTTTTTTTTTTAAAATTTGTCGATTGAATTTTTTGATATAAAACTATTACTTAATATGTACAATGTCTAATTGGAAGATGGTTGTTTTTTTGTTTTGTTTTGCAATAATGTGATTTATTAAAGTTCTACAAGATCATGGACTATGTTTTGTTGTTTCAATTTTTATTTTACTAGATGTTTTCAAGAAATAATAATATTGGAAAAGTTATTCTAAAATACTTGCCTATGTAAAAAGACAATAAATTTCAAAAAAAGCCATAAATATAATGAAATGCTCAAGATCTGTAATAATAAATGTATTTGAAAGCAATACAGATTAGATATGACATAGTATATGTGGAAAAATGAGCTAATTGGAGAGAAAAAAGAAGATATGATGTAAATCTAAAATAGAAATGTAAATAAAGATAAATTGCATTATGACACAATCATACTTCTTGTAATGTAAATAAATTGTGCGATGCTGAAAATTCATTTTAAATATTTGTTACAGTTTCATGGTTTGTATTAGATATTTAAAATATATATGCATATTTATATTTTATTAAAGTTATAATTTTTTTAAACATTCATTAATTAGTTTATATATATTGTCCCATCCTTAGTTAAATTTTAAAATGGATATTCTTTTTTTAAAAAGAAAATAATAATAATAATAATAATAAAGAAAAAAAATATTTTCATAGTTATATGTTGTTATCTGTTTAAGACAATCAAGTGATGTTTATTTTTCTTTGGGGTTATTGTAGCTACAGGATTACAATAATAATATTCATGTTTTTTTTTTTTTAAAGCACTATAATAGATTATTTATTATATTAAAATTAATATCTGACTAAAAGCTTACATTGATCTAGCAATATATATTTTAAGTTTTTACATTAATATTCTGTTTATTTTATTTTATTGCATACTTTAACAATACATAGATTTAAACAAATAAATAATAAGATATGCTTTCATATATGTGTGTCATTTAAATCACTTATATTTTAAAATAATTATTATAAGAGGTATATGAAAATGTAATAATATTTTATATTAAACAAATAAATGTAGTAAACTTTATGTATTTATTTTATTAAATTTGTAATTTTATAAGAAATTGTAATATTGTATTATTATTTTTATTTTTGGAAATATTTATTTTTAAAATCGAAAGAAAACATTTTACAGGCAGTAAGAAAGTTGAAATGTATGGAAAGAGAGCAATATAAAAAAAACATCAAAAAGTGCTTTTAAAATATTTTTTAATGAGGTATAATGCCATATCAGGTGGTCCTCTATTTATTTCTTTTTTAATTTATTACCTTAAATTTTATTACATTGTTAATGAAATAATTAAAATGATAGAAATAAGTTAAATTATTTAAAAGTTATACAAATGTAGAATAACACATACATATTAAAAATATAAAACAGTTTATGCAAAAGAAATCATCAAGAATAAGATAAAAGATTAGTAGTTGAAAGTCAGCTAAGCACATGTGTTTAAATAAATAAAAAAGGGACTTTATGAAAGCTTTTCTCTATACATTATGATTACATTACTCTGAGTTAAAGCTTATAATTTTATAATTAATTTATAAAATTATTAAAAATGTATAAGGATAAGTAATTATTGGCTTCATTAAAAAAAAAAGTGTGGTAAAAAATATAAGTAAATTGCTTCCCTTATTTTTCAGAAAGTTTAATATTCAATACTCTTTTCATTGGGTTTATTAGTCTTATTATATTTTATATAAATGAAGTAACATGTTAATTATATGAAAATATTTTTAAATTTGCATAGGCTTTTACTCCTTTTCATAATTACATTTTAGCTTTTGTTTTTTGAAGCAGGATTTACTATATGATAGACATCTAAAGTCCTGTTAAGTTTTTATGTGATTGATGAGAATTCTCTAGAAATAAAAATAATACGAAGATGTCTCAAATTAATTAAAATAATTTTTCCCTGTCTTTAAAAATAAAATTTATAATACTAAAAAGTTAGAACTTAATATTATATAAAATGTAAATTATTCTGTTTATATAAGTGCTGATTGATGATTATAATATAATAGAAGTGCTAATAAGAGCAAAAACTTGAATTTATAGTAAATAAATAACACTTTATTGATTACTACTTGTAGTTTTATTTATAAATTTATCAAGAGATAGTTGAATTGTACTCTTTCTTTTTTTGACGAAAAATTCTATAACATGCTGTATGAAATAGCGAATTTATGAAAGTAGAATGTACAAAAGTAGGGGATCACCTATATTTAGAAATAAATGCTGATATGTTTGTAGAAATTTGGGGTGTTGATTGAAGTAAATTTGAGTAGGTCAGTGGATATTATAACCAAGTTGATGACATTAACATTACGTCAATGAACAAATTATATAAAAAATGCCTGTGATGCAAGTCAAAGCTCTCTCTTTATATATCTTATTTTTAAAAGCTAATATATTTGTTTGGAGTTAATTGGAATTTAAAGTGTTAAATATATTTTTAAATGCTTAGACTTAAATTTTAAAATGGACAGTAAGTAGGAAATAACGTTTACTTTTACTCTGAAAGACAGTCTTTTGTGAGAATATCTATTGCAACAACTAAAAAAAATGGAATAGTTTTAATGCATTCTAAGAAATTATAAAATGTATATAATGACTTATTGTATTGATTAATAACTGCATGCATCTATTATGTGGTAATAAATATTTTATCAAGTTTTTTGACAAAATGGATAATGATTTGGATTTAATAAAAGTAATGAGCTGATCTATCATAAAAGAGGTAAAAAGAAAAAAATATATTTACCATTCTGTTACTAAAATGTAAAGTTGTTAAAATTTACCAAGACTTATTTTAATGAACTTCATGAACTTATAAAAGAAATAAACTCTTGGGATTATTATAGTTATGAATCATTACTGTTTCAGGATTATTGAACTGTGTGTATAGACATTATATAATTTTTCACCATCATTTGATTAACCGGTTTTATATTTTACTTATCTGCTAGTTCTTTGTTTTATAATATTAAATTATTTAAGGTATTATGTGTATACATGTGGTATATATTAACCTTAAAGAAAGTTTTAATTATTTTAAATAGGAATTTTAGTAATTGTAATAAACTTTTATTTTAATTGCTTTTTGTTGATTATTGTATGATATTAGATATAAAAAAATTGAATAAATAAATAAATAAATATAACAAATTGTTTATTATTTGGGATACAGAATAGGAGTATTTGTAAATAATCATTATAATAAATTAATAATTTTATTTGTAATATGAATGATCAATAACTGGATTAAAACAGATTGATAAGTATATTTTCTTTTTATTTAGTATATTTATTTATTGGGTGTATATAATACAGATAAATATAAAGAATAAACTATCTCATACTATTGAATATATTTATTAATTAACATTTTATTATATAAATTTAATAATCTTGTAAATAAAATTATGTTATATTTAATAAACTTGAGTTTATAGTTGTATTTAATTTATTAAATATATAACTAATAAATTTAAAGTTTTTAAGCAATCATATACATTTAATATTTAATTAAAGTAATAATAGACTTTTATATCTATTAGAATTCATTAATTAAAAAAAGGATGAACTTAATGTTTTTATAGAATATCTTTCTATATTTACATTTTTAATAATTATTTTAATATTATTAATGTTTTATCTTATTAGGATTCAATTAAATAAGTCACTGTATTATTCAAATGTAAATGGACTATCCTGCAAATTAATTCTGATATTCAATTGCTATCTAATACATATGTGACATTACACGTTTTGGTGTGCCAAATACATAGGACATGTAAAAGAAAATCCTCTTAACTAAACATCAAAAAATAAAAATGATTTTTAAAAGATTTATTAATACAAATATTTAAATTTTATAATCATGCTGTTGTGAATAATATACTTGAATTTTTTTGTAGAAAACATATATATATTTCTTTGGTTTCAGAGCATCCTGAAGAGTCTATTGAGCAGGAGGAGTTAACAAGTCTTCTAGATGACTCTTCTGACATTGTATTACCTCCACTTCGTCCACTTCGAACTAGAGTTATTGCTCGAACTCGTATCAGTGAGAGAGTTCGTGCTCGAATAAGAGAATCACGAGCACAGAGAGATTATATTGAACACGAGGAAAGAGAGGATTCTCCACAAGTAAGAATAATAAAAAATGTCTATTACAAATTAATAAACCTGAATACATTCAGATGTTATCATTTACTTTTGCATCATGTCTTCCTTGAGTATATACACATAAATGCTTATACATGATATGTATGAATTAGGAAAAAGCACGAGATGTTCTGATATAAATGAAATAAGCTTTTTAAAAAAGCATTTGCCGTAATAGGAAATATTTTACAGTCTACTTTATTACTCTATTATATCGAATATAAGACTCACCTGAATTTAAACGCATTACGATTTTAAGCCCGAAAAATTGGGGGGGGGGGGATTATTTTCTGAATTTAAGATGCATATATGTACTTAAATAGGAAACCAATATAAATATAATAAACTCGCCTAATTTATTGTGAATCTTCTTCACATATACCAGGGGTGCCCAAGGTGTCGACCAGTTGATAGCAAGGTCTCTGGAAGTCGACCGTGAAGCTGATGTGAACATTGACAAATTATATGATAAATTCAGAACTGATTTGAATATAAAAATAAAAAAAGTATAAATTCAAAAGTATTCTGGGTTAAAAATAGTTAAATTTAAAATAAATAATTGTTAGAAATCAAAACGAAAATATCAGAACTGTCAACATAGGCAAAATAACGTTAAAAGATTCTAAAACATATGTTTTCACTTTAAAAATCAAAATGAAAATATCAGAATTATCAACATTGGTAAAATAATATTAAGAGATTCTAAAACATACATTTTCACTTTAAAAATCAAAATGAAAAATATCAAAATTGTCAACATTAGCATAATCATGTTTCAGAATTTTTTATTTTCACTTTAAAAATCAAAAGGAAACTATAGAAATCATCAAAATTTTGATAATCACTTTCTTGTGTAGAGAACAATAAATAACAATCAGTGTGTTGGAAGGCAGGCTCTTATCTCATTGTTATATTGATTTGTTAGTTGTAAAAAAATTGTAAAGATTATTTGTTAGTTTTCTCTAAAAAAAAAAAAAAAAGACTATAACATCAGCAAAATAACGTTAATAGATGCGGTTTGAGAGAGATTTAAAGTTCTTTATGAAATTAATCCAAAAAATATTGATTAAAAAAGATTTAACTCATTATTTTACATAGATAACGATCATAATATGTGTGTGCATTTAGCATAATGCAAAGATTTGCAGAAATAAGACGTTAAAAACTTTCATTTCAAATTTGAGATGCACCCTTCTTTTAGGGATCCAAAATTTGGAAAAAAAGTGTGTCTTATATTCGAAGTAATACAGTAATTGCAATCCATTTTTTTGTTAAAGTACATTCTGGAAACTAATTCCATGATCAAAAAAAAAAAAAAAATTTTTTTTTTAAATCTTGAAATAATGAACAAAATTTTTAGAAACTATTTATAAATAATGATAAAATGACTGGAACTGGTCACATTAAACATGCAAAAAAATTTTCTTCACTGGTTTATACAAGTTAAATCATACAATGAATGAAGATATCTTGCTGGAAGAATAGAATGAATATTGCATATTGAAGGCTTTGATAAATTGATGAAAGCATTGTAAATAATATATTTTTGAATCTCAAAATAATGAAGCCATGATCGTATTTTGGGTATAAATTATATTTTATTTCTTTTAATATAGAAGAACAATAAAAATTTATTAAATGGTATATTGTGTTATAAGGAAGTTATTTATTTACTGGACCAATGTAACGGATTTTTCCATTAACATCTTCCTTATAAATAATTAATAGTATAAATAATGAATTAAGCAATGAAGGCTGCAAATTAAAATGTTTTAATTTGAACATGCAAGTATGTCCATCTTAAAAAGTGATTGTATTGAGCAGTATTTATATATTAATAGAGTTGTTACATTTGTATAATTTATAATAATAATGATTGGATTATGGGCATTTTTTCCATTGCATAACTCAAAATTATGCTGTAGCTTCATAAATTTACAGAGATAGATGTCATAGATATGAAAATGTTTGTCAGCAGGTTTTTGAAAAAAAATATCTACACAAGTACCAGAATATTTTAATAACAATAAAAAAAAACTCTGCAGGAAAATTTCCCTTCAGAAATATATAGTTGGCATGTGTTTACGATGTGGTTTATCACAATTAATTTTAATCAGAAATAGAAATATTGTTTGCTAATTATTAACATCTATTCAAAATTATAAGGGGAACTTGAAATTTTTAATATTTGATTTTAATATTCTAGTATGAGTTAGAGATTTTATTTAATTTTTTTTTTCTTTATTTGTGATTGTACACACATTGAAATAAAAAAAAAAAACACTATACCCTAAAAAAATATATACTTCTCACAAATATAAATTAATAAATCCAACTAATGTGTTCTTGTTTTATTTACTTTTTCTTTTGTAAAGTCCAATAATTTTGATATAAAATAGTAAATAATTTTAATCCCAACTTCTTAAAATCACTTCTGCAATGGATTTTTAGATTGTTTTAAATTTAACTGCCAAATGAATATTGTAGCATTTTTTATCAGATTATGAAAGTCAAGTAGTGATACATCTTGTTAATACTTGAGAATGAATGACTGTCTGGACTCCTCAGTTTGGTGGTAGGTATCAGATAATTAGTTGCAAAAAATATTTTACTATTATCATCATCATCAATAAGTATTCTATCCCATGGACAGGTCCAGAGAGTAGTCACATTACCAATTCAACCATTTTTCCACGTTGTTCTTTTCATTGCCCAGCTCTTCAATTCCACATAACTCGTCCCATCTCTTATATCATCCAACAATGACAAACTTTTCTATCCGTTCTTCTTGCTTCCACTCTCCATTTTTTCCAAAAATCATTCACTAAACTGTACTATCTTAATACATATTCAATCCAGTTTTATTTCTAATTTTCTCAATCAATCTTTTTTTCATTTACTCTTTTCAAAATTTAATTATTTTATTCAGTCAACTGATTCTTTTCCATGACCATGTCTGTAAGACTTGCAATCTGTTCCTAATTTTATTACTCATCTGGCAATATCTTCATATCTTTATCATCTATTTCAATATCTTCTTCATTATACTGAAGATATTTTTTCCATCTTTTAAATAAATCATCGCTATCAGTTAATCTCTTTTCATTTTTATCCATAAATTTTACTTGATAACCATGTCTTTCTCTCTTTCTAATAATTCTTTCAAGTACCAGAGCATATCTTTTTACTTGTTGAAGCATTTCTATCTCTATCTTATTGTTCCAAACATATTTTTTTTGCTCAATCTGTTTCTCTTCTTAGCTCAATATTAATTTTTCGGTAATTATAACGTAATCGGGCTTGGCCACTTGATGGTGTTGTTGGCAGTCAAAAATAATACAATACAATGTTCAGGGCCGCGTTATTTTTAAATCGAATCACTGTTTTTTTTTTTTTTTTTGTTATTAATTTATTGATTGCTATAACTTTTTTTTATTTAAAAAGTTGTTTAACGTTAATTTATATAACTTTTTTTTATTTAAAAAGTTGTTTAATTTTAATTTTGGATTTAGTAAATGACAAGCTTTTTTTTATTTTTAAATCGCTGTTTTTTGACAAAGCTGCTACTCTGCGATGTCTATTTAGCGATGTCTTTCGCTTAATTATTGGTAAACGACAGCCTTTTTTTTTTTTAAATCGCTGTTTTTGGACAAATTATCATCATTCCTCCTTTTTAGTTATTGATTGATTGCTAGAACTTTTTTTGCGATGTCTATTTAGCGATGTCTTTCCCTTAATTATTGCTTTCTACATAACAAAACAACTGTGTAGGGTTAGGGTTTGTTTTAGGGTTAGTGTTCTATTGTTTGTAATGCTAAAATAAAAAATATTGTAACCGTAGTCGGACAAAAGAAAGAAACTCAAACTTTTTTAAACAACAACAAACACATATAAATGTCTTCTTTACTTATTAAACATGTTTATAATATGTGCTTTCTATGAAATTTACAAAAAATCGTGTATATTTCTATTGGACAGCAGAAATACTCGGCTACTGTTTTCGGCAACTGCGGAAAAAGTTACGATCGCCAGACATTTTATGAACTACGAGGTATTTCACGTGAAAACGAGATTTCGCACGGGAACTCGGCCGAATTCCTTTGACGTACTCTCGGCAAGCTTTTATACATTACACCTTCTCTAAATAAGGGTGTGGCCGTTTGGAAAATTACTATAAAGTCAGGTTTCTTAAATTCATTACAAATACAAAGATTGTGTAACGTATATTGTAAAAATTTGACTAATCAAAATATACACACATATATATCAAACTGTACACGAAAGATATAGTGTGTGGATTCACAATAACTGTCGCGAAGCAGAAAAAGGCCGTATTATTTCTGCGTTACATCATCATCAACGGCCTTCTAATGGCTAAGACAAACATTAGATGTTTTCTATAGCCGTAATGAAGGCCTTGTAAACGGCTTTTGTTAGGTGTTTTGGCGAGCCAGAACGCCATCAAGTGGCCAAGCCCGATTAGGTTATAAGTACCAATTTTTCTATATGCACTTTGCCTTTCATCAGTATTGATATTTTTCTGCCTTTTCCGTACTTCCATTTTTCCAACTTACCTTCCGTTATCCAAAATCATTCAGCTTTCTTTAACTGAATAGTATCTATTTCATTTTATGCTGTTTTTAATAATCCTTCTTTACAATACATCAGACCTGTTAATGTATTCCTCATCTTTATTAATCCTTATTGCAAATTTTACTCTCACCATTACTCACATTTTATTTAAGTCCCAGCTTACATATCTTTTCCCTCTTCTTATTCTTTTTAAATGCAACTTTAATTTAGTTATAACCAAATTATGATACGAGTTTATATCACCAGGCAAAGTATGCGAACCCTTAACAGCATTTTTGTATCTATTCTGAATCGATATATAATCAATTTGATAACGTTTTCCATTGCCTGGAGCTTTCCATATATACAGTTTTCTTATATGATTTTTACAGCAAGTCTTTGCAATCACAAACCCATTCTTCTTACAAAATTGTACAAGCCATCTATCTTTTTTTTTTTTAATACCATTAATTTCCAACAATTTTTTTCCCTTTATCTTTCCCCACAACAGGATTCCAATCACCCAATAGCAAAATACATGCATTCTCCCCCACCCATCATGTTTGATAATTTTCTCTACTCATATTTTTCATTAATTTCTGTATCATCATAACTAGTAGTGAGCGTATAAACTTGAACGTTTACCAAATCTGTAGGACTTGTAGTTATTTTCATCATCAGCCTTCATCTATACAATCTATCTTTGCTACATTATTCCAAATTTTTTTTCCCCAACAGCAGCACCAACTCCATTAATTGACCTATCACCATTTGAATAAAATAACTCATTTTCTCACATTCCTCCCATTTCGTTTTGCTTCATTCTATAATATCAATATTATTTATACTCAGCTCTCCTTTCAAATTTTTCAACTGCTCAGCTCTTCTGATCTGACATTCCACATGCAAATTCTCAATATGTTATCTCTTAATGAATGTACTTCATGAGGATTTCATGGGTTTAAAGTCTACTCTTGCCAGCCAAGATACCAAAACCGTCCTTTGGTAATGATTCCTGTAGACAAATGGTTTTCTGTTGCCTTCTTTGCCAATGAAAATATTTCTATTGCTTTTTTCTCACCATTGTCGCCTATAGTGATCTTCCTCTGACTTGGAAGAATGTTGTTGCTGGCCTAGCCAGGTGTTGACATATTTAATGATGGTAGATCCACCTTTATAGGAATTGTGGCAGTTAATAGAAGTAAACATGATACTACCTCCTTCACCATGTCCTGATAGCAAATGTCCCCTTGACAGTGACTGCTCATTTACAATATTTGCTTTTTCATAGCTATCTGCTACCTGGTGTCACTCTGGATGGCATGGAACCCATACCCTGATATCCAATTCAACCCAGTTACTATCTATTAGATTAAGTAAAAAAAAGAAAAGAACTTGATTCTATTTTTCTTGAACGCTTGTTATAATTTTTATTTAATATATATTTACAAGAAGAGCAAGTTCATTAAAAAATAGACAGAAAACAACCATGAAGGCAACATGAACTCTTGTTAATTGAAAACTAACAGGCATTAAGTTTCATTATCTTTACTTCAAATTATGAGGAATAATATCTTTAAGTTTGCAGGTACCATGTGGGGTTATAATGCTGACATTCTTAGAACTTCTGGACTCGCACTTATTTTCTCTGTGACTGAGTATTACTCTCTAGTATAGTGCGGAAGTAATTGTGTGGATACGCAGATTAATAAAAACTTTGCTTATTTCTGGATATCTTAAATCAACACCAGTAGAATGGTTATCTGTATTTTCAAATATCCCTCCAGCTCATCTCAGATGTAGGTTGGCAATTATCAATAAATTTAACTAGCTTGTTGAGCTACCGAAGCATCAGATCAATCTTATTCTGAACAGTCCCCAAAATGTCAGACTAAAATTAAGGTAGCTTACTGGTAATTCTCTGAAGCTATCCACATCAGATATCAGCAGAATGTGGACACATAACTGGAATAACTCCAACATAAATAATCATTCTCTAATAGACTACTCTTCTCAGAATACCTGTTTTTTTCCTTTCAGGGAAACTAATCGAAGATTGACAGAATCATAATAGAACAGGGTACAAGTGGGGATTTGTAGACTCTCCAAACTGTGAGTATGGAAGACTACAAACTATGCTACATATTTATAGTGTCCAATTTTCTTTGCCTCTGTTGGCCTCTTTGCTCTACATAGCTTGGATGAATTGGCTCTTGATTGATTTATAACTCGTGTTGAATTTTAAGGTGCTGCCACCATATGCTAACTAAATAAATTTATAATCCTAGCTGTTTTTTGCCTGAAGACTTTAAAATAATATTCTAAACCAGGGTGCCCTGTGTGACTGTTCCTATATTCGCTTCCAAACCTCACCACTTCTTTGCCATTAGATAACTACCTTATTCTGAAAACAAAGAAATCAAGAAGAACAATTACCAAATAAAATGTAAAAATTCTTTTATATATTTAAGAAAAAAGAGCATTTTACATTTAATTACTCCTCCCCTCTCCCCAACCTATCTTCAACTTATTCTAGCATTTTGACAGACCAAAACTTATAAACAATAACTTTACTAGAATTTCTCATCACATTTAATTTTAAATAATATTTAATAAATTCTTAAATTTTATTTTTGCTAGGTTTTTTTTTTTTTTACAAAACGTTACTAAATTATATATGTATCTATTTATTTCCTTGTAAAATATATCTACCCATCATTCACATATATATAGCAGTATGCTAGTCAATGTTTGCTTATGAATGGTTTAACATGGTCATAATACAATACAGTCAAGAATTAAAGAAGTTCAATGGATTACCTTGGTTATACTCTGAGCCATTCCAAGAAAATATGGAGCCTGAAGCAATGTTTTTATTGATTATCTATTATTATAAAGCTTTGAAAATCTTGAAATTGTTAGATCGGAAGTCGAACTCTGATAATGCGCTATTACTTTAAATATTATAAATCTCCGCACACTCACACGTCAGTAAGAGTTTAAAAACTTAAGTGAATCACTTTAAGTTTAGAGTGCATTGCTATAAATACACTACCTTTCACTGACCATGATAAATAAGGGCTTGTCTATTGTGTGTCTGAGGTTATAATCAAATTTTGAATTGTACAAATCTATTTAACCTATTTCAGGAGAAAGAGAATGTCTCAATTTTAACTATCCACAATCAGACAAACACAACTCATAAATGTAAATCTATTATTATAAAGCACTGAAAATCTTGAAATTGTTAGATTGGAAATCTAACTCCGATAATGCACTACTACTTTAAATATAAATCTCCGCACACTCACACATCAGTACAAGTTTAAAAACTTAAATGAATCACTTAAGTTTAGAGTGCAATTCTATAAATACACCAACTTTTACTGACCATGAGCCTATTGTGTGCCTGATGTTATAATCAAATTTTGAATTGTACAAATCTATTTAACCTATTGCAGGAGAAAGAGAGTGTCTAGTTTTTAATCACCCATGATCAGACAAACATGACTTATAAATGTAATTCTATTATTATAAAACACTGAAGACCTTGAAATTGTTAGATCGGAAGTCGAACTCCAATAATGCGCTATTACTTTAAATATTAAAAATATCCATGCACTCCCGATCTAACAATTTCAAGATTTTCAGCGCTTTATAATAATAGATTTACATTTATAAGTCATAGTTGTCTGATCGTGGGTGGTTAAAAACTAGACACTATCTTTCTCCTGCGATAGGTTAAATAGATTTGTTACAATTCAAAATTTGATTTATATTAAATTAATTTTTTTTTATTTTTTTTATTTTTTTAAAAGTTAAAAGGGGGTGTGGGTTGATTAGACCAAGGTGCATGCTCTCAGATCCAAGCCCGAGAGGCAACCAAAATACTGGATATTGATGAGTAGGCATTAGATAGGGATTTTATGCACAAGCCTTCTGGCATTCATTGATTGCTCTGTTACACAAGAGGCACTACTATATGGAGAGTGTTGTTTTGTTTTGAATTGTTTAATCAATTATTTCTAGTATGAGATAGTGATCATGTGATGTTTGTGGTTTACACCAATCCTGCCTAATAGGATAATGGTGGCTATGGTTGTTAAAGAGCCAAAGACACCAAAATGTATGTGAGTTCAGCCCATATGACTATATAAGCTATTGGCTTGGATTGAAAATATTAATAGTGTTTTCAATTTCTTCTCATAGTTTTGTAGTTAAATAGAGTTAAAAGGTGGGTGGAGGGGCATGCCTAAGATTAGGGCCCCCGCCCTCACTGGAAGGCCACAAGCCAGAAACTAGTCTGGGGATATTGGATGAGAGCATAGAGTAGCACAAGCTCTGGCATCATTGATTCTTGTTAGCACAAGGGCACTCTATATGGAGAGTGTTGTTTTGTTTTGTTTTAATACAGCCCCCGATTTGGCTAGTAGAGAAGTGATCATGTGAGTTTAGGGTTTAAATAGATTTGTACAATTCAAAATTTGATTTATAACATCAGGCAAAGAATAGACTCAGCATGGACAGTGAAAGTTGGTAGAAATGTACTCTAAACTTAAATGATTCACTTCAGTTTTTTAAACTCTTACTGACGTGTGAGTGTGTGGAGATTTATAATATTTAAAGTAATAGCGCATTATCGGAGTTCGGCTTCCAATCTAACAACTTATTTGGATAAAATATATAATTAGTATTTAGTATATAAGAATTTGTGCAATTTTATTTTTTTTAATGTTTTATTGCAAATTCCATAATAATATCATCATACTTTAAATTTTTTTGCTAATTGTAATTCAATAGATAAAATTGCTAATGAGTTATTATCTTATTCTAGATCTTAAATAATTTTTAATCATCCTTAATTTTGAAAAAGATCTTTCTGCAGATATTTCACTTTTTGATACTGTTAATATAATTTTGAGAACTGTAATAAAATTTGGATCTACTGCATTACTTTAAATATAACAAGCTGTTTTACTCCCCAAATATTGGATCCGTAAAAGAAGGGATGCATCTTAAATTCATAACTAATATTTTTAACATCTTATTTCTGCAGATCTTTGCTCTACACTATCATGTTAAATATTTTTTAATTGAAAGAAAAAAGTTTTAACATTAAATGTCAATATTTTTAGATTAATTTCATAAGGGGCTTTAATTTTCACATCATTACTTCTAAAAAAAATTTTGCCAAGTTTACTATTATTTTATAGAAAAAAGTATTGAAATACCTTTATAATTTTTTCGGAGCTAATAAATCAATACATGATAAGAACCAGCCTTCACATTGATTTTTTGTTTTTTTCTTTGCACAAGAGAGCCCCTGTCAATGATTTTGACAGCTCCAATATATTTGTTTTGATTTTCAAAGTGAAAACATATGTTTTAAAATATTTTTTTACATATTTATAATTTTTCTCAGAAAATATTTATGAAAACATTAATTATTTTAGCAGAATGATTTAGATTTTAATAGAAAAAATTTACTTTTACACGAAAACAAATTGAGAAATAAATCAATGGCATATGGCTGCAATTTGTAGTTGAATGATAAAAATGTGTTTTATGTTGACTGCTATAGATTATTTTTGCCAATTATAAAGAAAAATTTATTTTTAAAAAACTTGTTTACTTTAATAATCTGACAAATTATTAATTTTAGAAATTTTAATTTATTTTTTAAAAAAAAAAAATGTTGCAGTATTTAAATAAAAAATAGGAAAAGAGTTTATAGTGCAAATAATATATACATCTAATTTTGAGTGGGTTTTGCTTACACCTGGGTCTCGTTTTATGTGGTAGATAGGTTCCACAGAAAACCCGCATTAAAAAAAATCACACAAAAATAGACTTAATTTACCTTCAAAAATGGGGGATAGGGGTTGTAATTTTCAGAATTCGCATAAAAGCAAAGCTATAAAGAAAAATTACTTTAAAATTCGCATTAAAAAAATAAGCAAATAAAGTATGACTAATAAAAAATTTCAAATATTTGAAAAATATTAATACAAGACAAACTTTTTTTTACTTTTTTTATTACTACAGTGTTTAATTTTACATTTTTCATACATATTTTAATCATTAACGTTAGCGTTTGTTTGTAAACTTGTAAGAAATCAGATTCGATGTGATGTATTGTGGCTTCTCCTTAAATGAAGACAAGAATCTGTCAGCAATTATGCACAGAGAAACCTGTTAAGCCACTTTATTTTTATTCGTGATGTGATGTACAACTAGCACCATTTTCAGTCTTGTGCTGCGTTAATGGTTTTCTGTTTCTATATTAAAAAAGTAAGATCGTAATCAAAACATTATCATCAGAAAGATTATTTACAGTTTATAAAATCTTCGTTTTTTATTTTAAAAATCTAAAAGATTATTTATTTCTGTTATATATAACATAATACGTTTTAAAAGTTTAAATTTTTTGAATATTTATTGTGATATTTTTATATGTAAGTATAAATCTATTATTATTGTTATTTACTCATTAGTATAAATAGGTTGTTTACATAGAAGCTAAAAATCTAAATACAGCTTCAGGCCATTTTTGAAAGAAAAAAAAAGTATTTCATGTGAAAATAAGTTATTAATAATTTAAATTTCTTTGTATCTAATAAATATAGTGAAATATGAAAGATATTAAGAAAAAATATGAATCACATAACTTCAAAATCGCACTAAAATAATCCGCATAAAACGAGACCCAGATGTACTTGGAAAAATATACTTGAGGAAATATCAAAAAAATCTTAAAATGTTGCATTGCTAATGATTTAAATGGCTTGAAGATATTGTATCCTGGTGAGATAGTGAAGATGAGAATTTAAGTTCTGAAAGTGAAGGTATAAAATGTGACAGTATATCTGAAATTTTGCAATAAATTAGGTGAGCTAATTGTGTTTATATTAGTTCCTATTTAAGTAAATAAAAATGTTTCTTATTTTTCAATAAAATGATTTTCAATTTTTTTTCCCAATTTTCTGAGCTTAAAATCTTACTCATAAATTTGGGGGCATCTTAGATTCGAAGTAATATGGTAATTTAGATAAACTATTTTAATATAAATATTGCAAATTTTGCTGAAAGAATTTCCATCTTATTCTGGAATAAATTAAATAATGAATTGTTATTTTTTATCATTTTTTCATCTGCAAAAGATTTTTTATATTTTGTTAACACATTGTTTTCATAAATGATGCAACTGGCTAATTGTGACAAAAGAATTTAAGTTTCATTTATCAAAACTTAAATATATGTGGTTTTAAAATATTTTTTGGCATTACACTACCTCTTCCCATTTAAAATATGATACAAATATCTAAATGTGTTTTACGTATATATATAATTTCATATTCAATTGAAATCATTTTTTAGATTATCATATCTGAATTGTCTAATCTAAAAAGGATTAAATTGCTTTTAGCATAGTGGATTATAATAAAGTATTGTCAGAAATTATAGAAAGACTATTATGCTTTGAATTTGTAGATTATGAAAAAGCATTTGCCATTTCATGCTGCTCTAATGTGTAGTCTTTTTTTTTTTTTTAGAATCTCTAGGGATTCAAATATCTCTAATATTGATAAGTCGAACCTAATTTAATTTCAGATTTAATTCAGTCAATAATGTCAATTATACCCGGGTCTCGTTTTATGCGGATTTATTTAATGCGATTTTGAAGTTATGCTATTCATATTTCTTCTTAATATCTTTTATGCGATAAAAATGATTAGAGCAGAAGTCGAGCTCTGATAATGCGCTATTACTTTAAATATTATAAATTTCGCGCACTCACGTCATATTTAAAGTAATAGTGCATTATCGGAGTTTGACTTCCATCTAATAATTTCAATATTTTCAGCACTTTATAATAGTACTGTAATAGATTTTATGCAATAAAGAAGTTCAGAATTCACTTAAAATCAGGATTTTCCCCATTTTATATACACACAATAAATTTTACAAGATTATAATGTAAATCTGTTCAAACGTTATAGATGTCTATGTTATGCATATTGTTGTTTTTGCATTTTAAATCACATTCTATTTTTGCTTCTTAAAAAAAGAGTACGTAATCAATTAATAATTTAGTGTTCGCAAGTTTATTTTTAAAAGATGAGTAACAGCATTGGGCACAATTAAATTTGACAATTTAACATTAAAATATGATTTTTAATTGTAATTAACAATTTAAAAATTACATAATGTGACCTGAAATTAATGTGATCATGAAACAAAATTAAAGACAAAAATAAGAAATTAATTTTTGTTAGTTTTAATTAAATTTTGCCCAACAGCGTTGAGTAGATGTCTTTTTATTATTATAAGTCCAAGTTCTTATTTTTATTTTAAACTTTTAGTTTACCCTAATGGAGAGGAAAAAACACTCAAGAAATTGAATTTTTTTGGAAACAAAAATTTCAATTTTAGGTCACTTAGCGAAATGGGAAGGATCAACAGCGATTGGAAAATGTTTTAGTTTGGGCGAATCCACTATAAGAGCAATTTATTGGGATTTAGGTGTAAAGGCCATAGAGTGGACAAAGATTATGTTGTGGAAATTGGATGGAGCAGAATATGGGAAAACTTAGACCGGGGAATGTAAAATAAAGTACCTAACAGGTTTCTCTGGGCATAATTGCTGAGAGATTCTTGACTTCGTTTAAGGAGAAGCTACAGTATTCACATCGTCACATGACGAATCTGATATCTCAAATAGCGATAATGATTAAAATATTGTTCAAGTATGAAAAAAATGTAAATTACACATAAAAATATGTTGTTTTGAATAAAATTAAATACTGTAGTTAATAAGAAAAGTAAAAAAAGTTTGTCTTCTATCAATTTTTTTCAAATTTGAAATTTTTTATTAGTCATATTTTATTTCATTTTTTTTTTATGCGAATTTTAAAGTAATTTTACGTTGTTGCTTTGCTTTTATGCGATTTTTGGAGAATTACAGTACCTATCCCCCATTTTTCAAGATAAGTTAAGTCTATTTTTGTGCGCGTTTTCTAAGGAACCTATCTAGCGCATAAAATGAGACTCAGGTGTATACTTTTATTTGTTCTACCATTCATATACTTTTATTTCAAATCATCTTATAAAATAAACCATCTCTATTGAAAATAATTCAAACAATATTGCAAACATCATTTGGATAAATAACTTTGTGTGCAATATTTACAAATGTTTCAGTACAAACTGGTCCTACCCTCCTCTTCTTGATGTTCCTATATCTTTGGAATATACAGCAAATTTCAACTGCCATGGTAACTTTTAATGATTTGCAAATTTAAATCAATTTAAACAATGGGTATTTATTTTCAATGTTAAGCAATCATGAACATTTCTTTTGCTGTTCAATTTCAGCATAGCTAATATAAATCTAACTTAGTGATTTTTGAAGTCCAAATTCCTATAGTTTCGGATAGAATATTAATAGAAATTTCACACTTTCCTCTTCTTATAGTAAGTAAGTTTATCAAAGCAGCTGTCAAACCATTCATACTTCAATATCAAAAGCAGTTAGTTTATTTGCTGTTAGAAACTAGCCTTGTTTTTGTTATGTCCAATGTATCTACCAAGATCCAAAAGTTGCTGATAAATGTATGAAATCATTCCTCAATGCTAGAAAAGAAAAATAGAGACTACAAAAACCAAAACGTTACAAGATGTAATAAAAAGCAGTAATTTCTAGTAAGCTTGATGGTTCTAAAAGTACTGCTAAAATAACTATTACTGTCACTGCTAATGATATTGCCAGACTTATATATCAGACTTCTACAACCAAGTTTGATAGAACAAGAAAAACATCGTTAGGTTGGAGCTGCAAGCTTCTCTCTGACAGTGAACATCTTATATCTAATACTACTATTAAACATTGATGAACTTGAACTTTCTCTTGAGTGTCATAAACTAAGAAAGCCCCAGAAGCTTTTCCCAGAACTTCTTAAAAATTATTCATTCAGAAATTAATCCAAAGATTCTACATTAAAACAGGTAAATCCAATAATGATTTTTGCAAATAGTTTTCAGAACCATCTACTCATAGAGCAAACTAGGCTTACACCAGAAAGAACATAATTTATCTTTGAAATTCGCACTAATAAAGAATTTTGAAATGAGTTTAAATAACGGTGCTATTTTTTTATTTGAAAAATAGTTTTCTTCGAAACTTATCTAAAAGTCCTTAACTGCTTCGGTTTCCAGACACCATATTGAAAAAAAAAAAAATATTATAAATCTTTTGAATAATATCTTTAGTTTGAATAGATTAAATATAAAGTTACATATATTTTTAGAAAGAACAAATATGAAAGTATGTAATAAAGCTGAAGAAATAGCCATTACCTTAAAAAAAAAATGTAGAAAATAAAAGATTTTTTAATTTTTTTAAAAAATCCTTTCTTTTATATAGGTTTTCAAATTCTACATTTTGAAAGTTAATTGTTAAAGTCATATTTTCATAGGTAGCTTCATTACAATCTTCATAAAATTTTGAAAAATTTGGTACATTGCATGACTTATCTGAGATAGATAATTCTTCATTATTAAATCTTCAGACATGATTATAAGCATAACTTGCAAAAAAATTATAATATTTGTATAAAAAAAATAGAAAAAATATCTGTACAGTCCAAAAAATGAAATATAATTGCTTCTGTGTAGATGACAAAGGTATATGATTCAGATACACACTCAATAGACATGAGATACTAGATATGATATGTTGGACTATTTCCATCATCTGAGTGAATGTTGAATGTATAGAAAATTTTAAACTTTCCAAATACGAGTAGTACTATTCTCTACTCATCTTCAGTTGTTGCTGGCCTATATGCACAGTGACAATGTTCACTTAGAAGTTGAACTCGCACCTTTAGATTTTTGAATATCAAATTTAAGGCAAACGCACTACTAGCTGAACTATTCTATCAAAGGTAACATATAGTAAATATTTGATATATTTATATATGAGGGTTGGGTCAAATCCTCCTGAGTCCTTCAATTTCTTTTTCTTTTATATGAGCAAGGCTAATTAGTTTTTTATTTTTATATGAGCGAGGCTAATTAATATTTTATATTTAAAAAAAACTGATTAACCTTGCTCATATATAAAAAAAAAATATTGGAGGATTCTGGAAAATTCGAACCAACCCTCATATATAAATATGTCAAATTTCTACTATATATTGCCTTTGACAGAATAGCTTGGTTGGTAGAGCGTTTGCCTTAAATTTAATATCCAAGAATCTAAAAGTGTGAGTTCCAACTTCTAAGCAAATATTGTCACTATGCATATAGACCAGCAACACATGAAGAAGAGTGGAGAATAATACTACTCGAAACGTTGTGCAATTACTAATCTGTGTTGTCTATTTGTGTGTTATTACTTACAAGTTGTTTGTATTTGGAAAGTTCAAATAAAGCTTAAAATTTTCTATACATTCAACATTCACTCATAGATGATGGAAATAGTCCAACATATCACATCTAATAATATACCATCATTACAAACCTTTAGACAAATAATATGAGATTTTGCTTGCAGCAAAAGATATGACGATGAAATATATATGATTTTACATTATAATCATTAATTGCAAGAATATATATAGCTATAGATAAAATTGCTTATTGAGTAGACAGAAAACACAAAGAGGTACATATATATGTATTCAAACATAAAACGAACGTATTTTAGAGTGTAAAACAAACCATTATTATACAGCATTATAAATTATTTATATCAAAAAAATATTTACTTACAACTTTTCATATTAGCATTTAATTAATCTCTAAAGCCAAGGAGTTTATATATATAGAAACACAAACAGTCTTATTCAACAAAACTGAAACAAATCAATGTTTTACACCATTATAAATTATTTATATAAATAAAAAATATGAAAAATATAATTACAGCTAATAAAAAGTGTTAGGATTAACATTTTTTAAAAAACTATGTTTGTTTTATTTTATAACCCTTCGGATTTAAATATATTTTTCCGGATATATAACTGATTTTTTGGAAGTAATAAATCACTGTTGATTCTTTTCCATGATGTTTGAAAAATGATGATAAAAAAAAAAAAGTGAAAAATTCCTTTTACTAAAACGTTTGTAAAAATATAATTTTTATCTGACAAAAAACAAATAGCACCATCAAATCCTTGACGAGGACAGTGATGTATTACACATTTATGTAACCTTTTCCAATCGCGATGCTGTATATAGATTTAAATTAAATTCTCTGATTAATCAAAATTTTAAAAAACCCACCATGGCCAGTCACTTGACAAAATGACCTTCGGTAGAAAATTCAAGTGACATTAAATAATCACTAGATATAAAATTTTATAGAATTGTGTTACTTTATTCACTATATTCATTAATAATCTTACATGGCATAATAAATTCATCTATTCTGTTGACTTAACAAAAGAAATCATTTACAATACAGGTGAGGAACCTCAGGTCTATTGACCAAATTTTATCATCAAAAGCTCTAAATCTGGTTCTTGGATGTATTTAAAAACATATGTAGAATGACCTTGTATAAAACTTCTATTTAAACATGCATGGAGCAAAAATTGAATTAAAAAGATTTAAGTAAAATAAAATATTTATTTTCTCAAGTATTTTTTTTTCTTTTTCAATCTTTATAATAATTTCAGCTCATTTTATTAGAGGTCCAATATTCTAACAAATTATATTGTATGGTATATCTGACTATGGATTTCCTATATGATTCTGAAGGCATTTTGTTTGCTTTTATAGTGATTTTCTCTTTAATCTATGAATCTGAGGGTATTGTATTTATTTTTATATTTTCACAGAACATATACTTTCAAAAATAAAACTTGGAATTTTTTTTATTTTTATTTTGCATTATTTTTTTTTTTTATTAAAATAATTACATGGAGTAAAATAAGAAAAATTGATACAGAAAATTACACATTTCAAAGGAAATGAACCAATGCCTTTTTTTTTTTTTTTTTTATAGAATGAAATAGTAAAGCGATATATTTCAGTTAATAAAAACACAATATAAAAATGCATTATTTATCAAAACATTCTGATTACAATAAAAGTGTTGGGGAAGAAAGAAATATTAATATAGAAAACCATAAAAAAAACATCAAATAACTGTTATGCTTTGTAAAAAAGTAGTCAGAAAATTCTGTGAAAGCAAATAATATTATTTTGAAAGAAAGCAATAAATTCTAAACCAGTTTTGAAGGGAGTTTATAAAAACTATCCTAGCAGCTGTAGGATTAATCTACCCAGATCATAAAAAGGAATTTGAGAATAAAAAATTATAGATAAACAGTTACAAGGCATATTTAAAAATTGTCATTAAATATGGAACAGTCATTAATAGTAATGTTATTTTATTTCACAAAAAAAAAATGTTTATTTTTAATTCACAAAAAAATTATGGTTCTCATTTGAAACGAGAAAGTTGAAATTCATCGGCCCATTGAAAAGGTTGCCCATCCCTATTGATCAGGAGTAAATTATTTTAATTTTTGATTAAATATAGTAGGCTAATTTTTAAGTCGGTAATGTTGAGTGGTCTGAGAATGAATTAAATATCAAAATGTTCCTTGGCTGAAAAAAGGTTTTCCATTCCTACTTTACAGGAAAAGTCTTGCAATGATATTTAAAAGTTTGGAAATCTTTTTCAAAGATTTGGTATACTAATTCTAATCCAATAAAAATAATATCCCCAACTTTTCATCTAACAACAAATATTTCAACTTTTAAGATATAAATAATTCTTTGAATTAATAGCCTCAATCTCATGCTATTTAGGAACACTTATTTTTATTATTTATATAATACTAGATCTAAAATTATTTCTAGAAATAACTCTCTTGGAAAGCTTCCTAGAACTGCTTGACATTACTATGCAAGCTTCCTTAGCACTAGCATATTCTATTAGTGAATGCTATGTTTCTGTTTGGAGAATGAGTGCTTATATGAAATTTGTGGATATTTAATTAAATATTATAAGAAATATTAGGAGATACAGCCAAGTCTGTTGTTTTATAATAGCTTCCTATTCTTTCAGACATTCTCTAACAAATAAATATTAGATGTTCTGGAAAATATATTAAATTGTTAAATAGATTTGACTTCTCTATTAAGCAAGATAGAATTTCACCACCTAAAACTAGTCTCAAATTAAAAATCCTTTGGGTATTCAACCAAAAATTGACAAGTGAAGAATTAGAATGTTTAAAAATGAAATTCAGGATTTTGTTTCATCCCCAATTCCAACAATAAAGCTAATAGGATTTACTCTTACTAATTGTTAGCAGAATCTCATTAACAGATTTAGGATAATAGGATCATTTTGTTGATCTTCTTCATAAATAGAATTGAACAGCCATTTAACTATATACATGTGACCAAATGCAAATCATGAACCACATAATTAATGAGAGTCAAATCTGGATGTAGTAGCAGAATTGCAGGACTTAATAAAACTATTAGTTTAAAATTAGTTATCAGAATTTAGTTGATTTTTAGAATTTAATTATGATGAGTAGATTAATGCTGATAATGCAAATATTAAGTGTAAACGAGAAAAGCCACTAATTTTGTGATATTTTCATCAAGCCTTTTACTGTTTTTGATTATGAATATATATATATTAAGATAATATAAATAAAATGTCCATTAATTAAAACATAATTGTAATCATAATAAATTTAACGGTAATAAACTATTATAAACAGTTTTTCAATTCGCAGAAGCACTTTCGGTTAATTTTTTAAACCTGCCTCAACTGCCATTAAATTAAAAAAAAAACGGAAGCAAATGTCATCAATTCAAATCCCATGAATCTCGTATTTTAATATTAGCAGCTTGTCTATTTATTAAATGCATTTTATTTCTATTTATAAAAATTGCCTCCTTAATTTTTCTTTTATTATGGTTTCTCTCTTCATGAATTTTCACACTTTCAAAATCAAATTTATATTTACATGTTTTTTCATGATCAAAGAAAACTGAAGCAGTCATTAAATCACCATTATTCTTTTTACACGCTTATATAACAATTCATGCTTCTTTAATCTCTTCTCAATACTGCATCTCAATTCACCTATATATGATGACATACAGTCATAAAAAATTTGATATATGATATTTTCTGCTTGACCAGTATGACATCCTTAGAATTATTCACTAATTCATTAATACTGTTTGGAACATAGAATGAAACATTAAACACGTTCTTATATATATATATCCTTAAAAAATTTCACTTGTGGATTTGAAATAAATGGAATAGATATCCATTGTTTACTATCAATCTTTATTTCCTTTAAACCATTATTATAATTCTTTTTAAATTGACGTAAAGTATTGTTTATTTGTTTCATTTTATAACCATCATCAAGCAATTCCTTGGCAAATATCTCAATATTTTTTAGTTTATCACTTTGATAACACCTTAATTTTTTATTACAAAACAAAAAAGATCTAAAACTTGCCATCTTATGCATAATTGGTACTTTTGATTTACAATTTTTATATCCCTTTTTATTGCAACGGCTTGATTATTAATTTATAATTTAATATCCTGCTATCTCTTGTAATAATTAAATCCAAATATTTAGTATTTTTGTCCTATTCATTTTCAAAATAGTCCATTTTAAACCATTCAAATTATTTAATTCATCTACATGCAAATTTATGGTATTAGTATTTCCACAAACAAAAACATCATCCGCATACCTTTTTTGTAAATTTTAATCTCTTTAAAAGAGCACATATTTAAAATACCATTCATATGTAGACAACACAAAATTGCTAACTTGTACAACTACAGGTAGACCCATAGGCCAACCTTTAGACATTTTATAATATTGACCTACAAAAGATGCAACGATGTTATCATTAAATATTTTAAAGAATCAAAACACCTTTACTTTTTAATGTATATTCAATTATTTTTATGGAATTTATTCTATCAATAAAACCATACATTTCTGTTTCATCCAATGATGCAATAATATCATTCTCATTAATCAGCAAATTTTTTATACTATTTACAAAGTCAAAAGATGAAGCAATAGTATGTTCCCCAAATCCTAAAAACTATTGTAAAAGCTTACCAATATATTTAGAAGTCTGATACATGAATGAACCACCAAAATCTATCATAATTAACAAAGGATTACCTTCTTTATGTAATTTTATATTTGCAAAAATATGAGAACATACAGTACTTAAAGCTTTATTTTTAGCACTTTTTAAAATATTGTTAATAAATTTTATTCTTTGACCATCCATATTATATTCTTCAATCAAAAAGAAACCAAGTTTCTCCATTTGCACTTTATCAATATGTTAATTGAAATTAATCATTTTAAATAATATTATTAAAATGTGTAAAAAGGAACTTTTTGATATTGGACAATATTTGAAAGCAATTGGAACATTTAATAATTTTAAATGAATGGTGTGCTTGGGACGTATATAAAATTGTTTGTGAAAATGGATTTAAATTGAACTTAAGTTATAATAAATTTGAGGGGGGAAATGATTTTTCATTTCATAAGCAGTATACACAAGCTTATAATGAGTTCAACTTTATTAATTTATCAAATAAAAAGATACATTTGATTCAAAAATACATTTTAAGTCACAGAGCTAAATACATCGGTGGTAATTGGAATAATTATAATTTGGAACTAATTGCAGCTGTTCAAAATTCATCTAAAATGATTCCCGGTGATAATCATTTTGATGGTGATATTATTAAGGAAATTAATTGTAATAAATTTAATGAGATGCCTTATGATAAATCATGGGAATTGGCTATTTCGGAATTTAAACAGAGGCTGAAGAGTGATAATATTATTAGTTTGAAAGAAGATAAAGGGCTGTGAATATGTTTAATGACGAAATGTCAATATATTGCTAAAGTTGAAGTGCAAATGGAGAAACTTGGTTCTTTTTGATTGAACAATATAATATGGATGGTCAAAGAATAAAATTTTTTAACAATATTTTAAAAAGTGCTAAAAATAAAGCTTTAAGTAATAATGTGTACTATATGACATATTCTTCCTATGCTGTATGTCCTCCTATTTTTGCAAATATAAAGTTACATAAAGAATGTAATCCTTTGTGAATTATGGTAGATTTTAATGGTTCATTTGTTCATTTTTACAAGAGTTTTTATGATTTGAGGCACATACTATTGTTCATCTTTTGACTTTGTAAATAGTATTAAAAATCTGGTGATTAATGAAAATGATGTTATTGCTTCATTGAATGTAATAGAAATTTATAGCTCTATTGATAGAATGAATTCCATAAAATAATTGAACATACATTAAAAAGTAAAGATATTTGTAAATATATGATAAAGTTTATTATTAATTCTTTAAAAAAATTTAATGATAACATTATTGCATCTTTTGAAGGTCAATATTATAAAATATCTAAAGGTTGGCCTATGGTTCTGCATATAGTTGCATAAGTTGTCTACATATGAGAATGGTATTTTAAATATGTGCTCTTTTAAAGATATTAAAATTTACAAAAAATGTATGTGGATGATGTTTTTGTTTGTGGAAATACTAATAATATAAATTTGCTTATAGATGAATTAAATAATTTGAATGGCTTGAAATGGACTATTGAAAAGGAACAGGACAAAAATATTAAATATTTGGATTTAATTATTACAAAAGATAGCAGTATATTAAATTATAAATTAATTATCAAGCCATTGCAAGAAAGGGGATATATAAATTGTAAATCAAGAGTACCAATTATGCATAAGATGGCAAGTTTTATTTTATTTTTTTGTTTCGTAATGAAAAATTATGTCATTACCAAAGTGATAAACTAAAAAATATTGAGATATTTACCAAGGAATTGCTTGGTATTGGTTATAAAATGGAACAAATAAACAATACTTTATGTCAATTTAAAAAGAGTTATAATGGTTTAAAGAAAATGAAGATTGATAGTAAACAATGGATATCTATTCCATTTATTTCAGATCCACAAGTCAAATTTTTTAAGGATATATATAAGAACGTGTTTAATGTTTCATTCTATGTTCCAAAAATGTTAATAAATTAGTGAATCATTCTAAGGATGTCATAATTGTCAAGCAGAAAAGTAATATATATCAAATTTTTTGAGACTGTATGTTATCATATATAGGTGAATCGAGGTGCAGTATTGAGAAAAGATTAAAGGAGCATGAATTGTTATATAAGCATGTAAAAATAATTGTGATTGAATTACTGTTTCAGTTTTCTTTGATCATGAAAAAACGTTTAAATTTGATTTTGAAAGTGTGAAAATTCTTCATAAAGAGAGAAACCATAATAAAAGAAAAATTAAGAAAGCAATTTTTATAAATAGGAATAAAATACGAGATTCATGGGATTTGAATTGATGATGTTTGCTTCCGCTTTGGTCTGTTTTTTTTGGGGTTTTTTTTAATTTAATGGCAGTTGAGGCAGATTTAAGAAATTAACTGAAAGTACTTCTGTGGATTGATAGACTGTTTATAATAGTTTATTACCATTAAATTTATTATTTTTATTATGATTATATATTAAGGTATACATATCAGCCAACTCTTTCCATCATTTTTTCTTATAAACTACAATAATTCAATTAAAATTTCATGAATTGTCTTTTATAACTTATAATTTTTATTTTAAAACTGTTTCATTCCTGATACTCCTTTGTTCTGCTATATATTAAATAAAATTTACTTTTTTCTCTTTCAATATATTTTCTTTATAGCCACTCTGTTCTAACTTTTTATCTGCTCAATTGACTACTAAAGTTTTTTTTATGCACTTTTCTATCTTTTAAATTTACTTTTCTATCTTTACCTTTAATTTATTACTTCATGTCATCAGTATAACTTTTCCCCCACCTCTGACATTTTCCATAAGATACTACTATTTTGGTATATCTTTTATATTGTTTTTAAATAATTTTCAGTTTTGATAATGATTTATTTGATTTTATGCTGAAAATATTTTTTTATTCCTCAAGCCAAACTCTTTATTTTATTTTATCACTTCTTCCTTCTCTTTCTCAGTTTTTTATTTATTTAAAATATAATCTCAGGTTTTACCATTAGAAAATACTCATCTAATCTATATTAACTTTATGTTTGTTTGTTCTTGTATTTTTTATACTGTTAATAAATATATTTTGAATCAAAATCTTAGCTAATATATTACCTGGAATTTTCCACATGTAAATTCTTTGCTTGTAATCTTTAAATAATTAGTTTATAACTTATTATTTTTACAAAACTATCTTTTTTTATCTTATTTATTTCTTAATCCATAATCTTGAAACAGAAACCTCCCAATCTCTTACCGTTTCACCGTCAACCTAATGACCTATTCGTCTGAACTAGTTTCGAACCTATCTTAAATGTAAAATGTTATATATAAGTCGAGCGGGAAAACTTTGCTATCATGGCTGCTTGAATGGCATCATCCATTTCCATATGAAAATATGCTATAATTAGACAGGTTTGATAAAATTATAGCGTAGAAATGCTCATAAATTATTAGAAAATGTTTTATTAATTTTCAGACAATTCTTAATTATATTCGCTATTATATTCGTATGTGGATGGATAATTTAAACCTTGGAATAACGGCAAAATGATTTATATATATATTTAAGTTTAAATAAAAAGATATAATGTAAAACATTTTCTTTAAAGTATATTTAATGGTTTTCTGATTTAATGTTTTATATATATAACAGAAACTAAAGTATTTATTTAATTCTGTCCAATTTGTTATTTTGTAAAAACAAATATGTTAAAAGTTATTTATTTAAAGGTAAAATAAAAATCCGTTTATAATTAAAAATAAGAATTTTGTGTAAACAAGAAATCAATTAGTGACTGCACCCGGGGTAAAAGTAAAATCTGTTTACTGATTGATTTTGTTTCAACAAAAGACTTTATCATTAAATCAGAGTACCGTTACTTCTGCTAAGCTTTATCATTCTATAACACCTAAAAAGAAATTTTAATTAATGAAAACTGAATCAAAATTAGATAATTTATATATTTTAATAATTTTTTAAGTAAATTAAATATAACACCTCTGAGACGTTATCTGTTGTAGAAATTAGATTATATGATTTTATTTTAATTGAAAGTCAATTGGTCTTGGGGCAAACGAAATTCCAAAAAGGTGTTAAGGCTTGGTGAAAAAAAATATAAATAGGCCTTATTTTAAGCGGGAAGATATAGTCCATCTTACTTTTGAAGAGCTGTTAATATCAGAAGTTATAAATTGTTTAATTTTACCATGTCTTGCTAGTCAGGCAAAAATTTTGCTGCCGTTCTCGTGATGGAACGCCGAAGTTCAATCCATCCAATGCCGAAGCAACAAGCTTATACCAAATAAAAGATGTCGTAAGCCGCTAAAAAAGGGACTTGCCTTCGTCCTAATTTCCATCCAGCTACAGAAACACCATTTTAAACTGTCTCCCAACTAAATTGAGGATGCCATAAGCTGCCAAAGAACTCGCCTTCATGCCAGCTCGAGTATCTTCAGTTCAACTATAGGAGAACTGTTTTAATTATTAAAATCGCAGAGCTCTGTGTACACTCCAAAATGATCATTATTTGTTTAAAATACAGGTTAGCTAACTATAGTATTGTAAACTTTTTCTAAATTGTTTTCTAAATAATATTTGAATTATATAAAATGTAATAATTTTGCTAATTTCTCTTTATTAATTCAATATTTTGCTATATAACTTAATCATTGCAGATATTTACTTTTCTTTTGATTATTTTAATAATTGTTAATTATGCCTATGTTTCGAAACGGCGTGCATTTATTTATAGAATATGTTTTTTAAAGATATAACTATTATTAGTTATTATAGTGTCATTTTGTGTGCTGTTTCAAAAACCTAATTTCTAAATAACGGCGACCCGTTTGTGCTCATTGTTATTTAGTCATTTATTAATTAATTAATTTAAATATAAAATGTTCCCATAAATCCAAATTTTCAATCTTTAATTATTATGTTACTAAAGATTAAACTAGCCTGGAGTGTAATCATAAATATATTTTTTCTTTGTAAAGTATTCGTAAGTCCCTTAAATATACTCCCCCCCCCTTCAAAAGTTTAGTAGTTATAGATAACTAAAGAGATTGAACAGGATAAAGTAAAGTTGGTATAATATATATTCCCATCTGTAGCATATTGTATTTCTCGTGCTACAGAAGAGTGGCTCTTTTGATCAAGCTGATAAACTTGTGTTCATTTAATATATATTTAATTTATAATATACTTTGGCTTGGCGGATGTGAAACTTATTAATATTTTATCATTATGCTGTTTTTTTATATATATAAGATGGAGCCACGGTAAGTCCAACCCATCTTCTCTTATGGGTAGTGCAGTAACTAAGTCTGAGTTACGGGCCAGATTAGCACGTAAGTCCCCCTGCCTCTTATGAACCAAATAAAGGTTCCCTGGTGTTTGTCACGAAACCCCTAAAACTATTCCTCCATCCACAGAGCAACTTTATTATTATATTTTACTTGTGCCTAGCATATTAGTAAAATCTCTATAGCCAACTCTTCCTCCCTAATATGCAATCTTCAGCATTGAACCGAAGCATTCATGAAAACCCGTTCAATCTAAAGCTATCTGGGGTGCTTTATATGCCAATATTTAATATAAAAATTTATTATAATCAGATGTATTATTAAGCTTCACTCCAGACTTGGTTTGATTTCAAGTATAATAGCCACTCGAACTGATTATAAAAGGGCATAACTAATAAGTGAATGTAGTGATTAGTTGTATATCATGATATTTCGCTCCATTAAATAATAACAACAAACCTATTTGCCAACGTTTCAATTATTGTTCAAATGGCCTAGAGAAATGTTACTTCATAAATAAAATACCTGCGTGCATTTGCCAACAATAATGTTATATCAAAATATATCTCAAATTGTCAATAAATATATTTATAATTCATCATATATCAGTTTCTGTCTCATTATTAGATCAATCCAATTCACTAATTGCCCATAGCTTTTCATTAGTAAAGCCCCTATTAAGTTAATATATTAGATTTTATCTTTGGAATGCCTAGTATTTAAGTTGTTTGTATATATGTTTAAGTCCATGAGTCTTATTGTTTTCTCCGATTTGCTAGCGGGCCGGATTAAGAATTAAATCTCGTGTGCTATCATTGTTATGTTATCCTTTAGGTGTTAGATCTGGTGCTTGGAGAGTGGGTTCGAATCCAGGCTGGTCCCTGACCTAAATCTCATGCTTGACTGGGTTTGAAGTACGTTTTGCGAGTTCCAGCTCGTGTTAGATGGATAAACATATTTTGACCGGCACAATCTTTGACAATTTTATCTATTCTTTTTTGATTACTCATATTTTTTCGAAAATAAGACTGGGTCTTAATATTAATTTTTGCTCAAAAAATTAGCTTAGGGCTTATTTTCAGAGGATGTTTTATTTTTTTCATGTACAAAATTATACATTTATTCAAGATTACCAATTTCAATAGCACATAAATAACTTTTACTGCTGCTTGTATATGTCATATTTAGGATTATAATCATATTACAGAATATTCTTGTTATTTTATTGATATTAGAAATATTTAATTTAAAACGATATATGAAACATTAAGCTGGCTTTACTAATTTGTAAACTAAAAGACACCCAGGTATATTTAGAATTATAAAGCTCAAACTATATTTATACAATGTTTCAGTGAATAATGTTTAAATGTTTTTATTTATAATTTTTAATGTTTTGCACTTACTGTCACTTTTATTATGATTATTGTTTATTTTTTCTGCCTTTTGAAAAGTGATTTATTAAGGTTCCACTATTATAGAAATAATAATTTTTTTAAAAATTTATTTTAATTTATATTTTTAAAAATGTATTTTTGTAGATATAAAATGTATAAACATCATATCTATTAAGTATATTTTTTAATGTGTATGTAATTGAAAAAAAGATTATTTGTTATGGTCAAAATGTCAAAGATATAAAATTACAATAATTTCTTCATTATATTAAATGAGAATTAATAAACATTAAATGTGTGATATATTTTCTTTTATATATTTTTAATAGTAAATCATAGGAAAAATAGTAGGTGAAATAGAATAAATAATAAAAAATAAGCAATACGACTAAACCTTTAAATTACTAAATAAATTAAATAAATGGTTAATTTTTGCTTATATATATATTTTTTCTAGCCATCAACTTCCAGTCATGCTCAACTTGCCACTGCTAGTTCTTCTACTCAGGGTAAAGTTAAATCAAATACCAAAAAAACAAGAAAAACAATTAAAAAGCGAAGAACAATACGCAAGAAAAAAATTAAGTATAGAACATTTAAAAGACGTAAGAAAACTATAGGTACAAAGTCAGGGATTACAAAAAGAAGAAAACGAAGGCGACGAAAGAGAAAGGTAAAATGTTAAACTTTCATTACTCATTCTTTTGAATTAATTTTTATTCTTTAGCTTTTTATAAGGGAGATAAATAGTTTGATAAATAATGAATTAAAATTAATATGTAATTTTGTTTGAATAAGCAAGTGGTCCTCTTTTCAGTCCTAGTTCACTATTTTTCGTCTCCTAACGTGTATACACACTCACTCCATCACCACTCAGAAAGGGCGGCGGGAGGGCAGTGCGCCTTTTGATTTTACAAAGAGGATCCCTCGTTCACTTTCGTTTTGCCTTAAAGGTTATTTGACCATTCTAACTTGCATGTATATGAAGGAGTTCGATCAAGACACTATAGCTTGCACCCATCCGCTTACCGGAGGAAATGTACAAAACACAATACAATTACTTTAATTTTATAATGAGAGTATTGTCAGCATAATATTTATATAATTTTACTTCACCTCATCATTTTTCTAATAATGCATGCCTTCTTAAAATATCTGATTTTACATTGATTATTGATAAGAATGCATTCTAAACATGGTATGGTTATTTTTATTTTAAACCATTGTAGAAAGATTACAACTTTCATTGATGATAGCTCAAATGGTATGACAATCAGCATTCAGACATATAATTTTTTGTATGGAATAATTGTATATCTTCCAATACAAACTGGCTCCACTCTTCTTTATTAAATCTTTTTATACTTTCTGTATTTACAGATGATTTTAATTATCATATTCTTTGTGATATATAAGTAAGGATCAGTCTGGTTATCAATTTCTAGATTTAAATGAAGTGTACTTAGTTTATGATGTCAATCAATGAGGAGCATTCTATTCAGGTTTCTGAATTAATGATATTGATTTTTTGTTTCTAAGATGGAATTTAATGAAACTTTAATTGAATTTGATATAGTGGATGTTTTGAAGAAAATATTAATAGAAATTCTCCAATTTCCTCATGCTTTGATTAGATGAAAAAACTCATAATAACAGCTGTCACAAGTTCAGTTTCTCATGGATAACAAAAGCTATTTATTCCAGATTGGAACAAAACCAGATGCACTCTTTATAGCTAATTTTTATCTGTGAAGATGAAAGCCTTGACAAGTAAGACTTACTTTTATTTATGAAAGCTTAGATGGATATAAAAGCTGAATTGTGAGTTTCTCTTTGACAGTGCTCTCTAATGTCATTATAGTAAAGTATGTAGACACTTTCCATTGATTGTTTTAAACTAGAAAAGATCCCAATAGCAGATATCATACCTCCAGAACTTCAACATTTGAAAAATATTTAATACTAAAACCAAACCTTGGATGGCAAAACTATTCCCTAACATTATTTGTACTAAGACTGTTTCAGAAATTAACTTTAAAAAAAAACATAATTATGGAAAGCTTAAAACCAAATAAATTAACCAATGATATAAAAATTATCCATTATTATTATTATATGTTTCCAAAAAGTTATTTTTAAAGAATAATTTTGTTAGTAATTCATAATCAGAAGGTAATCAGCTTTTGACATGCACTGTTTAATCCTGTTACTAACTCAACGATGTTATAGTTGAGTATACAGGACACTCAAACCCAAGCACAAGATAAAGACTTTTAAAAGATATGATCAGCCAATTTATCTTTGTTTCTAAATTCAATTATTTAGGCCACTCTAAAGCATTTCGAAGTGACAACATGAAGATACATTATTTGTAGTTAAATCCAGTGATTTTCAAATTTACAACTAATAAATATTAGGTGATATTGGAATCAACTTATTAACGATATAAGTTATAAGTGCAATTTTTTTTAGCAATTTTTAATCGGAAGATAATCAGCCTTCAACATGAGCTGTTTAATCTGTAACTAACTTACCGATGTTGTAGTGAGGTTGCAGGATACTCTCAAATATAAAAGCAGGGTAAAGACTTTATAAAAGATAGGAACGACCATGTTGTCTTTGTAACTAAATGCAATTATACAAGCCAATCTAAAGCATTTTGAAATAGTGTGGATTTTTGCCTGATTTGAAAGATATTAACCCTCATTAATGAAGTAAAATACTAATATAGATATGATAAGAAATATAAGCACGCGAGAGATAGTCTACCATTATTTATTTTTTCTCTATCCTTTTATTTATTTAATATCTGCCTATCCTTTATGTATATATTGTAACGGACGGACAACTACTCCTGGATTCGCACTTGCCCACACACCAGATGTAACAGATGAGAAAATAACTTGCGGAGTGTGATAATATGCAGATACAGCAATCTGGAGACTTTGAGACCTACCAGGCTTGGAAGGGGAAAAAGTTGCATCTTACTATGGTCGGACTTTGGGTCTTCTGGTAGAATGCTAAAAAGAACCTGATGAAATGCTTAACCAATAATTGCATTCACTTTAATTGACTAGCTCTATCCCTATTTAATAATATCAAATGCAATTTAGGTTAATTCATCCACTTTCACCCCTTTCCAATTCTTTTATGCCCCAATATTCAAGCCCAGAGAGAATATTGCTTTTGACTCCCTTAACAGGTATGAACGGATACACACAGCAACTCCTGCACCTATATATAAGTTACAACTAGCGTTTATTATATTTCTTTTATTTTAAAGCTTTTATGACAAGAAAAATAGATGTGTGTGCATTCATAATTGTTTATAAACTGTGGAATGTCAAGACAACTCAATAAACCAGAGACCGGAATAATATAAACTCTTAAACATTTATTAACAATAATAAACAACATAAAGTGTAATAGTAATAGTAATGATAAAAATAATAATAATAATATATATATATGTCACATGTGAACCTCTACCATTTTATTAACTAATGATTCTCTAGCTCCAACCCTTATACCCCATGTTAGAAATCCATCTATGTCACTCATTCTTTACAAATCATAATTATATAGAAAAATAAACTTTAGTAATTTAAGATAATTGAGATGTTGACTAGTTAAATTATTACTGATTTTAACAATCTATTTAATTTAAATTCCCCCCAATTTTTATATATGATAGAGATAGAAATTAATACTAGTTGATTAGTCAATCATACTGGAAAAATATATATACAAGGTTAATCAACAAAATAAAACATATAATATGTATTCTGTATCAAGTGTTGCAATTTAATCTATAAAAATAAATGTAGAGAATCTTACCGTACTATTTATGTGGATAACCTGATGTGAAGCAGGTGGGTTAACCTAAATTTTATTTGCAATAAAAATAGAAAAATATCTAAATGAATAAGCCCCCTCTTTTATTCTTTGCTAATTCTGAAAAATGAGGCTTCAGCATCAGAGTGTGAAAATACAACATAGATAATAAGAATTAAAAAAAAAAAAAAATTACAATATTAATTTCTTGATTAAAAAATTGTAATTGGAACCAAGTTCATAAAAATCATCCTAATAGAAGTAGTAATTGATAATTAGGCATGTTGTTCTCCAAAAGCAGTTTCACTTAGTAAATCATTTTCCTTAGCAAGGATAGATAGGTACAAGGGTGTCTCCTGTAGTTGTGTATGGTAAACACCTTGATTCTTAATTGATTCACCATTAAATATTTCAATGTTTGTTTACTTTGGACTGCAGGCATCCTCTTGTGTGTTTTACAATAAAGTAGAAAAATAAATAGAGGTTTAACGCAGCTGTTAGGAAATAACATGATGCACAATAGCATGTCTTGCTTTAGCCCATATTCATATTAAAGTACAAATCAATAATTATTTGTAATCATAAATTTATATTGGATAATATAGAAGCACTTTATACATTAAGAAAATTATTTCATTTTTTTCTTTTCCAATTTTCAGCAGATTAATTTTCGTTATTCTTTTTGAAAAGATTTAAAATATTAAAAATTCCTCCAACAACTTTCAAAACATGATTTAATTATTACAAAATTTATCAATTATTCTTACTTCTTATTTCACTTTCTTTCTTCTGAATTTGGCAAAACTTTAGTTACAGCACCTGGCTTTTAAAAATTTTTATGATTTAAATAAAAGAAAAAACAAAACTCCATTTCAGCGTTTTAAATTTTAGTTTAAACTGCTGTCTATTGTTATAGCTGCTATATTATTGACAAAAAGAATGATATGTAAAAAATTTCTGTTTTTATACAATTCATGCGTAGATCTCCTGAAACGCTGAGATTTTTAACTACCTATTATTTAAATACATTTAGATTTTTAAATGCCTATTGTTTAAATACATTTCATTTATTACAGATAAAATAAAATAATAAAATCAGTTTTATTTTCACACGTGGCCACCTTACTTAACCTCAGGCTATCCCTAAATCATTTGATTATAAATTAATATTCAATTTTAAATTTTTTTAAAAATATATATACATCACAGTTTATTAATCAAATAGTTTATATATATATATACAATATTACTTTCCAAAATATTGGTTGTATTTTATTTTATAATAAAATAATAATTTATTGTGCGTACTAATAACAAACATTTAATCTTTCCATTATTTTTTATAAATTCCAAATCGATTGGCTTCAATAAGTAGGCTTGATCTTTTTAGGAATAGTTGCATTGTGAGCTACCCTTTACAACCCCCTCTTCTTACAGGGTTAAAATTTTAATCTATAATGAAAATTTTAACACTTACACAAGGTTTGCATTTGAAGTTGTGATGTTTTTTGTTTTACACGTATAAGAAGGGTAGTGAAACCTCTTTCTATTGTTTTCTAAAACTCAACTGCGCAAATAGCTTTCTATTCTTCACTATTCAATCTTCATTATTCAATCTCGTGAAATACTTTTCAAGATGGGGTTCAAACATAGGTTGTTGTTTTTTTTAAAACTGCTGATGTTATGTTTTGAGATAGCACATATTTTTTTCTCGTTATCATCTATCCTGCTCCTATTGAGTCTTATTGGATTTCCTTTGAGAACTAATAGAATATTGGAGCAACCATCACTTAGTGTGCTTTAACTCTTTTAAATAAAGTGGCCCTAAAGTATCCTAATATCAGCTTTGGCATCCATTAGGGAATACTCTCATCATAATTTTTAACCTAACATCGTAATATCTTTTTTTTACTTATCAGCATTCATCTCTTTTTTTTTTTTATACACATCAGTTGAGTATGGCAATTTCTATAATTACTAAGATTGTCCATAGTATGGTTTCATAATTCGGGCATTATATGTGCCCCTAACTTGACCTTCCATATCCAACCAAAATGCATTAGGAGTCGATTGTTTAACTATTGTGTACGGTCCTTCATATAGATGGTAAAACTTATTGTATTTATTATCAATTTGCTTACTAGCATGAGGGTTTTTTATTAAAACTTTATCTCCTACTTTGAAAGTATGTGGAGTTCCAGTCTTATTTTTGTTCCTTCTATTACTAATTGAAAATATGCTTTCTGCACATTTTCCTTATACTATTTTGTTTATACCTAGTCATAGGTTGATATTTAGTGAACATGGGGATTGATTAAAATGTAGTTCAATCGGTGTAAACCCAGTGGATTCATTCACACTCCACTTGATATAATTAACTATCTGTCTTATCCACCCTTTATGTTCATCCCTTAGGTACGTCCTGAACAAACGACCGAGCTCCCGCATTATACGTTCGCAAGGGTTTGACTGTGGATTCCGAATGGACGTGAGCACCTGCTTTATTTGTGATCTTTCCACTCATTTTTCCATTCTTTGGATAGGAAAGGGGTACCATGGTCTGTTAAAATGGTTTTGCATTTTCCTATCCTCACAAATTGGAGGGTGTCTAATACCTTGATGGTATACATGGTATTAGCTTGGGGTATTGGGTAGGCAGAAACATACTTAGTAAAGAGATCATAGGCGACCAATAAATATTTTTGTTTATTAAATAGGGGTAAGGGCCCCTAATAATCGATTGCCAAGATCTCATTTGGTCCTTTAGGTAATATTGATTTTGCATCATTATAATAAATTTTGAATTACTGGCTTGGCTCGAAGGCACACTAGACAATCTTGAAGTGACCTTTAACCCTTAAACCGCTAATTATATTATTGGTTGTATGAGGTAAAAATCAAATCTTTTAATTGGCCAACTCACAAACTGAAGACAAAGCCTATTGTTAAAACATATTCGCCTATAATATTAAATTCAACTCAGATACGTTTATAAAAAGTATATTACTAATTTTTCAGGTTATGAAAGAGAACGAAAGTTCTTTCCAAAATAAATTGCTATTTATTTATTATAAAATATATTCAATTTCGGCAAATATAAAGTGAATGTCTAAACAAAAAAGTGCTGACGCAAACACTTTTTTTCAATTTTACGATATGGAAAAGTACAGATTTCTTTTTGCTAAATCTTAAATATTTTTACTAAAATCTTCAATATTTTTCGAAAATAATTTTGTTTTTTTAGTATTCTCTCTGAAAATCATTTGTAATTACTCAATATATACTTAATATTCTTTAAAATTATATTCGAAATGAAAATCTCAGCGTTTTTCTTTATTTTCTTTGATCAGGCAGTTTCTTTGTTCTTTCCAGCCAATCAGAATGTCTTTTTCGGCTGAGAGCTGGCTGACAACCAATCACCGACAATGTTCTTTCTTTGTTTAGTTTTAAATGTGGTTTTTTTGATTTTTTACTTGTAAAATAATTCGGAAGAGGGCACCATCTTACAGAACTTTTAAAAACCTAATCAATAACTGTCAAACGAATATTCTAGCATAAGAACTAGCAGAGTTAGAGTGACGTCAGATGTCGATGAGAGGCCTCGTAAGAGGCGGGAAAAGGGTTAATATGTCTTTATACATACCAGGCCAACAAAACCAATTTCTTAAAGTATGCTCTGTTTTATGGGCACCGTAGTGTCCATATAAACTGAATATATTTTTATGAGTGGAATATGCAATGTTTCTGGTATTACTACCTCCCACTCATCTGTAATATTATTTACTTTTTATAGCAGGACCTTATTTTCTATCTTATACAAATCAAGATCTTTTGGTACATTCAAAACCTTCTCTCCTTTCAAAGCTCTCATGATTAAGTTTAAATTATTATCTTTAAGTTGCAATTCGGGCAGGTTTTTCAAATCGTTCTCTACAGTACCATCAGTCATCATATTGACCTTTGTAATGTAGGCATTGTCTACCAATAAATGGCTTTGTTGTGATCCTCATGGGTTTTGACTAAGCACATCGGACACAACATTCTCGGATTCCTTGCAATATTGCACAGTGTAATTGAATTTCTGCAACGGCAAACTCCATCTAACTAGACGGCTGTGGTTCAGGAATTTGAGGCTTTTGTGAACTGTGATCACTATCATCTCTGATCCGAGAAGCATCTATCGAAACTTTTGGAAGGCCCACACTATTGCCAGTGCTTCCTTCTCTATTACAGTATAATTTATTTCTGGACCTTTCAGGAGTCGGCTGATAAAGTAGAGGACCCCAGGTTGGCCATCCTCCTGGATTTGGGATGTTACCCCCAATCCAAAACCACTACTATCCGTCTGGACTATATATGGTTTACTAAAATCAGGGAAGGCTAACATGATTGCTCTAAAAACCCTGTTTTAATATTCTCAAATGCCTGATCCTGCTCCTCAATCCATTTCCATCTCTCATCTTTCCTGATTAATTTTTATAATGGTTCCGTGTGGTCAGAGACTTTTTGGTAGAAACGATGGTAAAAGTTACATAGGCCTAAAAATGATCGGATTTGTTTTTTATTGGTCGGTTTAGGAAAGTTCTGTATGGCACTGATCTTGTGTGGATGAGGTCTTATCCTATCACAACCTACGATATGACCAAAGAAGATAACCTGGTTTGAGACTAGGGTACTCTTCTTGAAGTTGATCTTGATGCCTTTCCAGAAGCAGTGGTAGATATAATAATCACATCATCCACATATACCATAATGATCTGCTTCACCTCAGGAGATAAGGTCTGATCTAAACATTGTATCAAACCAGCACCACTATTTATCAACCTAAATGGCATCCTATTAAATTGGTATGTAAATCCCTCGTATCGGAAGGCAGTATTTTGGCGCTCATTTGGATGGAGTTCGATCTGCCAATAGCTAGAGGTTAGATGGAAAGTGGAAAATACCTTCTTGTTTCCAAATCTCACGAATAATTTGTGTATGGGCATGGGCAGTGGAATATTTCTGTCAGGGACAGTAATTTTGTTTAGTTGTCTAGCATCCAAACAAAATCTCATCTTTCTTCTTCACAGTTATGACTGGATTACAGTACTGTGAAAAGCATTTGAAAATGATCCAGCATTTTGTTAATTTGTTTGGTTATCTCTTGCCGATACTGGTATGGAAGAGGATACAATCTGAATTGAAATGGTTGGTCATGTACTAATCTTATCCTCTGCTGAAATCATTCTATCACTCCTGGTATCTCCGAAAAAATCGGACTAAATTTATGTATCACAGATCTCAATTTCAATGTCTTCTCACTTCCAAGCAAGCTTACTATCTATGAGTGCCTCCGGGATACTAGATATAACATAGTCAACTTTCAGGGAGACCATATCTCTGAAGTAATGTCATTTCCAAGACCTCATCACTTATCTTAACCAAGTCACTAAAGTATGATCCACCTGTGCAGGGACCACATTCTGTCACCTGCAGCAGTGGTCCATAAAGGCTACAATGTTACATTGATATTCTGAAACTGGGTGGTGGTTCAAAGCAACAGAGCCACCTTATACAGTGGATTATGTATTACAGGTATATTAAGAATGCATTTCAAGTACAAACATCAAGAAAAAAGACAAGAGAGAAAAAAGGATATGAATTATCACAGATCAAATGTTAGTCAATCAATGGGATGCTACGTCCATTTGAGGAGAGTTCACGCGGGACAACCAGCTCTCAGCCCACCTGGCAAGTCTCCAAGCAGCTCCGCCAGACCCATCCATGACCCTTCAGACAGAACTCAGTTTAGCGTTACCCAGACCCACTCCTTAATCTGGGTGTGACATAGGTTCAGTATGTCCAGAACACCAATCAAATCAGAGAGGGCCACGAGAACATTGCCAGGTCTCTCTAGACCTGGATGTGGTGATGATTGCTGATTGATCCCACTGAAACAAATCCTCCATGGCCATCATCTCTACCCTTGAGACCTAGAATTCAGGCAAAACCAATGATTAGATTCATGGTCCCACTAGGTCCTCAGGTATGATTCTGCTTTACTGATCCTATTAAGTTCTTCTAATCCAAAACGAGTTCTAATTTTGATGCTTAATTAGGGTTCCAATTATAAAATCTAATGGTTTGTATTTAGTGGTTACTTATATTAGCTGTTGCTTGATTAGTGGTGGCTATTTGCGTAGAATGAAACGATTGGAAAACTGAGTTATTTTGGTTGAAAACTGATTTAAAGTTTCTTGTAAAGGTGTAAAAGGGTAAAACAAGTGGTCACTTATGATTTATCTTCTTACCAACTCCCATTTTGAATATATGAATCCTCCCATCCTTCTGGAGCCAGTAGGCAGTGAGATGCTCCCGCTCTCAACAGGAAGTTGTGAAAATTAGGGTTTTTTATTATTATTTCCTCTTTTGAATAGAAGGATTTCAGCAGAGGATAAGATTAGTACATGACCAACCATTTCATTTTAAATACGTTTTCTCGATTTTAATCTAGTTTTAATGATTTTAGTGGTTACTTATATTAGCTTTTGCTTGATTAATGGTAACCATTTGCATACAATAAAATGATTGGTGAATTGCGTTACCTTGGCTTAAAACTGATTCAAAGTTTCTTGAAAAAGTGTAAAAGGTTAAGGAAAGGAGAAAAACAGTAGGAATTCGGATTTTTTATGGTGAGCAGAGGTGATTTGGGCTGGGAGAGTGAGGAGTACAGTTCTTTCTTCTCCTGCCAGAATTGCACAATGATTCATTTTTGATGTCACTTGATGAACCACTGTTCGAGAAAAATTCAGCAGAGGAAGTTGAGAGAGTGCGAAGGGAGGAGGCCGATGAGGCCTGGGTTGAAGCCAGAGAATTCTTCATTGAAAGAATTCTTTTTTTCCTTGTGCGTTCTGTATGTCTGAGACTTGCCCTTGGTTCAGGAAGAGGATCCATTACGGTTTTACTGGGAGGGAATTCTGCCTGTCAGAGATGGTGTCACTCTCAGATATGCCAGGGCATGCACACTTCTGGTGTTTCTTGTTAGTGGTGGAAGGGACAGCATTGATAGACACAGACAGGACGGTTTCTGAGTTTGAATAAGTGGACATGTCCATCATGTCCATTAAGGAAGGAGGGTCCTATGGTGGAGCTGTAACTGAGAGTGGTGGGCTGTGGGTGAAATCAAAATTTTGTGGCCTAGAGGAAGCTGGTGTCTTACTGGAAGGTAAGAGGGTGGACAAATGCTGAAAGGTTGAATTGATATGAGGTGGAGGTGAGAGGTTAGTTAAAGGAGGAAGTTCATATCTATTCGAGCTCTGTGAAGCACAGATGTGGTTTAGGCCCTTCTTTGGCACAAGTTGCATTTTTTGGGGCAGTCCAGAGAAAGGTGGTTGCGGTCTTTGCAGGTGAAACATTTTTGGCCTCTTCCCCTTAATTGAGATGATCAAAGGTCCTAGTTCAGCTGCTATTGATATGAGAATGCTTTCAGGGGGGACCTTTTTTAAGGATGAATTGAAATAAGGCTGTGTTGGTGAATGTGAGACCATTGGTGAGAGGATCCCTGAGGTACTCAAATGAGGTAACTTGTCCGAATGCCTCAAGATATTTCTGTAGGTGCTGCCTGTCCATCCCTATGTGACAGTTTTTGATAAATCCCTTAAGTATGGATGCTCTATTGGTGTCTATTGCAACCAGGAACATATTGTGTAAAAATTTTAATCTGTTTTGAAGGCTTGTCTTTGTATTGTGTTGTGGAACTTTATTGCCATGTATCAGTCATTAGGAAGGGTGAGGATTTTATGTATATCATCAGTTAGATTGTGGAGTTTGATAAGCTGTGTTGGAAATTTATGGAGTCCACATTGTAAGTCTGTAACTGCCAGAATGACAGAACTGTCACTCTGGTAGCAACAAAGTGATTTGAGAAATGGTGGAACTGTCAGGTTAAATTGTCCTGAGATCACCGTGTGATTCTCTGGTGTGAGTTGTTTAGTAGGAAGGAAGGTTGCTGAGGTGAGTGAATTATGGTTGTTTGTATTGTCCTCATCAAGGCCCCACAAGTTTTGAAGGAGCTCGGCTTGGCAAGTTTGTGATGTGGTTATATTGGGATTTTTTGGTGTGATGATGGATGCAGCCTGAGCATAGGAATTAACAAAGACTTGTTGTGGTGATGGATTTTTAATACGGGATTGCTCTATAGTCTGATTGATATTAGTGGGAGATGTTGGTAGACTTGGTTGCGCTCGTAGATTGAGATGGGGAATTATGAGTAGCTTTATCTTTGGAGTAATTATTGTATGTTAGATTTTTAGATGAAATCAGAATTAGCTGAGGTTTCTGTATTAAGCTTAGGTGTAGCAGGCTGATTTTTCCCCTCTATAGTTGAGGAATTTTTAATCTTTCCAGTTTTGCTTGGCGCAACATTATGATTGGTGAGATAACTTTTTTGGGATTGCTTTTTGCCTTTGATGGAGCAAGCCCCACCCACCCTGTAGGGGAGGATAATCCAGAGGGTCTGGAGATGGAGATCTTGAAATAGGTTCTGTGCTGATGGTTTTTTTGGAGTTTAATTTAGTTAACATTTTTGGAAGTTTTGATGGTTTTTGTTGTTTTGAATTACGTTTTTGCAGATTTTTGCTGCTAGGGACGGTGGCCAGCTTTAAACTGTTTGGAAGAGTTAAAGTTTATATAAAGGAAAAATTTTTGAAGTGGCTAAAGAATGTGATTTTAAAAAAAAGAATCCACACTGGAGAAATTGGTAGTGTTAATTTTAGTTTGCTAATACAGAAATTGGCTAGAATTTTAGGCGGTTTACTGTGGGGGGGGGTGAGAAGAGAAGGTCATTTTTAATTACCTAAATAATTGGAACAGCACATAAAAAATTTGGTAAAAAATTGTTTTGAGTGATAAGGAGAACTGAAGAGGAAATGAAGTCAAGAGTCTAAGAGGGAATAAAACCTTCTATGATGCATAGAACAGTGAAACTACCCATTAAACATGAGGGAGAAAATGGTTGTCTATTGTAGATGATCAGATGGTAGATGCAGTGAAAAAATGATAAAAATACACTAAAAAATTATAGTTGTGAATGAAAAGGCACACAAACAGCAAATAATGTTCTTTAAAGGGACAAATGCATATAAGGAATACCTCTGATAGCTTAACTACTTTGTTAGAGAAATCAATAATACAAGTGTTCAAGTGTAGGAATCTGACCCAAGAATGACATCATGGATTAAGCCACTCAATATAAGAAACACATGACAGAGGATTTTTTGGCTGACTTTCATTTCAACCCAGATTTGCTTTTGTACAAGTTTTGCTTTCCTACTGTTAGCCATGGTAACCTGAATAGATTTTAATGGCAAGGTTTTAATATTTGGAGATTTTTAATCAAAAATTTCCTGGTAAAATTTATCTGAGATAACGGAAATCTGGCTACCAGAATCTAACAGTGCTTTAACTTGTAAACCTTCAAACAAAACCTCTATCATGGGGCAGCTCTGCAAAGCATAGTCAGGTGCTTTGTCTTCCCATGAACACATCATATTAGTGATCTCTCGATCGAGGGTTTGTTTCATGTTCCTCAGGATTTTTTGGTCTCTCGAGATGAGGAACATAACCTCAAGTACCCTTCTAGTTTAGTTTCTGTTGAATTTTTGGTGTATAATTACTACACTCTGGTTTTGGGGTTTTTTTGGGACTGTGAAGAGGGTTTATTCCTGTTTTGCTAATATTTGTTCGGTTCCTTTTAGCTGACAATACATAGGGTGAGTTAATTTGTATGCACTTCCTTTTCCACTGGTTAGCAGCATTATTATTTTTTCTCCTTTTATAAAAGATAGCATTAACAGTAGCCTCTTCTTTCCTTTTTTCAGGTGCCCTAATTGACAGGTTAGCATTGTTCATATCTATATTAGTTAACAGTTCTGCCACCTGTTCTATGGTCTTAACGTTGGTACCCAATAGCGATTGCTCAATCCTGAGTGGTAAGTTTCTCTTTATTATTCTGATAATTTGGCTTTCACTCAGGCAGTAGGTGTTTAACGTTCTTAATTTCGTAACTTGACGACAGAAGAACTTTGTCACGGTTTCTCCAGGTGCTGCCCTATACTTCTCTTGGAATAGCTGATACAATAAGGCCTCTTGCCTATCCTTGTTCCAGAAATACTTCACCAGCAGTATTTGATATTCATCAAAGGTAGATGGGACCTGAAACAATGATTCCCACCATACCAGCGCATCACCTTGCAGATGGCTGTATGCAGTAATAACTTTTTCACCCTCTGACAAGTTCCTATTTACAGAGGAGTAAAGGTTCAGACTCCAGATGTGTTCAATGGGGGCTTCATTGGTAGATCCCTTGAATACCTTTAGGGTGACAAATTGGTTAATAGCGTTCACTCTTGCATGATGGTAAAGTGTCTTGTTGATTTCTGTAGTGTTTACAGGTGGGTCAATGCATGATCATCATAGTGTGTTTGATAACTATCTGGAATTAAACCTTCTAAACTAAAGTTAGGAGGATTATCTTCTGCCTCAGGCAGGATGCGACATCGGAGGGGAGTTTCTTCAAAAGGATCACTTACGTGGGTCCTTAAGGGCAATCTCTAGGGGATGATTCCTACAATCCCTTATTTTATTACTACTGTGCATCCTTACATCAATCTTATCATGTTTTCCTCCACTGGTCGGCATCTCTTGGCACAGTTGAGACTCGAGCACTACCAATCTCCGATTAAAGGCTTCAGCCATTCTATCAATTTCATCTGTTATTTCATGAGCACTTCCCACCAACTTTTCCATACTGGCTGTACATGGTCGTGTCCATCAACTCGTTAAAGATGTTGATCCAAATCATTGCATGACTCAACCTGATCATTTTGTGCTATGGAGAGTTGTTCTATTCTTGATTGAACCTCCAGAAATTCATATTGGACTTCAGTTAAAAATTCATCCTGTTCCACATGCACCTCGTGTTTTAATGTTTCCTTAATTTTCTGAATAGAGTCGACACATTGGCCAAATCGTTTAAGCAGTACTCGCCACATATTGTATGTCGCTGAGACTAAATTGCACCAATTTTCAAACTCCAAAATCCTTGGCCTCCTCGGCAATCTGGGATATTTTCATCACTCGGTTTCTCCATCTGCTTCTGGAGTGGCAATCTTAATCTCCAATAGTAGCCCATTTGAATCTTTTAAAATTAACTATAAACCCACATGTAATTATTGCCACCTTAATGCACAAGTTCTTCACTTTAAACATAATTTATGTGTACCTCTACCGAAATGAATTATTAATTCAACAGATAATCCAACAGATTAACATTACAATTGCTTCCAACCCTTGTCCGATGATTTTCCTTGGAAACTTTAAACCTCCTACCAGGAATTTACAGCCAAATATATACATCCCCTTAATACCAGATTCATGAGTGGAGAGGACTTTCTTCCCTCCTAATGCCTTCTCATTCTGTATAAAGAGGTATACCTTTCTCATAGACCTAATCTACTATATGCTTGAGGTAAACTTTCTGATCGATCCCTCACTCCAACCTACAGCCTTTTCAGACCACTTGGCATTATCCCTTAAACTATCTCTAAATCTTGAGTCATGCAATATTCCAGGTCTGAGCCCAACCACGACAATTCTTCTCAAATCCACATCGCCTGAAGCCATCATCTCTGAGGCATACATATATTTTCATAAAATTCATATCCTTTCTCTGCCACCGGTCTATGCCTTGTTTGCCTTCATCCATATTTTAATGTCATTGATCTCAAACTATACATCACGTAATAAAGGGCCATCTTCATTCCTGATGGAACTTGAATCACTCAACAACACCCTTAAAAATCTTCCCCTTGATACAATCCCTATAGAATCCATCATCAACCTGAAATCCCAATACAAGAATAAACAGTTGATTTTGGCAGAGTATCTCTATCAAAAAATCAAAAATTTTTCTTGAGTTAGCCCCACAATTGATCCAAGGGCTATACTAGGTGGGCTCTGGGCCATAGAGACAAGAAGCCTACTTCTTCATCTATTATGGTTGTAACTTTTATTCAGGATCTAATATGGTTCTAAAATTTTTTTGTTCTTCAGGGAAAAGTTCTCCACCCATGCACCTGACTCCAAACAGAACTCATCTTCGGATTCTTCAACCTCTGATCATGGCATTTCGGAAGATGTTCTGACTAAATTAATCTCGATGCCTGAAAGGACCCATCTGGGGCTCCATGCAGTTCCCCATTTCCTACTGCTACACCTGTCTAAATTCTTGGTTCCAATCATGTACAACTTAATTAATCACAATTTCTTCCGGTGTCCGTGACATCGGTGGTGTTTATCCCATAGCGATGGTGCCATTTCTAAAGCGTAACATAATTCCTTCTCTGGGGAATCTGCGTACCATATCTATGACCCCATTGATGTTCAAGGTCATTGACTATTATCAAGGACAAAATTATTCCCCTTATTTCGCATTATCAATTTGCAAAAAGGGGCAGCTCAACCATAAATTTCTATCAATCTTTTTAAAATCATTACTGATCACATCAGATACTCCAGGCAATCTAGACCGCTGGTTGTGCAGCTCGATATTGCAGCTGCTTTTGATTCTATCCAACTCAATACTCTTTTAAACTTACTTGGTGAACATGATATTTCTCTACTGGAATCATAAATATTATTAGAAACCTGCTCTACAATCGTGAAGTGAGCATCTCACTGAATGGGAACCTTTCTCCTCCATTCTACACCACATCCTCTTTCACAGGGCTCTCCTCTGAGCGCCACTTACCTTAACCCTCTGCTTCTTCAAATTGAGATATCTCTGGCATTCGTATCCCAATTACATCAATTCATCACATCACCTATATGGAAGACTTGGCTGTTTTCCTTTCATCAAAAAAATTAATTCCCAGACTTTGATCAATACTTAACAAATTCTCTGATCAATGTGGCCTCCAATTTAATATGGCCAAGTCTTCTGCCTGGTATATATCTTTGGGTAAGATCATTCCTGGCCCATCTGCAGCAAAACCTCAGAACTTCTTGCGCTTCCCTATATTTGAATCCTCTTCTGCCATGAGAAGATATATCCAAGGAAAGCTATTTCAATCCACACAGAGAATCACATCCTCCCTATCCAAAGTTTACATGTCCATGTTCGCCAAGTCCTCCCATATCAATATACTAATATTTCCCTAGAATATCCTATTTGACCCCAATAGTCAATTTTACCAGTCTTCATCAGGAAGATAAACAAGATGTGCACTGATCTGATTAGAGGGGGAAAAAGTGCAACCATAAGCTTGAGAAATCTACAGAAACACACAAAACTCAATGGGTTATCCCTACATTCCATAAATACTTTTATATTTCAACGTTCTTACAATTCCTTCTACAGAATGTGTCTGCAGGATCCCAGCTACTCACCCTCCAGGGAGGTCACTCCCATAGATAAGCGTCCCCCTATTAGAACTGATTGGCTGGCAAGCCTCACATCTATTATCTCCAAACATACTATGCTTCCTAACAAATCGTCCACAATGAAAATCAATTTCTGGAATGCATACTACATCCTTAATCCTGATGTTTCTGCAGGATCAACTCTCCACAGGTTTAACAACCATCTGCTAATGAAGAATTTAAGCGATGGTTCCTTGAACCCAAATATTTTGATTTCCTGATGAAGGTAAATCTTAATGCCTTGTCTACTAAACACTTTCTGGTGCATCGCCAAAGAGAGTCCACTTGCTCACTATGCCTCAGAGGGGATGAAACTTCTCTTCACCACCTCTTGCCACTGTTTCCTTCATCCCTACAGAGTCCTTAAGCCTCCAAGTTAAATAACAATACGCCTGCTCTATCGACTCTCATTGACAATATACTGTGTGGATCCATCCCGGAGATATGATTAACAACCTTCGTATTGTTCTCGCTATGGTACACGCGGTGCTGGCTCACCTTTAATCATGCACTGGAGCGTCCGCTTGAGCTAATTATTAAGAAAATGGAAAAAAATCGGAAAAGGGACCAGAATTTGGCCCCCTCTTACATCTATGATTCTACATGGAGGTTATTGATTTGGCCTCCAAAAGCTGATCCCTTAAAGCTCCTACCCTGGAGAGTGATATGAGGCTGAATGGCATGCTTCCTTTTGTTATGACTCACCTTGCTCTTCATGATTATTGCCCAAGTCCTGAGTTTTATGGAAGTCACCTCCATTATGAAGGGTCGATTTGGTCATGCAAAGCATGGACAAAGGATTAGATCTATCGTTGAACTTTATGAGACATGCAAGCATGGTCACCTATCAACAAGATGCTAATTTCCGGATTCGATCCTTGCTGATATTCTTCGTATTAGTTCTTTTAGCCGGTGTCAAGCAGATCAATATTGAACTTTCATCCCCCTGATTATCATGTAATATCTTCTATGTTTAACTGTTATCATGTGCTGTAACCAAATTATAAATATATATATATATATATTAATTATCATAAATGTTTATCATTTATAAAGCATTTTAAAATACATAAGTAATAATAAATTATCTAAATACAATATTATTATATCCAAAACTTAATAAGTTTTAAACCGTTTATGTCAAAGTTTATTGATCACATTAGCCAAGTGTTATGCACAATATAGATGTCTTTAACATAAAATTTAATTTTATTTTAAATATATTTGTAGTTATCAGTATAAATTCAGGATTATTTATCTTAGTGTTATAATCCTTATTAAAATATGTAAAACCACCTTTCAAACATCTATTGCTGCCAATTGCTTTGCACATAATTCTTTTAGCATATCAGTTTTTCTAGAGAGTGAGAATTATATTTTATTTTTAATTCATCCTGAAGACATTCATAATCTTAGATTAGTTTAGATCTAAACCGGGATCATACGTATTCAAGGTCGTCATTGTAGTAACATCCATCTCAAATATCATATTATAGCTATTTTCTAGCCTATTGTAGACAAGTCATAAAACGTTCATTATTTTTACACACAGATGATAAAATGTCAAGATGTGGTTTTTCATAATTAGCTACTTTTAAAAATAATCTTAATATGCGTATAAATTAACAATTTTTTATAAAGTTCTTTATAAGGTTCAAAATATTAATAATGCACTATGCCTGTATAAAATGATGGATAAAATAATAATCAAGTGAAACAGTTACATCATTTCACTAGTGAAGAAAAATTATAATTTTAAAATAAGAAATTTAATTATACATTTTCAAAGTATAAACATGATAACTGTTTGCAATTTATATGTATACATACGTATATGGGAATTATATATAAACTGCTAAATTTGCATTTTATATTTATAATAAAAATTGAATTGTTTTATCTATAGAAATGTTATTTTGAAATACAAAATGTATATAAAAAATTTCAAAGTAGGAACATGGTATTTGTTGTAATATATATATATATTGCAATGAATAATGTAAACAAATATTAATACATGTTGATGCATCATTTATATTAAGTAATCCACATAAAATATAAATATGTAACACTAGATGATGGTGATAAGCTTTCCTCATGTTAACCATCACTTTTAAGAAAATCAAAAAGAAGTACAATTATGTAAATAAAAATTCAGGAAAATAGAAGCTAAATAATAATAAATAAAAACCAAATTCTATTATAGACAGGTGTTATTTTCCTAGATAGCAAAAGACTGCTGAATGTATGTGTACAAGTTTAAAGACACAAATACAAAATACAATATTTAATAACTTCACTGTAATAATTTAAAATCAATGATCAATAAGTTTATTAATTAATTAGTTGTAATGATAATAAAAGACACGAAAATTAAAGGCCAAACATAAATATTCTTCAAAAATACAAATAAATTATTATATTGATTATGATTTATTTACAAATAATATCTAAATCAAATTAATAAATGTTTAAAATGGTATATGATCACAAATATAACATACAGACATGTATCTAGTAATACAAAAATTTTCAAATTTAATTATCACTTATCTTAAATATACAAACATAATTCAATTTTAATAATATACATAGTGTATGGTCTCCGAGGAATTGCAGACAAACTTAATCGATAAACTTTGTCCGCAGATCTCATGGAGGCATTATTTTGAACATATCACAAACTTAAAATAATACATTGCCGGAAGTAATATGTCATACCATGTGTAATATGAAAATTCATATCTAAAAAAAAAAAAAAAAATTGGAGACATATATTCATTATGGAAAAAGAAAAAAAACATTACGATACTAAATAAAACAAGTTCTTGTGAGTTGTGCTTTTTTAGAAGTCATCCTTTCTTTTTTTGACATACTATGTCACTTTATGCCGACAGAAAGACCCAGCATGTGTAATATAAAACTTCAAATCTTAAAAAAATGTCTTATTTCCAATAATGGAGATATATATATTTATTTTGGGAAAAAAGAGAAATATGAAAAAGAATCTGAAATGTTTTTTTAAATGGTGAGCTGTAACAAAGTTTTAGCTGTAAAGTTTAATGTTATATTTAAAAAAAAATTTCTCAAAAAAAAACAAAAAAAACTGCAAAACTCAAATATATAAAGTTTTAGCTATAAATGTATTTTTAAATATAAAACCATATTACTTAAAAAGTGGACATATACTCTACTATAAATGTGTAAACATTGGAAATACAAATGGAGTAGGATTCATTCTAAATAAAAAGTGGAAGAACAACATTGTGGAAATTGATGGTGTATCGGACAGAATGCCAAGATTAGTTATATAACTTAATAGCAGATAATTCAGGTTTATGCCCCAACAAGTTCCCATACTAATGTATTAGTAGAAGATTTTTATATGGATGTTCAAAAGGCTTTTGATCAGAATAAACATTTTAAAATTGTTATGGGAGACTTTAATGCTAGAATTGGTAAAAGATTTTTATATGGATGTTCAAAAGGCTTTTGATCAGAATAAACATTTTAAAATTGTTATGGGAGACTTTAATGCTAGAATTGGTAAACAAAGGAAAGATGAAAGTGCTGTAGGTAATTTTGGTTATGGTAATAGAAATGAGAGAGGACATAGACTTGTGCAGAAAAAGAAAAACTTTATATTATGAATTCTTTTTTTGAGAAAAATGTTAAAAAGAAGTGGACATAGAAGCATTCAAATGAGGGTTAGGGTTACTAACGGAAAATACATATTTCAAGATTGTAATGTTCTTAATAAATTTAACACAGGAAATGATTATCGATTAATATGTAAGATATGTGTTAATGCAAAATTGGAGAGATAAAAATTATTAGGAAAAACAATATTTACAGTTGATATTCCTAATCTTCAGAAACATTATAATGAATTTAAATAAGAACTTACAAATCGGTTTCAAGTATTAGTAGATTTTGAACATGATTCAGATTTGAATGAAATTAATAAGAAAATAACTGATACACTTTTAAAAACTACAACAAAGATAGCTGGTAGAAAAAAGCAGCAATTGTCCAATTAAATTTTTACTGAGACTAGAGAGTTCATGAAAAAAAGAAGGAATACGAAGACATATAAAAATGATGCATTAAAAAGGATTGAATGGTGCAGACAAGAGTTGAAAATGATATAAAAAAGTATAACTGAACTAGCAAGGAAAGCTGTAGAAGAGAATAAAAATCTCAAGAGTGTAAAACAACATTGTGGTATTGGTAGGAATTTTATATCTGCAATAAGAAAAAAAGATGGAATTATTACTAAAGAGAGACATGACATCATGAAATGGGTAGAAGACTTCTATCAAGAATTATATAGTAATAAAGAACAAGTACCTCCTATATCTATTATATCTTTCGAATTGCCCAGAATTTTAAATGAAGAAATAAGACATGCAATTAAATTTATGAAGAAAGGAAAGGCTTCAGATAATGATAGAATTATAATTGATATATAAAAAGCAGGTGAAGAAGTAGAAATTTTTTTAGCAAAGTTATATACCAAGTGTTTAAATGATAAAGATGTATCAGGTGATTGATTGGAAGAATGCAGTATTAATATTTTAAAAAGGTGATAATGAAGATATTAGAAATTACAGACCTATCAGCCTTTTATCAGTTTTATACAAAATTTTTGCCAAGATAATTACAACTCGTCTACAGAGAACAGTGGATTTCCATCAACCAAGAGATCAAGCTGGATTTAAAAGTCGTTTTAGTACAGTAGATCATATCCAGATATTGAGAGAAGTTTATAGAAGGGACAAATGAATATGAGTTGTCATTATGTTTTGGATTTGTAGATTATGAAAAGGCATTCGATTCTATACACATTTCTTCAGTGATTAAAGCATTGGATCATCAAGCTATAGATCCAGGATATTGTCATATTTTAAAGAATATTTATAAAAATGCAACAGCAACAATTAGATTACATAATGATACTGGGAAAGTCAACATTGAGAAAGGTGTAAGACAAGGTGACTCCATATCTCCAAAACTTTCTACAGCAGTGCTGCAAGAAGTATTTTGTGGATTAAAATGGGAAACTAAAGGAGTGAAAGTAAATGGAGATTATTTAAGTCATTTAGATTTCGCAGATGATGTAGTTGTTAGTTTTAATTAAATTTTTTCCAGCAGTGGTGAATAAATGTCTTTTTATTATCATAAGTCTAAGTTCATAAACAATTAATAAAATCATCGTCAACAGAAACCCATTAACACACTATGAGAGTGAACTTGGCGCTAGTTGTATTTCCTCTTGTGAGAATAATTGCTGATTAATTTTTGACTTCGTTTAAGGAGAAGCCAAATACATCACATCACATGAGAATCTGATTTTTTATTAGTTTGCAAACGAACGTGTTTTTGGGCAAATAGCGATAATAATTAAAACGTGTATAAAAAATGTAAATTACTGTACTGTAAATTATGCATAAAAATATATTATTTTGAATAAAATTAAATATTATAGTTAAAAAAAGTTTGTCTTGTATCAATTTTTTTCAAATTTGAAATTTTTTATTAGTCATATTTTATTTCTTATTTTTTTTTTTTTTTGCGCGAATTTTAAAGTAATTTTACGTTGGTGCTTTGCTTTTACGTGAATTTTGAAAAATCACAAACCGCATTCCCCCTTTTTCAATGTAAGTTACGTCTATTTTTGCGCGATTTCGTTTGCGCGTGTTTTCTGAGGAACCTATCTATCTCGTAAAACGAGACTCAGGTGTAATGCTAATAAATAAATCCTAATTTCAGTATTCAAAATAATATGACTATAATAATCTCAGGTTCTTTAAACTAACTCCAATCAATGTATAATTTTCTGTTGTCAAGCATGATAACGGATTTTTTAACTGCACCTAACTAATAATAATAATAATCTTCAATGTATAATTATCAATTTTTTCTACTTTTCCATGTTATAGTAATTATCAATAATAACGATAATGAATAATATAATCTTTTAGCTTTCATGTGGCATCTTAAATAGAATGTGTGTTATAATCTGAGAATATGTGGCAGCGAATAATATTATAATTTTATGCGATAAATTATATAATTAATTTATGATCATAATGATAACGTAAAATGAAAACTTCTCATATAAATTATATTAAGATACATTATAATTTTCTAAGTAAATAATTATATTTTCACTGTGCAAATATTATGTTTGGTTTATATATCCGGAGATCATGTTTGTAGTGTGAAAAATCAACGCAATACACAACTTTATAAAACAAGGTTAACAAATTTTTATTATAAAAACCTTTAGCAAAAGTAAATTATGTACACTATTTACAATTCCATCTTTGGTAAATTACATACTTATTCATTTCAAAATAAAAATAAAATAATAAAATCTACAAGTACATAAGCCTTTACTCTGACTTATAACTTTTCATATTTCTTTACAATAATCATAATAATATTACTAATAATAATTACGTATACAATTATAGCTTAAAATATATTATCTACCAATTGACCTTTATTATAATGTTTTCCGTAAGCATACACAAAATATGTAACATAAACTACTGAAGTAGCACTTATTTTCAATACATGTTCATAGATTTTGTACTCAATTAATTAAACAACTTTTATTATGATAGTGCTGACATTATTAAAAAAAAATATTTATTTTAGTTCGTTAAATAATAAATAAATGGTCTTAACAAAATAATATCATTAACATACTTTATACATCTTGCTTGGCACTACTCTAATACAAAAATTCCTATGTGTGTTTATGCGTATTCTAATCATAAAAATAATATTCACAAAATATAAGTACTTGTTCTATTTTATGTTATTTCTCTGGATGTATTATGTTTTAAAAATATGCATTACATGTATAATTAGAATGTTCAAAAAGTCTCGTGGATAACTTTATTATCACATTTTTTTTTAAAACAATTTAATAAAATACGGAAATATTTATGATTCTTTATCCTTATAGTTTAAGCTTACTTTGAATCTCATTTGTATTTGATCTCAACAGAAATCAAAACAAGAAAAACCTATCTTATCCTCTTTCAAAATAACGATTCTACAATTTCCAAAATTATTTATTATTCTCCTTCATAAATATAGTTCTGTATGATGCAATAACTTGAAATTACGATAGCGATTCGATGCGTAGGCATGAGGAACTAACTAGAGTATTGACTCAATAATATAAACATATAGGATAAGCAACATGGCAACAGTGAATATAAAGAAAAGAGGCACAACTTCTCTGTCTAATAAACTCTACTATAAAATAATGTCCAGGCTATTCAGCTCCTTTGAACATTAAAATACTCAATACTAAGAAAACACTGCCCATGGAAAATATACAAGTCACAAGGCTATGTTATCTGTACCTTCATAACCTTCTAAGATAATAAAATTACTTTCTATTCCCCATAAATCCTACATATAAGCATCCCTTTGGTTTCTTTTCATAATCCCAAGGTCACTACCACTTTAAAATTTCATAATATATTTATCAATCTACATCACCTAAATTATCAAAACATCATACTAAAACAATAAATAAGATTCATGTATGAATTCAACAGTCTAAAGCTACTCGACAAGAAAAGGTTATTTCACTTTCAACATTCAGCAATAGAAATACAAATGATTTTGTATCAATGTATAAAATCAATACTTTAAAACATTTAAAAATAATAGGATTCCTTTACTAAAGAATCCTATAAATTATATCCATCGTAAATATAAATAAGAAATATGCATATCTTTTTTTTTTAAAAAAAAAACTAGCTCATATTTCTAAAATAATATTAATAAGTTCTATGTGTATTTAATTCATGCACATATACTCATACTTTCATAGGAAAAAGATAATACTATAAAAATATTCTAAGCAATCTAAAAAAAATACATCATGTAAAAATTAATATTTTTATATATTTTACACACAGGGACAAATTGCTAGTTGGTCACTTTTAGACGTTTTCTGGTCCACATTTCATAAAAATATATTAAATACTAATAGCATTTATTCAGCAAGAATTATCATATTCAGAAAGATATTTATAAAAAAAAAACTTCACAGAGAATTAAATATTCTATACGATAATTATTAAACTATGTTAGTAGATATTTTGTATGTAATTTTTCTGCCTACAATAATAATAATAATAAAAAACTTAATATTATTAGTACATAAAAATAATTAAAATCACATTTACGTAAAAACTCCATTTCATTATAAAGTAAATTTAAAAAAAAAAAGTTTATTCTTCTAATATTTTCTTTATCAGTTTTTATAGATGCTTCCTCCCCGACATATGTTGCTATGACAACCACTGTCTAGCACTTGAGATCAAAATTTTTTCCCCCTGATGTAGTTACTCACGAATAAAAAAAATAATGAAAATGAAAAATGAAGGGAAGTCGACTTCTTAAATCAGAAGTTACTTATGGAAATAATCATTAATCCTTGCCTGAAAGTTCACAATAATTATAGTCCCTTGTCTATATTTTTCAGGATAATGATTATTAAATGTGATATCAATTTAGAAAATTAAAAAATAATCCTTCGGAGTTTTTCCTGTTCAATGGGATCCTGTATTGGGCTTTTGATGCATCTGTCATGGTTCAGGCGTATTCATACAGAAATTACGCACTTTTGTTCCATTGAAATTAGCATTTAATAATTTAATAAAGTTAGCATAAAGTTATTTTGTCACGATAATTCTAATTACCCAGGTATTTCTTTTCCAAAGAATGATTTTCCAAAAATTGTTTTTTTTCTATTCTTAAATAAATGCGGTCTTTTTTTTAAATAGTGATGACATGTCGTATAAAATATATTTGCACTAATATCTGTCTTTAAATAAAAGTTCCTAATAAACTTTTCAAAAGAATATTTTCTTTAAAACATTTACTGCAAGTCTTTTTAAACTTATTTTGTAAAAAAATATTGAGAATTAAAGTCTTTACCGTATAGCTTTGCTTTTTCAGATACAGCTATCTTTTCTCCTGATAAAATGCATTTAAATTAAATTTCTGACTAACTTTTCCATCCAATTTTCTCAACAATGTCCAAGATATTAATATAATTAATGGTATATTTTTTTCAATTAATATTTTTAGAGTTATATTTTTAATTAGTATCGGTACCTCCATCCTTACTTTCCTCAAATATACAATTATTACTGGTATGAATTCCATAGTTACTGCAAAGCTAGATTAAGTTTCAATAAACTAGTTGGCAGGGAATCTTTGTTGCTTTAACAATGCATGATTTCAACTTAATAAACTTATAATTTTTTAATACTCTCTTTTAAAATAATTCCAAGTAATAAATTATACAATACTTTGATATTTTAAAAATAATAAATTATTAAGAGAGTTATTTAAAAGCACACAATTGACTGATTAAAGCATTCAACTGAAGTGATTAAAGCACACAGAAACAAGTGAACATCTACTTTTATACCAAAATAAATTGATGATTTGATTGGCTATTTAGATCTTTATCTGGTGATCTAATTTACATATTAGTACTATCTTACACAATTAAATTTCAAAAATAAAAATGATGACTCATTCAATATTATACTATTTAATTCTAAATTAATTTTATACTTCTATTGAAACAAATCTTTTAAAATAATATTTTATTAATTTATCCAACATTTAGTTTTAATATATCTATTTTTAAAAATCTAATTTTATTCACTATATTCGTTTTTAAAAACCTAATTAAATATTTTATAATAGCTAATTTTTTTTTATGTTGTCTTGTGGCCAATAAATGTTTTCAATTTTATAGTACAATTCTAAAGCAATTTTGAAACTTTAGCAGAAGACCTTGCAAGCACACAATTATGAATATTTACATGTCAGATGACTTAAAAACTCAGACAATCTGTATCAATTTTTATAATTACTGTCTCATAAAATAAATATTTAATTACAAAAAATATATTAAAGAATAACAATATAATAGAATTTAGAATAATAATTTTGATACTATTAAATTTAATACATTACTCCACCATAAAATATTATATTTTAAATAAATAATTTATGATACAAATATTAAGTATAATTTTTATTTTACAATATACTAATTTATTTAATTCTAAGTCATTACTTTAAATTTAACTTTTAACACTTATTTAAGAAGCCTTTTAATATACTATTTTACTATGGCCAGTTTTTTCAACCATGCAAAATTACACTAGCTTTATTTGACTCTTTTCACATATTAGTATAGTTTTTATGCATTTAATTATCTCTTTTTTATATTAAAGCATTTTAAAAGATTGCCAACATTACACACTAGTCATACCAATTAAAATATATCCTTAGTTTAATTTTTTTTTTTTTAAATTGACTAAGTTAAAAAATTTGGACCTAATCAAAAGGGCACAATATATGACAATGACTTTGCATTAGTGGATCAAATTGATGAACTTATATGCAGGTCAGAACACAATTGCTTTATAGAGCTATTAATTGGTTATTTTAATTAACATGATGTCAAAAGTTATAAATAAATACAGACATAAGTCATTAGATCAAGACCTGTGATTTTAAAACTTTTTTAGATTAATGCATTTTTTTGGATTTCAAGAATACTCAAAGTTAATTCAGATAAAAAGTAAAAAAAACTTGGCAACTCATTATAATTAGGTTTATTAATAAATATTAACTTTTTTTTTCCTAATTTTGTTTGTACAAACTAATTTATTTATTGTAAAAGAGTAAAAAAATACTCAAATCTTATTTTAATAATAGAACATTTTAATGATTGAAATGAATATAGGTTAAATTTATTAAACTGAAATCCCTTAGTTCCAGTTTTTTTTTTTTAGATTGGTGAATTTTTCATGTTTTAAGAATATATTTCTTACTCTTTCTTTGGAAATCCAAAGTAAGCCCAATTAAATAAAAATACTAAGCAAGTAACATTTTGCAATTAAGCGTATTACCCTATAGGTAGATACTTTAAAAGATTTTTTAAAATTTTGTTTGTAAATGTGTTTATAAGATATGTGGATTAGAATATTGGGTTGTGGGTTAAACCTTATTTAAATATATTAATTTGTGTATTTATTTCAGTTTAGGAGTATGCTTATTTATATTACATATATTGTAATGGTCAGACTAATTGAAACAATAAAGGAAATTTCATTTAATCTTAATAATTGTATTCATCAGATCTCTGATAGATCTAAGGTTAGATATATTGATATGTTAAGCATAAATATCTTAAAATAATATTAAGTATATTAAAGCATACTTAGTATTTGTAAAATAGTATACTTCATCATCATTAATTTAATTTTATTCAGCCTTCTATTTATCTAAAATGATATATGTTACTACTATAGCAAATTTATTTCACAGTTAGTGTACAACATGAACTCTATACAGCTTATATTATTGAATTTATTCTGGACTCTTGTTTCTCTCAAGAGAATGACATAGAAGCAAGATGAATACGTAAATATATGGCTATTAACATTGATATAAGGTTTTTGGTTTGAATTGCAATGAAAAGATGAAATAAATTGTATTTGAAATAATAAACAATTATAAATCATATAGATTACAATTACTGTATTTTATTGCTGGTAGGAATTTATTTTTGTGTAATTTGATATTTTATTCTCAATATGTTTTAAGAGGAGAATATACTCAAATTTATTTATATATCTAATCTATCTCAGTTAAATAATTAATATCATTATCTTCTTTCTTAATTATTTATTGTATCTGTATGTAGTTGTAAGAGTGATATTCTTACGACATAACATCAGTGACATTAAAATATATAGACAGACCAAATATTCTTGAGAAATTAAGTCATACATTATTAAATATTTTTATTGGATAGAAGAATGATCAATATATGGATACATTTGGAATAATTATTAACTTGAATTTATAATTTTCTAAGTTTCATAAATTGATTAAATACCTTGTTATGCTTTGTAGGATTTCTTGGTTAGAGATTAATTATTAAATAAATTTGTAATTTTGTTTGTATTTCTAGTGTGCCATAGAAGACAAATGTTTTATGTCAGTGACATTTGGAAAAACGTTTAGGTTCTTTTTCGATGCAGTTATCACAATGTAAAGTTTTTAATTTGAATCAATTAAAAATAAACTAGAACTTCATCTATTTTGACTTGTAGAATCTGTACTATGCTCATGATTATATGCTGAAAGAAAGGATATAAATCATTTTATACAGCTACATAATTTTTTAAACAGAAAGGCAAAATTAATTGTTGAAATACAAAAGATCTCTTGTGCTGCATCTGTGGTTAACAACTTTAAAATTAGAAAATTTCATTATAATTGTGTAAATAGTTTGATTAAATTAATTGTGTATCAAGCTACTAGTTTTCCAACTTAATATGTGAAAGTGATAAATAGATCCTCTATTTCAGAATATAAAAGTACTGGAAAAATTCTACTTAACATTGTGTATTAATCTTTTGAAAATATTTGACAAAATCGTAAAAACAATATATATGTTTTTTAACTAGCTGAATGTACTTATGTTGGATCTACTTTTACTTTTGTAAGAGTAGATGTGTAGACTTTATTTATTTGTTAAAGTGAATGTAATTTATGTTTCATGAATTGATTTTTATCATCACTTCACAACTCTGTGTTAATGGTTTTGGTATTTGTCTTTATCATTTGTGTGTCATAAATTTGAGTAGTTTTCATGGAAAGTCAGACTGTTATGAATATTATTTCAAAACCATTAAAAAAAAGTGTATATTAGATTGATTTCATTTGGAGGATATTGCTAAGGATAAAATATAATGGAGAATACAATCAGGCTAGATAGATAGTGAAATTTTGTAGAAAAAAGATTTGCTATAAAAGATTAAAAGCATTGCGAGATGTCAGATATACAGAATGAAGAATTAGTATGTTCTAAAAGAATTCATTTGTGCTTGATGCATTGTTTTTATCAACACTGCTAATTTCTCCATTAATAATGCTTTTGTTCTTTGTCTTCATCTTTTTTTTTCGAGCATTAGCTACATGTCTGCTAATGAATCTTGAATTTCCACAATTTGTAATGGTTAGTAAAATATCAGTAGGATTTTGTTAATTTACCTCTTTGCAGCTTTTTTTCTGTACTCATTTTAAATTATCTTAATGTTGATATGATTTTCATAATTTTATAAACAATCAAATTAACTCTTTTTATACGAAAGCTATTTATTAGCTTTCTTCATTATTTTGATTGTCTAGATCAGAAGTTTGCAATTTTTATAATGAGAATAATTTCACAAATATCAAATTTATTACATAAGAACACATTACCTTATTTTTTTACGATGGAGGCTTTATGGATTTAATATATATATATATTATGTCAATTCCCTAATTGAAAATTTTACTTAAAGAAGGTTCTGTTATTGAATTTTATATTTGCTGACATAATAAACATTCTTTGAATTATTTCATATTTACAATAATATGTCATAACTTAAGGAGTGTATTTTGATCACATTTTGCCACCTGCCATATCAGCAGTTAATTATATATTCTTTAAAAATGTTTCTCTCATACCCTACTATTTGTGATCTCCATATTACTGATTTCTATTCTGGACAATTAATAAATAATAATGATTAAAAAGGTGTTTAATTATTTACTATATTGTTAAAAATCCCTAAATTTCAAGTGCTAAATAGGAAGGGAAATTTACAATTTAACACTTTTACAAATGCATACTTTTTTATAGGATCACAAATTCTAAATTGTGAGAGTTAAATTTTAATCTGACACTTTTCTAAACAGTCTGGTTACATTTCTTATGAAATTTTAAAAAGGTATATAACATGACTTACCCAAGATAATTCTTTATTGTACAGCATTAAAAAAAAGATATCCTGAAGAAGTTCATTTTTGTTAGTTAACCTATCTATCCTCACATGCAGGTGGTTTCTGGAAATATGATTCTAGTAAAGAATATATATTTTTAACAATTATTGAAAATCAAATATTATGCAAGAAGAACATTCATAAATTATAATTTATCATAGAATAAAATAAATTCTTTATTAAATATTAATTCATTAATATATTATTCAAAAATATGGGGAAAATTTTTAAAAAATTATTTAAATAAAAAAGTTTGTTCAAGAAATCAATCATCAAAGTTACTCTATAATTAAGTAAAGACAAAATAAATTAATAACCAAAAAAATAAAAATAATCATTTATTTACAATAATAACAATAACTAAAAAAAATTACTATACGTAATGATGAAGGGTTTTGAGGGTCATATTGTTTCATAGTATTACGACCCTAAAATTTTGTAAATGCTTCATCAACTGCCATTTCTCTTAAGCATTTGATATGCAGCTTTGAAATTTACATTACAGTGATTTATAATAGGCCTAATTTTATAAATTTTATTATGATCTTTACTGTTTATTTTTGTAAAGTTTCCTATTGATATGCGTGACTGTTGAACGTTACCATCAGAAAGTGTTTCTAAGTTCAGTCGTGATGATGGTCCTGGTATGGCCACTGCACTTGCTAGTACAGATAACTTGTTCACCACTTTTTTATAGGGGATGATGTCATGATCATGATCTGAGTCAAGACTGTACTTATCAGATTAGCTGCCAGAAAATGAGGTCTCAGAATCTCATAGGGGTCAGCTACAGGAAAATATTTAGAATTGCAGTCCAAATCGGAATCCATTTGTGCCTTTAAAATAATTTACGATAAAAAGTTTTGCTTAGAATTAAAAAAAAGAAAAGAAAAAAAAATTTTTGTTATCTCTTTAGAAAAAAAATTAAATATCCCAATTTTATTGTAGAGAAAAAATTCTTACGTTAGCTAAAAGCTGACAACTTAAGGAAAACAATGACATATTATACACATGCGTAGTCCTTACCATTAGCTGACTTGAGCAATTTAAAGTCTATGATTACCGAAAATTCTAGAAAAGGAGTTCTTTCAAGATTGATTGTTAGCAAGTGATTAAGAACATTATTTTGTGAATTAAAATAGAAACCGACAATAAAATTACATGGAGATTATTTGAGTCATGTAGATTTTGCAAATGATATGATTATTTTGGCAAATAGACTTCAGAGCTTTAGAAAATTTAGCAAGATTTATCAGATGAAAATAAGAAAGTAAGTCTAAAGATAAATAGTAACTATAATACTGTTCAAATACAATGGTCAGGTTATTGATACAGATGAAAACAATGAATGAAATTAATTCTAATTTTATGCTTTGATGGAGTACCTTCTATAGAAGTGATTTAGTATTAAAAGATAATTTGGCTTTGTGTTTGAAAAAGAAAATATTTTAAAAGATGTTTATATCAGTTCTTACTTATGGCCGTGAGACCTCAAACACTTAATAACATTGTAGAGAGTTTTGAGAAGTGTTTATTAGGGGTGACGAGAAAGAATTGAAAGCATAATATTTGGGTGAGAGAACAGGCAGATATTGACATCATTGAAAAAATTAAGACAAGTGGAGCTATGCTGGGTATGGTTAACTAGATTCCAAATGAGTGTAAAAGATCTAGCAAGTGACTACATGTAAAATGGATGGAAAAAAATTAAAAAAAATTGTTGTGTTGTGAGTGGAGAAGAAAAGCTATTGATCCAAGATATTAGATTAAACTTAAACAGAACTTCATTCTGCAGTGGATTGATGATAATGGTTGAAAATAATGATGGTGAAAATCATTGATTTATTTACTTTCACACAAATGTGTATTTATGTGTTTGCCACTATCCCTAAAACTTTTTAATTACTACATTTTCTGTCCACCAGAAATAACACATTACTCATGTTTTATCAATTGCCAGATGGTGAAGGTTTTGGTGTTTTTCATCATTTTTTTCTTTTTAAAGATATAAATTTTAAAACAATTTACCAATATCTTTGTTAAGTGGATTGCCTATGGACAATTGACTTATATATAAGAAAAAGCCTATGCCTGCTTAAAACTGAGAAAGTTGTTATTCTAGATTTGAATCTGAATTTTTTATAACATTCTAAATAATATTACAAGTGCAAAATTCAAATGTGGTTTTTTATATAGTAAACAAAGTGTATTTAAAATATCCATTAGAAATTAAAACTAATTGTTTTTTTACAGCTAATAACAAGTTTAAGGTCGTATAAGGTATTTTTGGATTTAATTATATACTTTATTAGTTGTGTGTGCATATGTAATTATGAATTTTAATGTAGAAAAGAAAATTTGAGAGAAATACTCATGTCTGTTCAATGATCTAAATGCCAATATATTAAGTATGGTTTAAGTTTACCACTTTTAATTAATTATTATGCATTCTAATCATTGATATTCTGCTAACATCTATTACCAGATTTTTATGATTTCCAGTAAATAAGATTTAGCAGTATTTGCAATAAATAAATAATACAAAAACTCTTCTCAGATAATGAAAATTAGTCTTCACGTATAAAGTGTGATAAACAGAGTACCTAAAATTCAAAAAACATTAATCATAAAAAACTATTTGCCAAGCGCTTTCGATACCGTGTATTAGAATCATGGCGACATATTGGAACTATTCAGTATACGGTACCGAAAGCGCTTGGCGAATAGTTTTTTATGATTATTGTTTTTTTAATTTTAGCTACTCTGTTTATCTCACTTTATATATGAAGAATAATTTTCAGTATTTGCAATGTATTTTTTATTGATAGAATTCTTAATCATAATTATGGACAATTTTAAGTTTTCTTATTCATCAAAGTCAGTATAATTACACTTATGAATATAGGAAAATGTTATGAGCTTATAATATTATTGTATAATTATAATAATACCTTTATTTATTTAATATTTTTTACTGTTAATAAAAACAAAAAATTTTAAAAAATAATGTATCATAAGATATTCCTAATCATTCGAAAATGTTTTTATTTAAATTCTCTCAAACATTTGGATCAAATCTTCTAACTGATTTTTAACTTCTACCTAATAGATTTTATTTCAAATCTTGGATACTTATTTGGTATCACTGATAATGCAGTGTTGGTGGCTGCATTTCAAATTACATTTAAATCTTATTGTAGTAATTTTTGAATGGTACTTAATAGATGGCATTTTTATTAATTTAACTTACATAGGACTTTTAAATAAATCAATTATTTTATATAGCGCGAAGTTTTATAAACTGTAATAGCTAAACAGCATTAAGCTGTTGCCATTCTATCTCTTCCCAAAGACTTTATCATGTGTTTGAAGTGTTTGTATTCAGTCATTTATAGTTAAAATCTGCAAAGCGCATGTGCAACAGCTTAATAAGACTTTTAACTACATTACAAGTATTAGAAAATTATCTAGTGTTCATAGGAATAAGAATGGAAAATAATATTAAAAAAGTAATTTTGATTACTAGAAATATTAGGAACATTTTTTATATTTTCTGTCTTCTTTTTTTTTTTTTCAAATTTAGATATGAATGGCTTTCCTGTTCATGGAGAAAAAATGATTTCTAGAAAAGGATATTGTTTACAATTAATTAAAAAGAAATAAAGAATTAAATCCTTATTTCTCTTATTTTTTTTCAATAAAACTTGCTTATTTTGTCTTTATAAAAACAAAAATTTTATAATCAGTATTAAATCATTTTATGAAGCACTTCAGTGTTTCATTTATTGAATAATTATTTTTTAATCTTTTTTTTATTTTTTGTTAATCAAATATTACTTTAATATTTTAAACAGATTAAATTAAGCATTTCAATTTTAAAAAATTAATATTTCGTCATTTTCAGTGATGTACTTATATATAATATAAAATATTTTTATTGAGTTTTTTTAATATTCTTCTCTTATTAAAAATTTAATGTGGATTTTTTCTATTTCATTTTGAATTTTTACATGCAAAGATAAAATATTGTTATAAGTATATTTTGAAATTGAAATACATTGCAATATATTTATTAAAAAAATAATCATTTGTATCCAATACGCAATTGTGTGACTGGATTAGTTAGTATTACAGTTTGAAACTCTTAGAAGCTATTTTAGATTTGTCTCTTTCTTTACATATATATTCAGAAAGCATAGATTTATTCACATTTTTTACTTTTACTAATTATTAATAAATGTATTTTTTTGCAGTTAAAGACAGTTCGAGTGCGACCTGTAAGGTTTCATCCTCTTAACACTGTAAAAGGTAGAATTGCAGATCGTTTAGGACTAGCTAATCCTCCAAAAGGCCGAAGCATTCCATTAGTCAAAACTTATCAAGATAAATCAATTGAAAATCAGCGTATGGAAGTTGGAATTTCTGCTCTTAAAATATTTGGTGGAAAAAATGATTTGGATGCAGTTGTTGAGAGGTAAGCTAGTATTCCAAAATTGTCTTAAGGATAGCTAAATTTGTGGTGATTGATAGTAGGATTTACTATTATTTGTTATGCATTACACCTGGGTCTCGTTTTATGCGGTAGATAAGTTCCTCAGAAAACACGTACAAAAGAAATCGCACAAAAATAGACTTAACTTACCTTGAAAAATGGGGGATAGGTTCTGTATTTTTCAGAAATCGCATAAAAGCAAAGCAACAATGAAAAATTACTTTAAAATTCGCATTAAAAAAATAAGGAAATAAAGTATGACTAATAAAAAGTTTCAAATATTTGAAAAAAATTTATGCAAGACAAACTTTTTTAACTACAGTATTTCATTTTACATTTTTTCTTACATATTTTAATCATTACCGCTATTTGACAATATGTGTTCGTTTGTGGACTGGTAAGAAATCAGATTCGTGACGTGATGTACAACTAGTGCCACTTTCAATCTTGTGCTGTGTTAATGGTTTTCTGTTTCTATATTAAAAAAAAATGAGATCGCAATCAAAACAAAAAGATTATCATTAGAAAGATTATTTTCAGTTTATAAAATCTTCGTTTTTTATTTTAAAAATCTAAAAGATTATTTTTTTCTGTTATAGCTAACAAAATACGTTTTAAAAGTTTAAAATTTTTGAATATTTATTGCGATATTTTTATATGTAAGTATAAATCTATTATTATTTATTTATTAGTATAGAAGCTAAGATTCTAAATACATCTTCAGGCCATATTCACGTCAGCTGCTAATATAACGTTATATTTTGACAAAAAAAAAGGATTTAAATTTCTTGATATCTAATAAATATGTTGAAATATGAAAGATATTAAGAAGAAACATGAATCGCATAACGTCAAAATCGCATTAAAATAATCCGCATAAAACGAGATCCAGGTGTATATAATTTTGCATATAAATAAATATATATTATTTTTTATTATTATTTATTGTCTTAGCAAATTCAAATTAAAAAATAAAGATATATATTGAAATTCTGTTTTTCATGAGATTATCATATCAATGTATGAGTGAATAATAGGAAAGAGCTAGATTCTATATACTGTGAAGTTATATTAATATTTTTTTTTCTTAGAAAATAAACCTATATATGGACATAGTGAATATATAAATTGAAGCGAACAAGATTATTTTATTAATTAAAATTATGGTATTGTTTAATTAATAAACCAAATTTTTTTAAATTACTTTACAATTCCCTCATTGTTGTTTTTCTTTTTTTCACATGCTTCATGGTTTGATTGAGTCCATAATCATATTCTGAAGCAGATAATAATTTTGACCACAAGTGGGCCATGAATCTATTAATAATAGTTGAATGATTTATTATTCCTGAATTGCTAAAAAAAATTCAATTACCTGAAATGACATAATTATAACTAGGATCTATTGACTTTGAATTTCAGAGTCTATACCATACACTTAGCTACACAGAGCTGAAATGTATTAATAAGACTTATAATTCTCAAAAGTATTAACTCTTTTCATAAAACTCGTTGACTTAGAGATATTATGAAAAGGTACAATAAACATAACAAAAAGGATTCGTGTGTTCCATTATCCGGAAATGGAATATTTAATATTTTTTTTGCATATTGTGCCTCATTTGTATATTACATCATATCAATTATATAAGCACACCTGTATTGCATAACTTTACTCAGCACTATGATTCTGGCGATGTTTTGGTGAAAGCTGGTTCAGTACATTTAATTAGATTATGTTTATTGTACCTTTTCGTAATAACTCTTAAGTCAGTGGGTGTTTAACAATTAATAGACTTGTGTAACATTTAGGAAGATCAAATTCTGATGGTTTTTATGTGGAATATGAGGAAAAAAAATTGTAACTTCACAAGAATCCTAATTTTTACACTTTGTTGTTTGAAAAATTTTGATTCAACATGTAAAAAGATTGATTTGATTATATCTTGAATTAGTGTTAATTTTGATCTACTTAATAGGTTTTCATATTCTAGCTATTTAGGGGCAACTTTGAATTTTATTTTTTTTATTTAAAGTAAATCTAAAATAATTTCTAAAAATGCTTTTTTTTTTTTTTTTTGAAAAGCTGGCTAGCATAGTTTGGAGATTGTGATGTTTATTCTTTATGACAATTTGATAAGGATATTGTATTGGTGAATACTGATTCTCATTTAGGAAAAAAAAAGTATCACACTAAACTTCTGAATTCTCAGTTAAATAATACTAAGAGAAATATTATTCTTACACACAAGTATTCCTTCACAATGTTCTTTCACATCTTCCTTCACCAAACATCAGAAGATAAGTTGCCTCACAGTAAATTTATGTAAAGCTATTAAATAAATTAAACTTTCCAATAAATCAAGAAACAGATTTATCATCTAAATATCAAGATACTATTTTTATTCAATCAAGAATTTACAGTTGAATGATTATATGATTAAAAAATTGATTTCTTATGACATTTTAGTCACCCCCACCCTACCCACCTCATTTCAATAGTAAAGCCATTCGATTTTATCTTCCTAGTTATTTGTTGAATTTATGGATTCAGGGTCATTGTATTTATGAACTTGATAAATGGATTTAAGAACAATGTCCTCTATACATATCACCAAATACAAAAAGTAGATGAGAGAACTGAATTCTGTAGAAGATCATTCTAAAAAAATTTTCTATGATTATTATTTAAATTCACTTCATTTTTTTTTTTTATTGGTGAGCATTTTTGTGAACAAAATTAATAATTTGTTCTATATTTAAGAACTTCATTTGCTTATAGAAAATCGTTTTTTAAAATAGTCATAAGCTGAGGATAGATTGGTCAAATTAGCATGAGTCTAATTTGTTTTGTAAAGCCTTTTTCAATATGAGCAGTTATCAATAGAACTTTTCATAGCATAATTCTTGTTTAGGATAGTCTTTCAAAGTCTTTGTAAAGAATACATACTACTGATATTGTTAGATAATTTTTCTCTACATTTAATAAATTTTACAACTGTTATAGTTTTGCTATAATGCAAAATGTTGGGAAGTGTTGAGATAATATACTTCGGTTTTAGATCTTACCTTTTTTTTTTAGTCTTAGTTTTGAGTTTTTTTATATAAATATTCAAATTTTGTAAGGTTTGTATAATTTCATAATTTTTTTTTTATCCGTAAATTAATTCCAAAATATATATTTAAGAATTTATTTATTATTTGAAAATTATAATTATTTTTGTCTCAACTTCCTAAATAAATAACAGTCTTGTTAAAACAGTGTTTTATTAAGAATTTCCTTAAATTAGTCAAAAAGATCATAGAAATAGCTTCTCTATTTCAAATTGAGAATGATATGAAAAATAAAATAGTTGTTCTTTTCATTTGTGGATGACATATAATGCATCTGATAGGACAAATATTATTTTTTATACTATCTATATAAATTTTACATTAAAGCTCAATATCATTTTAATTTTTTTACTATTCTTTGCTCTACATGTAGACTCATTAAAGAACATTAATCCAGCCTTCTTTGCAATACTTAGTGTAAAAAGATGTGATATTATGAAATGAGATGATACGGGTATCTGCAATAGATAGAAAGTCAAATAACATATTTTTATAGAAATAAATCATAATATGAAAAACATGATTATTATTTTTTGAAATATAGTATATAAATATTTAGTAATACATACTTGATTTGAAATAAAATTAGGTAGAAAGATGTAAGATATTATAAGATCAGTAGAGATAGAAAAAGATGATCTGAGTATCTGCAATAGATAGAAAGTCATAGAACTTATTTTATAGCAATATTATATTTTTATAGAAATATTTTATAGAAATAAATCATAAATAATTATTATAACTTTCCAATTGCAATAACAATGGAATCTTTAAAAGAAAAATTTATCTAGATAAAAACAACAGAACTTGCTCTCTGGACTGCCTGGGAACAAAGTGAAGGTGGGGCATACCGTTAGCTTCCAGGGAAAGTCGAATAAATCATTTATTATAACTGCCATCTACATGAAACTTTAGAAACTAATATGTGAATACTCTATGCATGTGCTAAAATCGAAAAATGGACTTTTTCGTGAAAAACAGCTGAATAGTGTCAATGCAAAAATCAAACGTTTTAAAATGTTTGCTACAAGTTGGGGTAGGTGGCGCTCTTCTGATTATAATCGGAGAAACCCATTAACAAATCTCATATACTTTCACTGTTTAATTCACCAAAAAAACTGCCATCTACATGAAACTTTAGAAACTAATATGTGAATACTCTATGCATGTGCTAAAATCGAAAAATGGACTTTTTCGTGAAAAACAGCTGAATAGTGTCAATGCAAAAATCAAACGTTTTAAAATGTTTGCTACAAGTTGGGATAGGTGGCGCTCTTCTGATTATAATCGGAGAAACCCATTAACAAATCTCATATACTTTCACTGTTTAATTCACCAAAAAAACTTGGAAGAACATATATCCATAAAAGAAGTAGATGCTGCGATGAAAACTCATAAACATTATCACTTATATTCAAGCCTGAAAATTGAACCACAGAAAATTTAAAAATCCATTTTGGAAGAAGTAAATAGTAATTATGGCAGCATACTTTTGCATACATCGGTGTGATGGCTAAGCACAGGTAAAGTTTTGAATTGCTTTTTTTTTTCATTATGGCCTGGAATTATTTTTATTCTTACAAAAAAACAATAAAGTTTATAATGAGATTGACAATGATGGGTGGTGGTACCTTTTAACATTTTTACGCAACCTCATAGAAAAACTATGTGGTCTTAATCTTAGTTCACAAGGCAAAAATAAAATTATTTTACAAATGGCAAAAAAGATTGTGTTTGAAGAAAAACTAAATATTTATTACTAAGAGATACAAAACTAAATACTATATCATTTTCCAACATTAACAAAAGCTAAGTAAGATGGTATTGACATTTTTTTAGAAATCTATATCATCATTTCAAATTATTTAGCTGCTTTATTGAAAGAATTTAGAAGCACATTTTGAGAGTTAAGAAATATTAAGAATTGTCTCTTAAAAAATCTCTGGCACTTAGAAATAGCAACTACTATACAATTAACTGCATTTGGACATGGTTATGATAGAATATTTGTCAAATTTGTTGAATTTAAAAATAACACGAATTTGGAGGTCATTTTTAAAGGAAAAAAAGAGGGATAAGAGTATATGGAATTCTGGAAATTGGTGCCTGAAAAATATAAAATTATCAAGAAGTGTGCACAAATGTTGCTCAAGTTGTTTTCATCAACATATCTTATGTGAATTGTCCTATTAAAAAATGAAGTATGCAAGTCACGCATATAGAACAGGCTTATTGATTCACACCTTGATGATATAATAAAAGTAACATGTAGTACTTATAAACTTAATTTATTTAAAATTGTTAAAAGTTTGTGTCATATCAAAAATCTTATTAATATTTAAATAAATGTTTGGATCAAGTAAAAAATGTTTATATTTTATGAACCTGGTAATTATAAGATATAATACAGTGATCTATAATCTATGACACGCACTAATTGAGAAGTTGGATTTTTTTTTTTTTACATGACACCGACTGGTTGCCAACTGCTGATTTATCATACTGGGCCCACTTGATGTAGTAAACAAATTTATGTGGTCCAGAAAAAAAAAGATTGAGTATGTGCTCTAAACTAATATTTTTTATTCAAAATGTTTAATGCTGGTGCTAAAGCATAATTTTTGTATGTGTTTTTAAAAGAGCTTTTTTTTTTTGCTTTTTATATTATTATTTATTTAAATTTAATTATATTTAATTTTAGTGAGACTAATGCATAATATTAAATTTATGTTTGTTTTCAATTTCATTAAGCTCTGAATATTCATTGTATGTTTTATTCTTTTTAGATTAAAATATATTTATGTTTAATAGAATTAACAAACAGCAAAATTATGTTTTAATCAAAGATATAAATCATATCAAAAAGTAATAACTTTAGATCATTAAATAAAATGCATTAAAGTTTGATTGAGCTTTATTCATAAAGTTTTTCACAATAAGAATATAATTCAATTTTATCAATAACATATTAATGAAAAAATAAGTGTTTACTTTTTTCCCCTGTACTGCTTATACCAACATAACTTTCTTTTTACAATTTTTTCACCCAGCTTGTCTAAAATAAATTTTAATTTATTTTTATTTACTATAATTTTGTTTGTACTTTGAATAGAATTGAGATATCAATCCCAGAAAATATGGCTTCTGCAGTTTATAATTATAAAAAATATTGATGAAATTAGAAATTGCACTGAACATCTACATCATGTTGCCAGAAATTAAGTTTTATTACTTGTTTTTTTTTTTTTAATTTATTTTAAGAATTAATTATTTGCAATATTGTTTAAAGAATGGCTTCCAGGAATTCGCTATTACAAAATCCACATCGATAATTTAGTATTTGTATTAATAAACTCTTGAAAAGTCAAATATTGTATACCATATTATAAACAGTATTCTATATTTCAACCTAAGTGACTATGTATTTATTTAGAAATATTTATGTATAGTATAGGTTTTACTGTTTTCAGATTATTGTACATCATTAACTTACTCTTTAAATAATTTTAATTTTAAACCTTATTTGTACATATGTGTTTTTATTTTTTATTTTAATAGTAATAGTGCAGATGCTTTTTCTGAACCATCGCCAAGCACTTCTAAAACATCTCAATGTCATCCATTGAAAAGAGGAAAAATAATATCCAAATCTGCTTTGAGATCTCATCAACCTGTTGGAAAGCCATTACCTCGTCAAAGGTTTGCTATTCTATATTTACTTGTATAATAGTTGCCTTAAGATTAAGTAAAGTTAGAGGAATACCTAATCATGTAAAAATTAACAATATTAATAAATACAAAAATTAATTATTGTTTTTAAAAAAAAAAAGTCATAATGTTTTATTTAGATTTGAGTTAGTTCAAATAGTTTGTAATTTAAAAATTACTTGTTGTTTTTAGAAATATATCAATTTTGTATTTTTACTTTAATTTTTGAAATTAAATTAAAATTTGCATTATTTTTTGCTTAAATATATCTATACACTAGCTATATCGATGGCTTTGCTTATATCGGTAGAATAAAAGAACCACACAATATGTACCTGTTCCCGTGGCTTATATATATTTACACAAAATAATAAGCATGAGTTATCAAAAGCAGTATCACAAAAAATATAACTTTTTATGATCAGTTTATACTACTGAAATTGGGCAGGTTTTAGGATTTTCAGTTTCAATATACAAGCAGTCCCCTAGTGATAAACATAATTGATTCCTGACATATGTTTGGAAGTTGAAATTGGTTCAAAGTAGAGATCTGTAAAAAAAAATATCAAAAAGGGTTTTCAGAATACAGTATTTACTTTTTATTGATTAGTATCTGGAGTTTTGTTTTCAAATTTATCAAGAGTTAATTGAATTGCATTCTTTTTTTTTTTTCTCTTGATAAAAAATTCTATAACATTCTGTGTCTTTTTCTATTGCTCTTCGTACACGAGATATGCACTCTCCATTGGGATCACATTCTTCCATGATGGTCAAAAATTTGTCCAGATGCATGAAAGCTTCATTCATATTCTTGATTGTCAAACTCTTAACAATAAGTTCATTATCAGGTTCTTCTTCATTTTATATTTCATTCATTTCTTGTAGTTTAATCAAGTCTTCATTTGACAGAGGTTCTGAGTGAGATTGCATTAACTCATCAATATCTTCATCAGTGACATCTAAATTTAATTAATTCATTATATTGACTAGTTCAGTTGTGATATCTTCAGGAGTTTCTTCAATGTCCATAGAAGCATTCATCATTTGTGGATATTTTTTTCCAACGCATCCCAAATAATATTTATTGCATTCCATGTATTATAATTTTTCCAAAAATCTTTTAGTGTAGGTCAACCTTCCTTGTCAATTGCCTTGATTGCTTGAGTCATTAATTTTTTCAGATAATACTGCTTAAAAGTAGCTATCACAGTCTGGTCAATACGTTGTATTTCACTTGTAGTATTGGCAGAGATAAACACAACATTAACTTCTGGATATAAATTTTGCAGGGATTTTGGATGTTCAGGAGAATTGTCTAAGAGCAATAGTGTTTTAAATGGTCAGTTATTCTCACTACAATATTGCCTAACAGAAGGCACAAAATGATGTGAGAATCAATCTTGAAAAACTGTGCAGTAGCCCAGGCTTTAGGATTTGATTTCCAAATGATTGGTAGGATTCTTTTATCTTTTCCTTTCAATGCTCTAGGATTTTCTGTCTGATAAATTAGCATTGGCTGAAATTTAAAATCACCAGCTACCAAGAAGCAATGTTAATCTGTTTTTAGAAGGTTTTTGCCCAGGTGCAATTGATTCTTCCTTTGCTAAATATATATGTGCAAGGATCTTTTTCCAAAATAATCCTTCTCATCTACATTGAATACTAGGCATGGAAAATAAGCTCTATCTTTAATGATATTAGAGAAAGTGGAAAAATTCACTGGTAGCTTTCTTATCTGCACTGGCACCTTCCACAATACATTTAATATTATGTAAAGACTATCTCATTTTAAATTTGTGAAAACAGCCATTGCTTGCTACAAAATCAACAGCAGAGTCTTCTTTTAATTCTTTCTTCCAATCTTCATGCAAACTAAGAGCCTTAGCTTGAATAATTGATAAACTCACTGTAATGCCTTTTTGATATTGATCTTCAATCCATAAAGCCAAAGATTTCTCCATTTCATCCATTACTCTGCATATTTTTTTGAAACAATCTTTGAAGAAATATTTCAACAATTTTTAACATATTCCTTAATTTTTTTTTTTTCACAATTGTATATATTGTTGATCAGTTTAAATTACTTGAATGTGCAATTGAAGCAAAAGATTCACCATTTTCAGAACATCTAATTATATCTATTTTTGTCTCGACCATATGGGGTTTAGGAGATCTTGATTTCTTTTTAGTTGTATCAACACTGCTGCTTTTTCGTTTCTCACTCATGTTTTTAATTAATAAGAATGAAAAAAATTCACCAAAACAGAAATATATACAGTGTATATGTAATGTAATCGCGCACAAACTACTTACAAAAATAAGCAGTAATCAAAGCAGTCTGTGACGATGCTAAAAATAAAAGTAATCAATGTCAAAGAGATGGAAAGATTTACTGTATATATTATATAGGTTTTTATTGTTCTCTAAAATATACTTTTAATCATTTTCTAAATTCCAAAGGTTATCTTTCTTTAGAAGTTTTTTTTTTTTTATCATGTGCATAGATAAAGATGTAAAGTCCAAAAGCGATTACATAATAGTGAAATGTTTGTAACTCGAATGTTCATAACTAGGGGACTTCCTGTATATGAAAATGGTAAGTCACAGCTGGAATTCATTAAAACCATACTGCACAATTTATTATTTGAATTTGCTACAATAAAAATATTAGAAGATTGTACAAAATATATGTTTATTAAAAACAGAAAAAAGTAATAAATACATTAAAAAATTGTCTTCCGTAAATTTGAAAACGAAAATAATTCATTCTTATAATATTTTAATTAAAGAATGTCTAAATGGATTCAAAATAAAATTGAAAAACATCATATCATGTTTGAACATTAAGAAGAAGAAAGCTATTTAAAAAATAAATTATTGTCTCTGTGCACTATTAGACTCCAAATAGTTAGCAAATATTTCAAATGTCTATTAATTCATTCTAATCATAGAAATTTCAGTTCAGCATTGGAAAACAGTAATTTTGATTATACTTAAACAATAAACTATGAATAAAAATATAAACTTATTGTTTACTTAAGCCAGTTTGCTAACCAATTTGATATTTGGGTTACAATTCTTTCTGAAACTAGTCTGATTTTGCAAGCTTTTTACTTGCACACTAAAATAAATATTTTAAAGAGAAGAAATAGTCTTTTAAATACTCAATTTATGAGTAAAAGTAGCCAAGTTTGAATTTTTTTTCTCTCTAAAAGTTGCAAGTATTTATTTTTTTATTGTTATTTATACCAGCAAGCCATATATTTCTTTAAAAAAAGAATGTAATTTTTTTTTAAAATTGGATTTGTAATAATAGATAAAACTATCTTGAATAGAGGTTGGTATAAAAAAAAGTTGTGAGAGATTCCAGCAAACTTGGGATTTTAGCTAACTAAAAGAAGACTCTGGATTTAAAATTGGTTTTAGCACAGCGGGTCATATCCTATTATTGAGAGACGTTATAGAAAGGACCAATGAATTTGAATTGTCATTATACTTAGGATTTATAAGATTATGAAAAGGCATTTGAGTTATAAAAATTTCTTCAATGATTAAAGCATTGGATCAAGGTATAGACCAGGATATTGTCATAATCTAAAGAAAAACTAATGGTAAGATGAGTGTGCAACAACATGACTACATTTTTTAAAACTTTTTTACAGCAGTTTTTCAAGAAGTATTTTATGTATTAAAATGGAGAGCCTAAGGGAATAAAAATAAATGATTATTTAAATTTTCTAGATTTTACAGTTGATGTAATTATCTTTGCAAATCATTAAAGCTTCAGGAAAATGTTGCAAGAGTTATCAGATGAAATTAGGACTAAAGGTAAATTCTGAAGCAATGTTGCATGAATTTTCACAGAAGAAGAAAATATACATTGATAAGATGAATTAAAAGTTAACTACTACAAATATCTTGGTTAGATTAGTAATACATATGGAAAGTTAATACATGAAATTAATCATAGAATTGGAATGTTTTTAGTATAGAAATAACTTAATAGTAAATGAAAATAAATGAAGATTTTTAATAGATTCTTTTACCAGTTGTTATGTATCTGGCACTTAGACATTTAGTAAGAATAATACAGTGACTTCAGTCCACTCAATGAAACCTGGAGAGCTGTATATTAGGAGTAACTTAGAAGAGATCAAAAGTGAAAAACCTGTGTGATCGGACAAACAGATGCAACTGATGTCATTGAAAGAATTAAGATTCTGAAATTGAATTGGACATGTTACTAAAATAGATGATGTTTAATGTACAGCTAAAGTCTTGACTGTATTTCAAGTGATTATAAAAAATTACAAAGAGATCACTCATATGGATTAATGAAATAAGGGCGTGCTGAGTTGATATGGAGAAAAGTGGTGAGAAATCGGAGAAACTGGATTAAACTAGGAGTGACCTTCACTTGCAGTGGATTGATAATAGTGAAAATGATGATGATAGGTTTGAAAGAGAAATGGTAGACTATTTTTTAAAAGGAAAGGCTTTCATTTGGTGATTGCAAGAATTATATAAATAGCTAATTTTTAAGGCTATTTTTAATTTATTTTTTAATATATTTGTATGAATAAATGATTCTTGCCCTCATGTCAAAGAAGAGGTGTTCTACATAGTAATAGCTAGATATCCATTTACTGGTTAATATTGGAGGCCTTTTTGCATTAGTTACTGACCTAGATACTTAGAAGAATAGACTTATGCTTTTTTTCTGAATTTAAAAAAAAATTTCCAGAATTTATTCTATCATGGATTTGAACTTTATATCATGAGTAAGTTAGAGATGAAATACTGATCACTATGCTACAGACTTAATTTATTTATTCATATTTTATCATCCTTTTTCAATTTGTTTGATATAAATTATTTGCTTTATTTGGTTGCTTATTAACAATTATATCTTTTTTAATTGGAAGCTGATTTTTAACGTTATTAACTTAGTCTAATGATGGCTTAAATATCATTTTCATTTGTTGATGTTTTGTTATTTATTTTTCTATGTAGTGTTTAAGAATTTTATTAATTTTTCTACTTACATACTCATATAAAAAAATTTTTAATTCCGTTATTTTTAAGATATAAATTTTTATAAGCTATTTGCATTTTAACAGGTTTACAATGGAAAATGCAATGCAAGTTCCAAGATCTTCTTTTTTTTTTTTTTTTTTTGAATGAAGAAAATAAAGCAAAATTATGTTTGACTATTTGAGTGACCTTTGATATGCTCAACCCATCACTATATTCACCTGAGCATTTGACTACATGATTATTTATATTTATTAATTATATATAGTAAAATTTTTAGAAATTTATTTGTTGAAAAAGTTCAATAATTTAAATTTTTTATATTTTGTAGTTTTTATCAATATTTATGTTTCTGAAGTTAATTGTCTTTATTTTAGGATTATGACTACATTATCTTCTGCTCCTGCTGCTTCTGGTGATAATTTTGACTTTTTGGGAAGCATTATAGCTGAACAAAGCATTTTGTTACTAAAAAGTGAAAATGTATTAATTAATAGAGATGGAACATTAAAGCCTAAAATTTCACTTTCAACATCGTCTCGACCATCCTCAAGTAGCAGCATCTCAACTTCTTCATCAAATCAAGTAACAACAAATAGAGCAAAAGTATCTTCATCTGATAATCTATGTACATCTTCAAATAACAAATGTAATGAACTTTTGTCTATTAATAGATATAAGGAAATGCAATCATTTATTGCACATAGTGACAGTAATTCCCAAGAACAGCAACCAAGTAGTTCAGAGTCTGTTATAAATAGAAATGAAGAGTCTTATAATTGTAATGCAGATATAGTTACCCAATCTGATACGACAGAAAAAACTATTAATCAACAGAAGAAGGATATTCATGTAGATGAAAGGAATATTGTATTGAGTTCTGATGACACTAGTGATGTTGCATCATCTTACGTATTTTCTAGTAAGGAGCAAACTTGTGATGATAAAGTTACATCAGGCCAGAGTCTCATTAATACTTCTATATCACATTCACTTGCCATTGAATTTTCTAGAGATGATGGGGTCACTTCTGCTCAAGACATGAGCGAATGTTCTACACCAGAAATGTCTGATGCATATTTAGAAGATTATCAGAATGTTATGTGTGCTCAGGAAAAAGTAAATGAAGATGTAGATGATTTTCAGCCATCTATAGCTTTAAATCAATCAAATAATGAACTCTCTGATAATGACGATAATGCTAAAGAAAATTTTTCAGAGGATATTGAATTAGTCAATAAAAATTTAATTGATGAAGAAAGTAGTCAGATATCACACACTGTAAAATTATCTTTACAAATTCCACTTGAGAAAAATTTATGTTGTGATAATATAAGGAGTCATAAACGTAATAATGATACAACTCTGAAAACAAGCATTAATGAAATAATAGATTTTAATAATCAAAACATTCATGAAAGCAAAAATAGTGAAGGAATTATTTGTGCTGATGGTAATCAAGATAGTGGTCCTGAAGAAGGGGAAATTTTGAGCTTAGATGGAGATGATCATCAGAGACATATAGATTTAGATGATCATCGTAAAAAGCCTTGGGATTCAGATAGGTATACAACAAGAAAACCACCACAAAAAAAATCAAAACCTATAAAAATTGATCGGAACTTTAAAGCTCATTTTGCTGTTGTCTCCATAGATTCAGATAATTCTGAAAGTCAGTCAAGTGATGAGAGGCAATCTCGACTTAATATTTCACAAATATCACGTGTACCAAAAATTAAAAGAACAATTACAAATACTTTATATTATGAAACACTTGCAGCTCAAGAATTGTCTCGTAATGCTATGGGAAGAACTAAGGCCTTTTCTGGTTCTGGTCACAGACCTTGGAAAATTAATCGAGATAAACCTTTTCGAGAAGAAAATAAAAAAGAAAGGCCTGACAAATACAGAGATGAAAATAAATACATAAAAAATGATAGGAGTAATCGTGATACTACTAAAAAACGAGATGTTTCCTTATTTTTTAGAGAAGCCAAAATGGATATAGAAAGACGAAAGATATTAGAAAGGACAATGTTGGAAAAAGATAAATATAAATTTTATGAAAATGAAAGAGATAAATATAGAGAAAAAGATAGAGGGAAAGACAAAGATTATTATAGCAATAGTGAGCGGGAAAGAGAAAAATTGCGTAATTATGATAAGTCTTACCGTAGCGAAGAAAAAGATAAATACAAATATTCTAGTCACTCTAAAATAATGTTTGGTCGTAAATCTAAACGAGAAATTGAAATTAAAGAAATTCGTGATAGAAAAGAAAAAGAAAGAGTTGACAAAGATAGATCAAAAGACAGACTTTTTGACAAAAAATATGAAGAAGCAAAACATCGTTCTCACAAAGAAAAAGCTTCCAAAGATAAACGCAGAGAAAGACATAAATCAGATTCTGACAATTCTGATAAAATTAAAAGATCAAAGAATGATAAATATGTTGAAAGTTCGCAAAAGTTAAAAAAATCAATGAGTTCTCCAGCAAAAACCCATCATAAAAAACCTAAACTTGTTCAGAAACTTTTTGTTCCAAGTGGTTTAATAGATGATGAACAATCTGAAGATTCAATAGAAATTCTACCATTACCTTTACCATCAGAATATTCACAAAATGGATCAGTGGATAAAGGTCCATTAGTTATTAATCTTGTTGATGATGAGGAAGACAATGATGATGAGTATGAGTTGGGAATTAATAAAGAAACCGCAGCAGAAACTCCAACTGATGAAGCTAATCTTTCTATTGAAAATGAAAAAGCAAAGTCTCCTGACTCTGAAGAAAATATTACCAATACTGACAGATGCTTAGAAAATGATGAAAATGAAGTTCCTGATCGTGTAATTGTTGATGAAGAAATTTCTGATCTCGTAATTGCTGAAAGTGAAACTGCTGATAGTGATAACATGAGTAGAGAACTTATACATAATGAAATTATTGGTGATGAAATAGTTTCAGATGAAGAAGTTATAGATGATGATGATGATGATGATGATTTAGACATTGATATTCATGAAGAAATTGATACTAATGGTTTAGATAAATCTGGAACTAGTCCCATTGAGGAACCCTTTACAGAACCATTTGAACTTGTAGATGATGAAAAGGAAATGTCTAAAGATTCAGAAAGTAGAGAGGCAGATCATGATAATGCAACCCTTACTACACAAGAAGATAGACTAATATCTTCTCCACTGACAAAATCACATGTTCCAAAGTCACCACATACTCCAGAATCAGTCTCATCAGATTCTGAAATATATTCTCCTAAACCTCAGGATATTTCTCTTCCTCCGGAGGAACCTCCTCTGAAAAAACCTGAAAGTCCTAAAGAACCTCCACCACCTGATGCCGAATCTGTTAATTTATTGACACGTCTTAAGAATAATACAGTTTATGATCCCTTTGAACCAACAGGATCACCAAGCCCTCCTAATAGCCCTAGAAAAATGTTTAATGCCCCACTTCCCAGGCCAATTGATCTTCCAATAATGGCACCTCCCTTACCTGTAGAAAATAGAGATAATGGTAATATAGTTGCAAACCAGCATTCTAATTATATACCTCCTCCTCCTTATATAAATAATTCTAATGTTAATAATGCTATTATTAATCCAATGGGGTATTTACCTCGAAATGTACCTGGAATTATGGGAATGAATCAGACATTGCCACCATTAAATTGGTCTATGAATTCACATAATTATATGTACAATGCTCCTCCACGTATGTTTCCAAGAGGTGGTTTATTGATGACACATGTTCCTCCACCAGGACCTTATTCTGGGCCGCCACCACCTTCAGATGGTTTATCTCAAATTAATAATATTTTGAATAATCAAGCTCAGATGGCAATGATGGCACAGTTACGAGCACCAGGCCCCCCAACTAATACTAGTGTGCCTCCTCCTGCACTTCCTCCTAATTCTGCTCTCCCTCCTGTTTCAACTCATATTCCTACTCAATCACCTGCACCAATATCAACTCTTGCACCAAGTGCTCCTTCTCTTGTACGAACAAATGCTCCTGTACCACCTATAACTCCAACTCATATTCCACCTCATACACATATTCGTGCTCCATCTCTTGTTGCAACACATGGACTTGTTCCATCTCATCCCCCTCCTGCAATTAATTTAAATGCACCTCCTCCAACACATCCAATTCAACATCCTCCTCCAGTGCAACATCCTCCTATTCAACATCCTCAAGCAATACAGCATCCACCACCAGTTCAACATCCTTCACATCCACCTGTTTCAGCTCATCCTCCAAATCTGGGGCCACCTCCTCCAGTTATGACACATCCAGGTTCTGTGACAACTATACCACCATCACATGATTCAGCTCCTGCTCCATCTCCAGTTCATGTCCCATCTCCTATGAATACCCCAATTGTAGGACATACCCCAGTCTCTATAAATAAAATAGAAAATCATTTAAATTTTCATTCTTCAGTTCCCGTTATAAGAACAGGAGATCTTGCACCAGTAATTCATCACCCTGTTGTAACTACCAATAGTAACACATGGCAAACAGCCACTGGAAAAGATGTTACAGAAGTGGTTGATATGGAAGTTGATCCACCGGATGAAGGAGAGAACAATCAAAGTACTATGTCTGCTACAGCTTCATCAGTTTTGAGCTTTCTTGCTGCTGCTTTAGAGATGAGCAAAAATGCAGAGGCAGCAAAGCTTGGGAAAAATCTTAATAAAAGAGCTGAAAAGGCTCTAATTCTGAAGGCTGCTGTTACAAGTCATAAACATCAACCACTAAAAGAAGACAAAAGTAAATGTAAAGAACGATCCCGACATAGGCATTCAGTGAGATTTGAATTACCAGATAAATCCAAAATAGCTAAATCAAAAGAAATAGTTGCTAAGAAAAAAGCAGAAGCAGAAGAAATGTTAATACAAATGCAATCAGATGAAGTTCCAAGTTCTGCAGTGGAACTTTCAAGAAGAGAAAAGGTTAGACTTGATACTTTTATGTCTGAATTTTTATATACATATGTTGATAGTGTATGTCAAGTGAAAAGGTGACTGGCTCCCTCTCTCTAAGCTACCTATATTACTCTCTGAATTAATGTGTACATAGTTTAGCCATTGACCGCATAAAGTTTAAGTTATTAATATGTCTAGATGATGAGTTATAATATGAAATATGACTGTGTTTCATATTTCATAGATCATCTTCAATGCTTTTTACTGCCAAATACAGTTCTCATAAATTAGTACTAATTTTGCGCAATATAAAACAATTTACTGTTAGTGTGTTTTTTTTTCATGGGTTATAAGTACAAAACAGTTTCACTTTTCATGTCATAACTCATGATCTAGAAGCACTGGTGCTTCAACATTTTTGTGGTGAATAAAATATTTTGCTAGATAACACATGCATTGACTTAATGAAGCCATTGACCGCATAAAGTTTAAGTTATTAATATGTCTAGATGATGAGTTATAATATGAAATATGACTGTGTTTCATATTTCACAGATCATCTTCAATGCTTTTTACTGCCAAATACAGTTCTCATAAATTAGTACTAATTTTGCGCAATATAAAACAATTTACTGTTAGTGTGTTTTTTTTTCATGGGTTATAAGTACAAAACAGTTTCACTTTTCATGTCATAACTCATGATCCAGAAGCACTGGTGCTTCAACATTTTTGTGGTGAATAAAATATTTTGCTAGATAACACATGCATTGACTTAATGATGACATTGCTGGAGGCCTGGAAAGAAGACTTGTCACCAGTTACTTATTTATTGATACACACTGTGTATGTATATATATATTTATGAAACATGTTTTCAGGAATAACAGTGTTTAATAAAATGAAATAAAAATAAGTTTTGCAACGTTTTGATAACACATCTTCAACTGGGTGCAAACATTTTTATTCCCAAAAATATGTATCATAAAACATTTTTTAACCATGAAAACATTCATTTCAACATTATATATATACTGTACAGCGATTTAGCATATTTTTTTTTAATTGTATGAATAGGTATTAGTTTAAGAAAAAAAAAATTATCCTCATTTAATGAAATAGCTGGCCTATAAAAGTATTTTGGTAGTGTATTATTATTATTATTATATTTAGTTTGAGGATAACTAGGTCTCCTTTATTGATAAATTGTATATCTGATTGGAACCTTAAATTTTTTTACTTTCATGGTTCTGATTTCAAATATAAATCATTGCCATTGTAAGTATATGTATTATCAGTATGTTAGGAGTTATATTTATCTGATTATAATAAACTTTATAATTATTCTTTTTAATGTCATGGTGGTAACTGAATAACACAAAAGAAATTCTAATGATATATAGATAGAAGCAGATTTGAAATTTAATGTGATATTTATTTCATACTTCCAATCTTCCCATGTCTTAAACCATTATAAAAAGAAAAATTTGGATACTGTTAAGCTGATTCTCTGAAATTGAACAATATTTATTATCCAGACAAAATTTCAAAGCTTTCAATCCTTATTCCTATTTTAACAATTGATTTTATTCATAAAAGGATTATCATTTTGCATTTCTTGATTTACAATAATCTCCAAGTTTGATCATTTTGTTAAACAAAATGAGTGATAAACTTTATTTTATTAAATATCCAAATAAATTGTAATGATAATTTGACAATATTCTTTGGGAATTTAATTTTTATTAGATATATATGATTTCTATTTTTTCTTTCTTAATTAAGTAATAAATTATAGATTTATGTTTTACGCTTGTCCAAATTATGATACTATTAAATAGTGCTATCACACTTATAACGTAAAGCTGTATAATTAATAGCAATTAGTCAATTAAAGTGGCTGAGCGCTTTTGAGAAAATATATTTCTCATAATCACAGCTTGTTATGACTCAATCATTGGAATCATTCTATATGTATAATATGCAAGCTCTATGCAAATGAGTCACTTAGCTCATCTTTTTTGACATAGCAAAACATGCTTCTTTACAATTAAGAGTCTTCTGCTATGAAGTAAGCCTCCTTTACCTTATGCCTAACATCGTGCCTCTCGGAACAAACTAATTTTGCGGATTCGAACTCGTGTTCGGATACTTTTTGATGTTGTAAAAAATTGAAGTCCATTCTGGGTTAGTATGTGACTTATTTTACCTATACTTAAGCTGTGACAACCTAGTAGCTATGATGGTTTCACCGTAGTATGAAGCTTTGCATTCATTACGAGGGCATGCCACTTTATACACGGCCTATGAGGTCTGATCAGAAGCTATGGTGTCTTTAGTATTGTAAATAAGCCTATTAGTTGAGATTGGGATATGAAAGCTCAAACGAAATTCCATAGAGAAAGTCCTATAGAATGTCTTATACAAAGAGGGCACATAGGGCAACAACAGCCAAGGCTTGTTATTTCTAACTCTGTGTGTTCCTATATTATTAATAAAATGTCTAATCTTACTATAAACTATACTGTGGTTGTATCCTGATTTGATTAAATCATCAGTATAATTAATCATGTTTGCTGGGTTGACATCATTTTTTTTTAGAAATTACCATTTGTGTAAATTCGAGGCGTGCTATACAAAATCAATGAAGTGTAACGTTACCGGGCCACAACTTTTTTTTTTATATAACATGATTTCTTTTTTATTGAACAAATTTTTATATTCATTTTCATTGTTTTTTTAAACTGTTATTTTTCTTTATTAAACAAATTTTGATAATTTAACTTTGTGTTTATTTTTCTGGTTTTAAAACTTTTTGACTGTTTCACGATGAAAAAATTTGTTTTAACTCACCGAAAAAATATAATACAATTGTTTGTGACTTGTTTCGACTTTGTTCTACCTTTTTTTTTTTTGGTTGACTAAATTGTTTTTCTTCTTGTTAAATCAAAAGTAACTTTTGTGTTTTTGGATGGTAAAAAATTGTTTTGAAACCCCCAACCTCTGATAAATAATTGTAACAAAAAGTCAATAATTTTTTTTTTTCAACAACTTTTTCTCACTTGTTGCAGGGTTTCATACTTTGTTATTATTAACAAAAAGTAAACAAAAATAGTAATTTATTTTGATCCCGTTGTAAAAAGATAATCCAAATACTTTTTGAACTTATTTTTATTTATTATTTTATTGCTGTAATAAAAAAGGTCTGGTATTTGGCAGGTCATTATATGCCTGAAAAAAGGACACAGCCTCACTTTCTGTACTCGGCAATTCTGAAAAGTTTAAAAATTGTGCGTTTCTTCTCAGACATTTTATTGCTCTCGTATATTTTCCACACTGACTTAGCGTGTGAGCTTTATCGAAACGTGCCAATTTTTTACATATTAACATTTTTTTAGGGAAGGGTGGAGGTCCTATGACAATTATTAGTAATTATCAACATTATTTAACTACAAATGACATTACTCTATTATGGAGATTTGAAAAGTTGTACCGACTTGCAATTAAAACACCCTCAAGCGGATACGGTAATCAGCTATGAGTAGAATGAATGCGCATAAATAGTTGCGAAGCTCAAAACAGGCCGTAATATTTTTGTGCAATGTCATGTAAAGCGGCCTGCAATGGGTAATACAATATAAATGTTGTATTAGCTGTAAGCCCGGCCGCAAAAATAGCATTTTCATGTGTTTTGACACATAAACAATGCCATCAAGCGGTCGTGCCCAGATTTCAGATGATTTCTGAAATTTCTCTTTTATTGATTTTAAAGGATTTATATTTTCACATGGTACTATGCCCAGTAAATTTTGTGAAAGCTTTATCAACTGCAATCTTTCTGTACATTTGATTGTCAGTTTTTAAAATTTACATTGCACTGCTCTATATGTGTAAATCATTACTTGTTATACAACTTTCTCTACATTTATCAGATTTTAACATTTACATTGCACTGCTCTATATATGTAAATCATTACACACCATATAAACATAATAAATTATTAATATCAAAGACATAAAATTACTGTACATGTGAATAATAATTTATATACCGTATAATAAAGAGCATAAATGATTTTAATATTATATTATTTAGAATTTGTATACTACACACACACACACCAATATAAATGCAAATTAATAAATTTAAATTATTAAAAAAATCTACTTACAAAATACATATTCCGCGATTATGTTCACGTCCATTATAGGCCTTGAATGCAAATGACCTGCGTGTTTTTAATCCATTTTCACTATATAATCAGGCCGATTACAATTTTCTGCCTTTATCGCTTTGTGTAAACTAGAAAATTGTCCAAAATAGAAAAAAATAAAATCCGCCTGTTAAAAAAAAAAATTAAAATTTCTTCTGATTTCAATCGAAAAGATGGCATCATTAAAAAGATATTTTAAAGATAGATCGAATGCCCATATTTCTATTGACGTCATGCTTATAGTTTTTACATAATTTAAAAAAAAACAAAAAACTTTTCAACCAATCCTGTAAGACGCACAACTGCCATGCAGTGGAAATTCAAGCTGTTATGGTTGGTCAAGCTATTTATATCTGTATTTAATTGGCAGTGAGGTCGAAAAGAATTTACACAAATGAAAAATACCAAACTAATAATGGTAAAACAGTTACAATTAGAAATAATATGTTTAAAAATAAAAACTACCACAACAAGAGCTTTGATAAAATTCTGATTGTTTAATATGACTGCAATTAGATCACATTGTAGGCAAATTAGATACTTGAATTACTTTTGATTTACAGTTACCAACAGTCATCATAGCCTACTGCACTTTTTCCATTATCTGCGTTAGTATTTGAAAAATGATTAGGCTTATTCAAATCTGAAGAGTGGAAAGATGAATTATTATGACTTACATTTTGAAAATCAGATCCCTTGTTTGTATAACTATCAGAATATAAATTTCTATGCAGTTTTAGGTGGATAATTTGTTTTCTATATCTGAAAGATTTGTAGAATTTGGCAACTCTTTTAGGGGGGTGATACTTGTATTTTTTGATGTAATATTACCGGAAGAAAAATTTATTGTATTGTTTGGTTTTTTATAGTTCGAGAATTCATGTAAATTTTTAAAGAGATCATTATCACCAAAAATTGCAGAAGAAAGTGATTTTGACTCTTCTGATTTATTATTTGTAAAGTTATTAATATTAGTATGTATGTATAGGATTAACTTCTTTCAAATATTTTAAATTACAAGATAATTTAGGTATTTCATCTTTCAGGCCTAACTTTATTTTTAAGTTTCTTGTCCATTTTTAAATAGTCACAATTTATCTTACTCGAGGGCACCTGCATTTCACCCTATTGTTTTGTCAACTATTATATTAACCTGATTGATTATATTGTTTTTTGTTAAAGAAAGAAGAAGCTAATTCTACAAATCTTTTGTTGTACTCAAAATATATTTTCCTTAAAAATTTCTACTCGATAGCTATAAATTGTGAGGCATATTGATTTCATAAGTTTGTAGCATGAAGAATTGTTCTATTTGCTAGCAGGATTCTATATCAAATTAAGGTTGCTATTGTCTAGAAATATTCCAATAATACTATCTTCACTGACAAATTTACCATGCATTGCTAGAAATTCAATAGATTAAACATTGTTAAGAAGCATTCGTCATATATATATATCCATTAACTAAATTATTTATCATAATATTTATTTATAAAATCTGCCTATATATGTCTGTGTATATATAGATCAAAAAATTACTTTTAGAAATAAATGAATCCATTAAATATGTACACATTGTGCATATTGTATAAAGATTTTGATTAAAGATATTTCAGCATTAAATGAATCATCATATAAATTAAATATAAAGTCAATGGTTGTTTTGAAAAAATATTTTGCCTACTTTGACTATCATTTGTCCCAAATGAGATGACAGAGAGAGATGAAGGAGGCATGGTCAATATCTAAAGATCATCATACCACCAATAATAAAAAAAACTCTAGCACCCCGCTTTCCATAAAATGGCACTTGTAGTAACCACGTTCAAATCTACTCCTAAAAATTCAATTTTATAATAATCAATTATTTAATATTCAGAATTAACTTTAAATCTAAATCTCAACATTCTTTAGTCAGATATTGCTATGATTACGATACTACTCAATATTGAAAGTGCTCAGATTTAAATATTTTCTTTATTATAAATTCAAACAAGTGTCGTTATTAAAAATGTTCTAACATTTTTTGAACAATTAATTACAACTATTGTAGAAAAACAGGGTAAAATAATCTATTCTAGAATTAAATATATTTAAAGTGTGTATTTACTCATTCTCATTCACTCAAAAAATAAAAATAATATTTTTTTTCCTATGGAAATTTAACAATATTGTTATCAGCAGCAATGGCCAAATAAATGATCGAGAAAATAAAATATACCAATGTTTAATTTAATAAATTTATTGTAATTAAAAGCCATAATATTCACTATAATTGGTCCCTAGTTTCTCTCATGCTCATGTATACCATGCACAATACCTCACATTTTATTGATAAGCTTTGATTATAATACATATTTCTTATCAACTGCAAGTGTAAAGTATTTTCCAACATACATACATCAATTAAAATTATAGTGTAAACGATCTACGCATGCGCGAGCTAGAGTAGAAAGTAAATTTTCTCATCTGCTAAATATTTCATATCTTGGAATATTTAGACGTTAAGAATTAACAAAAATGCCACCAAAGAAAAAAGAAAGAAGTTTTCAAGATATTAAAGTAAGTAAAGATAATAGAGTTAATAATGATAAAGTAGATATTAAAGAGAAATCTAACCGCACTGAAAAAAGTAATTTCAATATGGCTGAAAAGAAATATCAAAATACAGCAGTTAATAATGAACCCAAAATAAGAAAATCCTCAAGTAATCCTGAATTAACGTGTTTAATTAATCAAAATAAAAATGTTAGTGTTGGATTGGGTAAAAAAAACACCCCTAAATCGGGGAATGATAGTGTTGATTGGGAAACTTCTTCTAAACGGAAAAAAAGAAAAACTGACCATCAAAAAAATCATAATGAGTCCGCTATTACACTTCCTTTTGAATGTGATAATCATTTCGACACGGTGAAAAATGGGATTAAAAAAAATCAGTTTATCAGTCAGGAGAACTCAAAATCTGATAATAATGATAATTCAGTAGTTTACTCTAATTTAAATGATAAAATAGATTGCCCTCAGCAAATACATAAACCTATTATAAAAACCTTTACTAAATTAAATGCGTACTGGAGAAAAATATTTAATAATTGCATGACTTCTAATACGTCGATTTTGATAATTCAGAGTAATGAAGAAAATGAGGATCATATACTGGATAAGCCTGATATTAGTGAATATCTTAGATTATTAAATATTCACAATTTGCTGGGAGCAATTAAACATACTGCCTTCTTTCCTGCTAGGGGTTTTATATCTATAGAATATAATAATAGGGATCAAAAACAATTGGCTGAAAGCTTAATTAGAGAAATGCAAAGTCATAAAATATATTATGTCTCTAAAGAGCCTAACCCCTTTATTCATGGTAGAATTCTACATACGCCACCCACTTTTGATGAAGAGTTTTTTAAAACTCAAATACATAGACTAGCTGAAACAGTTTCAATAGAACGGGAAATGACACCAGATATTCCATTCAAAATACCCTCTAATTCATGGAAAGTGCTTTTGAAGTTAAAGAAAGGTGTTCTTAAAGAACAACTGCCACATAGGCTGTATAAAGATCACATGCCAATATCTGTAATATTGAAAGGCAGACCCCCACTTTGTTTCAGGTGTAATAGGGTTGGACATATAGCAGCAATTAGATGTGCGCTTTAGGCATGGTTAATTTTAACACATAATTATTTGTAACAGAAACACAGTCCCGTGATTAGTTAAATTTCATTACAAGAGTTTATTATTATTATATTTTATTAATTATCATTATTATTTTATATGTCAGATTGAGGTGTAGGCTTCTTTATAATACACCTGGGTCTCTTTTTATGCGGAGTTATTTAACACGATTTTGAAGTTACGCGATTCGCGTTTCACCGGAAGTCGAACTTCAATAATACACTATTACTTTAAATAATAAATTTTGAGCACTTACATTATATTGAAAGTAATAGCACATTATTGAAATTCGACTTTCATCTTAGTAATTTCAATATTTTCAGTGCTTTATAATAGTAAGATTTTATGCAATAATGAAATTAAAATCATGATTTCCACATTTTATGTTTACACATATTAAATTTTACAAGATAATAATGTAAATTTGTTCAAACATTGTGCGTGTTAATTTTATATTTTAAATCCCAATCTGTTTTTGCTTTTTAAAAAATAACGTAATCAATTATTAATCATTTAGTGTCCGCAAGTTTATTTTTAAAAGGTGAGTAATAATCAGTGAAACGGAATTGAAAATTAAAAAATTAAAGACAAAAATAAAAGTTTAGATACAGAAGAAAATGTAGAAATAGATAATGAAACAGAAGTGGAACCTGTTCCTTTCACTGCAAAAATAATTTGAGGTCTTCAACTTTCTAATCAGATGGCAAATTATTTTCTTATAAATGACACTAATCATGAACGTGCTCTTAAATTCCAACGAGAGATAAATGATTGTATGTCTGGTCTGGATATCGCGTTCATAAACAATTAATAAAATCATCATCTCAAAGATTAATTACTAATTACGTTGTCACCAGAAAACAATTAATACAACATGAGAGTGACGTTGGCGCTAGTTGTATTTTTTCTTGTGGAGAATCTGTTTTTTTTTACCAGTTTGCAAACGTCGCGATAATAATTAAAACGTGTATAAAAAATGTAAATTACTGTAAATTATGCATAAACATATATTGTTTTGAATAAAATTAAATATTATAGTTAAAAAAAGTTTGTCTTTTATCAATTTTTTTCAAATTTGAAATTTTTTATTAGTCATATTTTATTTCCTTATTTTTTTTTTTTGCGTGAATTTTAAAGTAATTTTACGTTGGTGCTTCGCTTTTACGCGAATTTTGAAAAATCACAGACCGTATCCCCCTTTTTTCAATGTAAGTTACGTCTATTTTTGCGCGATTTCGTTTGCACATGTTTTACCTATCTATCGTGTAAAACGAGACCCGGGTGTATTTGTTAATGATAGCGTAGAATATACCTCAATTCTTATTCTTATCATTCTTATATTTAGTTGCTAAGTATCATTTGCACCCCAGCTTCAGCAGCATCCTTTTGTTCACTCATCATCCTCAAGGGTAGGTTACATTGGCAATTTATTATTTTATGGCTTTGTAATAATAAATATAATATCAGTTTTCACTTGCCTCCAACTTTAAATAAATTATTAAATAATTCAAAAGTCAAAATCCTAGAAAGGCTTCATATCAAATTGTGTATAAAATTAATTGCAAAGAATTTAATTGCTTGAAATTTTACTGTGGTGAAAATATCTGTACAACCAGGTCAAGAAATGCTATGAATATTATTCCGTTTCCTTGGATCATGAGTTCCAATTATATCATAACTTTGATCTCTCTATGGATGGCATCGTTTGTTCTGAGAGAGGTGAAGGAGGCATGGTTAATAGCTAAAGGTCATCACGCCATCAATAAGAATAACTCTGGCACCCCTCTTTCTACAAAATGGCACTTGTAGCAACCACTTTTGTCATTAGTATGTAAATCCTAAAAATTTAATTTTATGATAATCTATTATTTAATATTCAAAAGTAACTTTAAATTTGGATCTCAACTTTCTTTCATCACATAAATCAGCTTCAAGTAAATTTTCTTTAATACAAATTCAAACCTGGTTTGTTATTAAAAATGTTTTTAACATTTTTTGAACCATTTAAATATATTTGTAGATATACACCCTCAATTTATTAATAGTAACCATGAAATTATTATTTTCAATTTTGTTTGTATTATAATTTTAATTTATGTATCCCTGTTGAAGAGTACTTTACACTTGTAATTTGATAAACTGTATGTATTCAATTGAAATTCAAGCTGATCAACAACATAAGGTGTACTGTACATAATGTATGATGTACATGAGAGGATTTTCAAATCAAATAAAATGGATAGAATGGTTCCATTCTAATTAAATTAATTGTTTTTAATTATTGTAATAAATTTATTCATATATTAAATAATCTCTTGTTCACATATTTGAGAGAAACTTGTTCTACATGGATCTCAGCACTGAATAATGATAATGAAAATGTAAGTACATGTTTAGCTTCTGTATATATATATATATTAATTATGTAGATGACTCCCATGATTAAGTATCAATATATACTGATGACTTTATAATGTTGAGACTCAAGTTTCATCCTAGCTCATAGGAAATTAATTGGTTGCTTGATACATACATTTTTTACATATTTCTTATGAAATATATTATCTATTACTGTTTTATTTCTATTCATTTCATAAATGATTGTTCATCATGATTACATCAATATATATATATATATTAAATTGATATCTCATTTTTTTAAATGATTTCCAAAAAGAGGTTTGATCATCATTATGGTGACTATGCTTAATTTATTATTAGTATTTTATAAGTTCTATTATTTTATATTATGTATTCTGCTACACTATATTGCTCATCTTGATCATTTCTATCTTCCCATGGAAGCTAAAATATAACTTTTTTTTTTTTTAATTTTAGAATGTGTAAAGAAAAAAAGCAATTCGATATTGCTATACAAATGCCTAATATTATAGTAGTGTGTACTAATTGTCTATCACAGTGGTCTTCAACCCTTGGTCCTGCCGGTCCGCACTAGACTGGCAGGAAAGTTTGTAATAACAAAATAATAAGATTTTAAACTTTTAATTAATATAAACAATTTTTATTTATTTTTTCATCGAACGAAAACAAAATCTAATCAATCATACATAAATTAATTTGTTTTTCTATTTATCACAGATGTTTATGTGGGGGGGGGGGATAATTTTTTTTATTATTTTTTTAAAAAAAATTCAAAATTAAAAAAAAAAAGTTTTTTATTATATAAACTCCATATATGTATATATATATAACTTCATTTTGTATATTTAACATTAAATACAGATATATTTATCATTGTCATGTAATTACACTGGTTGTGATATTTCCCATCATTCAGGTGAATAACATTTTATTCTTGCATGTTTAACAATGAAATAATAAATGTAGCAATGCAGGCACATTAATGAGAACTATTGTTATTGTACTGTTTTCTGTAGCAGTCTAACTGCGCAACTCAAGAAAAAGTGTTTAGCATGTGAAGGTAAGCAACACCATTACAATACACAGTAACTATTGAGTTGTTTTAGTCCGTTATAATAATTATGCTCATCTAAAGCCAAGCAGTTTAAATCTTTAAGAAAATTTATCTGTAGACTTCTGCCTGTTCACAAAATCTTATCCTTATTTTTGCTGGTCCGCAGGTGTGAACAGGTTGAAGACCACAGGTCTATCGGTACCTACATTTTTATTTTGCTTTGATTTCTTTTTTAATTATTTCTAATTGTACAATTAAGTTGTAAATATGACATTTGATTTTGAAATGAAGATGTTATTGAGTATATAGTGAAATATATGCAGCATCTTGGTTTCTCATATGGCAGATTTCCAACCTGTAATGAGTTATGTTTATCACTTATTTTCATCATTATTACCAAGTCATTCTGGTTCTTTAACCAATTACTGTAAATTTATTTGCCTATATCCAATGTAATCTCAATTATTCATCTTGCACAACTTATATGTTTATGTGTAAAAAAAATTTTCCTGGATAAATTTCCCTTTGAAAGATAAAGAACTCTTACAGTACATGTAACATTTTAAAATTATTCCACATCATTTTGCATATGAAATGTGTCTAAATATTCAAAGTAAGAAGCTTCCAATTCAAAAAGCAATAACCTTATGATTCATTAATGATCTAGCAAAATTATAATGGCCACAGATATGAACAAAAAACATGACCTATTCAAAAATTTATAGTGACTATGCATATGCAGTGTAATCTGAAATTATTATTTATATTTGCATTTATGCAGCCTATGTATTTTAAAGACATATCTATTCTAATTGGGGAATTTAAAAAGAATTTTTAATTTTTTTTTTTTTGTTATAACAAAATAGCTTATTCAAGAAGACTTGGAATCTAAATTTATTTAAATTAACAGAGTGAATATGAAAAGAAAAAAATTATATATATTTTTAATAAATTTTAATTTTTTTGTGTGTCTGTAATGCAAAATGGTATTACTCTAGCCTTTTTTTTTTAAACATCACTGCTTTTTGTCATGTATATAGATATTGTCCCATTGTTTTTTAACATCTATAAATGATTAAAATTAAAAAAAAATTGGAAAATATTTACTACAATGGAAGAGTAGCATTGTAGTGACTTACATATCAAATATTATATCACGATTAGTTATTTAATTTAATGTAAGATATTAATATAAATTCTAGTTTACGCACCAACAGTCTCTCATTGTGCTGAAGAAATGGGGAGTTGATCAGACCAAACAGTATTTTAAAAATTGCCTTGGCAGGCTTTATTACTGTGATTGGAAAATGAACGAAAGTTGTGTGTGTAAATTTATTTATGAGCAAGAAATGATAGATAGAGGTGCATGTTTGGCTGAATTTAAAAGAATAGATGGCATTTGATACATGTTTCTTTGTAAAAAAAAAAAAAACTATCTGGAAGATAAACATTGGAGCATCCATATTGTTACTAAGTGAACAATATGTTCAAGACTGTAAAGTTCTTGTAGATTTAGCACATGTAATTCAATCGCTACTGTTATATTTTGATAAATATATAATTCCTGAATCTATATTTTGATGATTCAAAGTTTTAATTACTTTGTAAATTTAATTTCAAATGAACTTTTCATAATCTGTAAATTCAAACTATAATTACCATTCACATCCATTTATTCTTTTTATATTTTCTCTTGATACTTGTTTGTGATCCACTGTAATAAAACCACTTTTAAATCAAGATTGTTCTTTTGATTGATTAAAATCCAAAATTCTCTATAGAAGATTTGTAATTATCTAGGTAAAGGCCTTGCTTAAAACTGAGAATAGCTGTATTTTCTAATATCTTTTTTATCATCTGGTATATCTTAAATCATTTTGGCATTTGTTATATAGTTTTGCTACCAACTTTTCAAGTTTTTTATCTACTTTTTTTTAAGATAGGAATAATAATTTCATCTTTTCCTGAAGCTTTTCCTTTTTACATAGATTTAATTATGTCTCACCTCTTAATTTAAAATACTTGGCAATTTACAAATTATAGTAAAATTATAGATTTTTTGTTTGTTTGTTATATACCTTATACAAATTGTTTTTTCAGTAATAGTTCTATCTTTTTATTGCTGAAATAATTCTTTCTTCTCATTTCAAGACAGTTTTATACTTTTGAGATATTTCTTTTTGTTCTGCCACTTGCAATTCATAATTTTATATTTTCTTATATCTTTTTTTCAATTTCTTTTAGAACACTAGATATTCAATTTTTTTAGAAACTTTTTTAAATTTTTTCCTATTTCTTATTTTCTTCATATTTTGTCTTATCACAATAGAAAGTTTACTGATAGATTATTGCTTGTTTTTTTTTTTTTTTTTATATCAGCTGTCTTATTTTGCATTACTTAATAGAGTATCAATTATCTTATTGGTTTTTTTCAAATCTGAATTATGTTCAACTCCGTTGATATTCTAAAAACAATTAGTAAGTTTTAATTCAAATTCATTAGAATGTGTATGATGTTAGTAATATTACTTGTTAATATTGTGTTAATCGTTTTTTTTCTCTAGTTTTGCATTAACATTTCCTGTATTGAATCTATTAAGAATAATCTAATCTTGAAATACATATTTTCTGTTAATCAAAATATAATCCAATTCTTCTGTACCATTATTTGGATATTTTCATGTCCATTTTTTGATTAGCCTTTTTCACAATTAACATCTACTTCTTCATTACAGTGAGAACTTCTTAGGGTATCACTTTCAATTATCTCTCTCTGGTATCTTTCATTAAATTAAATAACTAATCTTATCATCTCTCTGATGCAACATCATTCTTCACAATGTTTACTTATCCACTTTTTATTTATAGTGAATCCTATTCTAATTGCCCTTTCAATATTTGTGCCTTTATAATAAAGTAAATGACCACTTTTCAAATCAGTTATTGCTTCACCATAACTTTCCAAAGTTTAACAATGTTCCAATAAATATTAAATAGTTCTTTTGATTCATGTAATTGTCTTTCATTTGTAACTGCAATTACAAGTAGCTAAATCAAACATGTTCATAGAATTGGATCCTGCAACCACAAGCAGAACCCTTTGGCCATCAACCCTCCGTTGATTGATGACTTTACAGTCTTCTTGGAATAAGGGCTATAATTTACTTTTGTTTGTTGTGATTACGAATATCGAATTTTAAAAAAAAGTTATTTACCTACATAAATTCTTTCTCATTAAGAAAAATCAACTGTTGTTCCTGTTAAGAACTATCAGGCAACTGAGAAAAAAAGATCATATACTTCATTGATCTTAAACTTATGAGTAAAAAGCCATTAAATTTACTCCACTAGCTGATGACTGTTGTAGAGCAATTCATCCATGTTAGTTTATTTTATGAATAATCACAACAATAACAGCTCCAATGAGTCAAGCATGTATGGAGTCAATATTAAGAATTTGCTTTGCTCTGTTCCTCAAAGAGAAATTAATGGGTCTATTTTCAGTTAGCAGCGAATGCCTTTCTGCAGTCAGGTTTTAAATGAAATTGACTAAATGGTACAGTAATGTTTTTTTCATGTCTGATAAAGTTACTTTTCTTATGGCTCATTACATTTGTAAATGTTAATTCATTCTTAAGGTACTACATAAAAGTAATTATTGATATTATACTATTTTAAAAATAAATAATATATTCAGGAAATTTTCTAGCTTTTTGAAGACTTAATGCATAAATGACTCGATAAACAAACAAATATTAAAAATTATATTAAAGATATAAACTTATATTTGAGGTTTAATATGAAAAATCACTCATTTTGTTTAATTTCTAAAGCAACTACCTTTTAATTGTAAATCATTGAAGAGAATAAGTGATTAGGATGAATCAATATAGTTATATCAGTAAATAAAAAGAAATAATATCTTTAATAATATTAAAAGGAAATATTCCATCAGAAGAATTTTTTTTTATAGTTTTATATATATGAAACAATAATTTGTTCTTACATAGGAGCTTTTTTTTTTTTTTAACATTTTTGATTCTATGTTATGATGTTTGTAAAGTCAATAAAAATAAATTCATTACCAATATGGCATTATTAGAAAATATATGTATTAATAACTAAAGATAAAGAGTTCAGTTAGACAAAGAAAAAGAAAAGTTGTGAAATTAACATATACAAAAACTAATGTAAGTAAATAATTTAAGGTGTACAAAGAGGTCTTTCATCCGAGAAATAATAAATGGATGTTTTTATTTAATAAGGTATTTCAATGATAGTGTACATTTTATCATTATCTTTTTATTTGGAGAAATTAGACATCAAGTTCCAAAAAAAGAAAAAGTAGTCAAAGAATTGTCTTACTTGATTTACAGATTAAAGTTCTTTATGTTATGTTATCTTTAAATGTTGGAAAGGCTTATATACTCTGCGCTTCAGGTTTATTATGTGTTTATATCAATGAAACAAAATGAGTCTGATATAGAAAATAAAAAAATATCTAAATAAGATATGTAACAATAATTATTATATATCGAGTATAATTTCTTTTCGATATTGTTTTGTTATCCATATCTGTATATTTCAGTATGAATAATATTAAGGATTGAAATAAACATATAGATATATTGAAAATAATGTATTTTTTAATATATTATTATAAATGTATTATTACATAAAACTTTATTTATATAATCAATATTTATGTATATTTATCTTTTCCATATGTGTGTGTGATGAAACTTCCCATCCACTACTTATTGTAACAGTCAGAATCGTCTATCTCGCTAACACACTGCAGAATTCAAACCCCAGACACGAAACTGAACATTCCAGAAGGGGTTGCCTTCTAGATATACTAAGTTTTAATCTGATGCTACTACTAGTATAATCTTTTACCGGTGCCTGGTGGTCAGGGAGAAACAAAAGACTCTATACTAAAAGAAGCTTGGGTGGCTAATTAATGTCTATGGATTTACAAAAGAAATGCAGAAAATATTCTACCGTCCCCTTATATCCCCTAAGCACCGGCTCCCTATTAAACCGTTCCTAAAAGGGATTGTGAACTCCAAAACAAACATGATACAGCGTAAAGATTTATTTATTTTTCTTATATCAATAGTTGTTCATTATCAACACAAGAGGGCGCCAGATACGATGATTTGATTCATAATTTAATTTCTCGCATCACCTTACGTCATATCAAAACGATTTTGAAGTCTAATCCCTGCCCATAAGCTCAAACTCCCAGCATGGACCAATAGGGGTCACTCAGGGTCGCGATGTGATTGCCTTCAAGACTATTATTCTGGCAAATGACACAATATTAACCAATGGATAAGAAGATCGGTTGATTAACAGATCGGTCCAAGCATTGGACGGGATCATTGGTTATTTATAACTAATACGAATGTTCGGTTGAGGCATCATTAGAATAAACAACTAGACGCTTATAATATCATCCCCCTTTATCATACAATCCAATAGAATTATTTATACTAGCTCTATTGACATTTACTTATAGTTATTAATAATAGGCCCTCCCAACTCTTAAACCTATGTTAACTACATAATAAGTAAACATCGTGACTTACGGCACGATGTTTATGAATGAAACTTAAAAGAGATAAAAAAAAAAACAAAAAAAAATATAAGAAAGACAAATTTAAAAGTAAAATAATTAATTGCATGAATAAATGCTAACAATAATAATAACTTCAAAAAAAATATATTTAATTATAGAAAATGATTTGAGGAATGCTCGACTAGTTTAAATAAATAAAAAAAATTTATTGATTATAAAAAAAAATGAAACATTGATTAATAGCTTTATTTGCACGCACATACGCGCATTCTCGCACTCGCACAGAAAAGAACATATTATGCATAATAAACATGGCTGATAAAATGTATTTCCTCTTATTACATTTTGAAAGTAGGTGTGTGTTATATTTTATCTGCGAAAGAAAATAATAATTAGGATCAAAGTTCATAACTGGAAAAGTCCTAAGATTTAAATATGATGGACTATGTAGCATCTGATATTTTTATTTACGAAAGTTGAGATTAAAATAATAAGATTTAATATATGAGAGATTACGGATCATTTTATATTTGATTTACGAAAGTCGAATTTAATTAATTATGAGATTGCCTTTTAAGTTTACGTAAAGAATGAATGGAAGCGTTATAAAAAAAAAATGTTTACCTAGGATTTTGCTTAGTCTTCTGCTGCTTCTAGTTTGGTGAGGGTTCGAACCTGATAGATGAGGTTTCCATAATACATGGTTATTCATTTCACATAAGTTCAGCGTAGTATGTTTGGACGATTCTTGTATATCAAATGGAACAACATCCTTAGACTGATTGGAGCACTATGTTCGGACGGTATTGTTGTTGATCATTCATAGCTGTGGAGATGTTCTGGCGGCGGAGCGTCGGTCAATCACTGAAGGGTTTTCTAGCCCATCATGACGATCGACGCTCTAAATGTTAATTTCACAGTGATCATATTGGATAAACCGGATAGCAAAAAAAGAAAAGTTCTAGTTGTAGCTTCCGGAGGAATTTTAAAAAAAACTATAAGCAGAAAAAAGGTGTAAAAAGAAAGTGTAAAAGACTCCTTCTTTAGATTTAGATTCATATTTATATGGGTTGGTTATTATCTGAGGATCGAATCTCCACCCAGAGTTCAATATTCTTTGAGTTGTCGTTGGGGTCCGTGTCCTACGTAATGTCCACTCAATCCATATGCTTGAGGCAATCTTAGGTTTATGCAATCTCATATTACAATCTCAGTTAGAAAAATTTCATACTTATTCACACCTTTTATGCATACATGTGTGCGTGTTTTAAGAGAACAATTTAACTTACATTAGTTTAAAAGTCGAGCATTTAATCTGTCTCAAAATCACTTCTATAAGCTTTTAACTTTCACTACAGTTATAATCTAAAACAAACCCCTTTTAATTACCCCCGCGGCATATACAAGTAGAAATCACTTATTGAGATTTAAAATGGCATATTAGTAGTACTTTATATTTTATATATATTTTTTTTTGTTTTTCTTTTTAGAGAATATTATTATAATAGATTATATGAAAGCCTTAACTATTTAATCAGAAATATTAACATTTTATTTTACAGTGTATTTTATAACGCATTGAAAGAAAACTACATTTATTTTTTATCATAAGTTGAAAGTGAAAGAAGAGAAAAAAATATAGAGTGTTTACATTGCTCGTGTGTGTGCGTATATACCTGTACCGACTTTGTCTCGGTACAATATGTATATCGACCGAGACAGTGATAGGAATTTAAGAGATCAAATTTAGTTTTAAATAATTTCACAAAATTTATTTATATAAAGTATATATATAACGCCACTGTCTGCTTATATGAGACAGGGACGCATATTAAATAATTGTTGGCATTATATTCCAATAAATGACAAAAAGGTTTTAAAGCAAAGTGATATATTCTATTCCTCGGGCTAATAGCATTACGATAATGTGCTTGATGAGATAGGAACATGTGCGAGGTGCTTTGAGTAATTATACAAGTTTAAGAAAATATTTGAAATTAAGTGTTATAAAATATTTATTGATTTCGAGAATAGCACGGACAAAAGCTTACTAAGCAACAAAGTGGGAATGTGATCAAGGCATTTATTTGATAATAATAATAAAGTTACATTTGGGAGGTCAGTATTGCTAATAATGAATTTATTAAAGTTGGAGGGTGTGACATGTTTAAGTCACAGATGCTTTGTAAAAATAAATATAAAATAAAAGAATATTGAATATCCGGAATGACTACGGAGGGCATCTCGCCGCTAACCCGTAGGAAAGTATTGTTATGAACAGCCGAAACTTAGCAACTGAGTGACGATTGCATTTAATTCCCAGGTATGTCATTTGTGGACACACTCTGCCTGGAAACCGCAAGAAGCGAAGAGAACGGACTTAGCCGTGTAAAGAATCCTTGGAAAAATAAACAAAGCGGTCTCAACAACCAATTCATTTACCAGCAATACGAGACTAGTGTATATAAAACATACTAAATGGGTTTTACTTGGATTAAGAGAAATGCACAATCAAATTCCTAAAATTCATTTAAAAGGGTCCGCACATTCTCGACGTCAATGATGAACGTTGTAATTAAAGTAGAACACGGTAATTAAAATAGGAAAATGCATGCTTGCGGGTTTGAAAAGTAAGTATAGATTTATATACACAATCATGCATTAGGGGACATATTGAATCATTGACCTCGCACATACTCTCATATTAGATTAAAATCAATAACGTAGATTTTAAACTATGTGATTATATTATATATTAAAGAATAGAATCGCCCTCGAACGAGTGATTTGCAAGATAATAAAATTGGAAATTATTTAGAAATTTAAAAATATGCCTTCATAGCGGCGTCTTATTTTCAACAAAAGGAATAATTCACTCGGTCAAAGACGATTCTGACACATTATCATAATAAAATAACAGAAAGCTTAATAAATAGAAAATATTAACCCAAGGATAGAGAGCAAAAATGTTGAGTATATTTAAACACGTTAAAGAAATACATAATGAAGTTATGTGAAATATAAGAAAAACAATTTAAAATAGCTATAGCATGTTAGTTATCACAAGAGCTCTTGGGTTAATTTAGGGTTACCTCTGGAGAAGCATTTTAGGTAGATTGATGGTCGGCAGGTTTTTATATAATTTAACAGCAAAATCTGGAAATGTTCATATTTTTGGCAGCAGCAGCAGTTCCAGGGTTCCTTGTGTGATAGCTTCCGATGGTCTACGGCAGCATATGGCCATTCCGGAGAGAAATAGCCTTCTTGCGCTCTACTCCATCATGTCAAGATTTACAAATTACTACAATAATTTTGGTTAGAAACATTAGACCTCAGAATGATTTCTCTTAGAAACATTAGAAAGGAGAACAAAAGAAAACTGTCGTTTTTATAGTGGAATTTAACAATAGAACTGCCCTGGGGTGTTACAAAAATATATCGGACTTATCAGCTGTAATTAAATCTATACGAATGTCTAAAGGAATTCAACAAAATTTTAATTAATTTCTTTTGTCAATTTCCCCTTCGACATTCGAATTACAAACTAGATTTAATTAAAAATTACTTTTACTAATTAAAGAAAACCTTAAGTGGATAGCTGCTGTTTTTAGATAAACTTATATAACATTAACTAATTAAACTATTGTCCCTCATTTATTTTAACAGAAATATTTGGAATAACTTTTATTAAATTAAACGAAAATTATTTTACTTTTAAATTACAATATTTGAATCTATTTACTAAACGAATATTTAGTAAATGAATTTTATTTTAAATCAAAAATATATTACGACAGTAATATATATTTGTAAATAGATTCAAACAAAGTAACTTTAACAATTTATAATTTTGATATGTTTTAAAATGCATATCATAGTGTGTGCGCAATTATGACCTATATAACCTTTTAAATAAATCTAAATTATGTGAACAAATACATAATCTATAATCTTTTATTTATTTGGGAATGAGTTATATATATAATACGAGCATTGTACTCGTGGTTTAAAATTAGGCGGAATTTTCGGTATATAAGCATATTACAGACACACTATGATAGATTGGGGTTCAAACTAAAGTATGAGGGTAGGAAATAGGTGAGAAAAGGGGAAATGAACATCTGCAAAGCAGACCTTACTGTTTCATTATATGCTAACCAAAAAACTTTTAAACAAAATTAGAAACAATAAAATTCCTAAGTAATTATCATTAAAAAAGTATGGAAAAAAAGTAAATTTCAATATCCAAAAAAAAATATTGCTTTATTATTGGTTCATAATTTCTAATTTATCATTAACTAAGTTTAAAATTCCTTCTTCATTGATAATTTCTTTGTATTCCTCACAAAATTCTCATTCAAACCGTATATAATACTTCTTATCTGAAATAATCCATAGCTTCAGGATTTACAAAAGTAGTAGCTTAAAAATTCTTCATGTTTATCTTGTACCCCAAAAGTTAAAAAAATCTCAAGGACGTTAATAAGAAAAAGATTCATCCTAATAAAAGATACAAAATAAATCATTTCCAGAAGGTGAATATGCATTTATAATCATAGCAATTGGCTTTTTGTCTATACAAAATTAGAAATTGAAAGCTACTGTCTGTGTCAGTGATAAATTGAAGTTTCCTCTCTTCATTTTGTATTTTTTGTGCACACCAGTGATGCTATCTTATTATATTTACTGTCCACAGAAATATAATTTATTCACATATAACTCATTTGCTAGCTATAGACTTGAAAATAATGTGATGCAAGATATGGCAAAACTACTGACTCCACAGCGTGAGTACAAAGGCATAGTCAAGAATGGGGATTTGATTCTTTGCCAGCATTCAATTCCATGTGGTATACATAACCATTGTGGCTATTACCATACACACCACTTGAAACCTCTTTATGGGTTTTAAGAGTTCATATTTTCACATGGCACTATGCCCAATAAATTTTGTGATTCCTTTATCAACTGCAACCTTTCTGTACATCTGATAATCAACCTTAAAATTTACATTGCACTGCTCTATAATACCCTAATTTTATATATAAAAATCATTACTTGTTATACAACCCAAACAAGCAAGTATAAACACTAATTAATTATTAAACCTTTTGAAAATCATTATTTCTATAAAAGAAGTTTGCCTCAAATTTGGATCAGAGCCCCAAAAGTACATTTTACATAAATCACTACTTTCATTATATTAGAATTTGAATACAAATATAATTTATATACACCTGGGTCTCGTTTTATGCGATAGATAGGTTCCTCAGAAAACACGCACAAAAATAGGGGGTGGGGGTTGTAATTTTAAGAAATCGCATAAAAGCAAGAAGGAAAAATTACTTTAAAATTTGCATTAAAAAAATAAGGAAATAAAGTATGACTAATAAAAAATTTCAAATATTTGGAAAAAAAAAATACAAAACAAACTTCTTTTATTAATTACAGGATTTAATTTTACATTTTTTCATACATAAATCATTAGCGGTTGTTTGACTATTTGACAATATGCGTTCATTTGGGAAATGTTAAGAAATCAGATTCATCATATGACATACAACCAGCGCCACTTTCAGTCTTGAGCTGTGTTAATGATTTTTTGTTTCTATATTAAAAAAATGAGATTGTAATCAAAACAAAAAGATTATAGATTATCATTAGAAAGATTATTTTCAGTTTATAAAATCAATAAAATCTTTGTTATTATTTATTTTAAAAATTTAAAAAATTATTTATTTCTGTTATAATTAACAAAATACGTTTTAAAAGTTTAAAATTTTTGACTATTTATTGCAATATTTTTATATGTAAATATAAATCTATTATTATTATTTACTCATTAGCAGTGTTCCCTCTAATTTTTTGTGACCTGTGTGCGCACTTTTTTAAGTGTGTCAGTTTTTTCAAAAATAAAAAAATTTTGTGCGGCAATTTAAAAAAGCGCATATAATAAAAAAAAAGAATACAAGAATAGTATTAATATTCAGACAAATTTTGTACCTACTTATATGCATTGATTCAATCTTACAGCATACCACTTGTAAGTTGTACTACATACATTACAACGGAACACAATGAAAAAACTACTCTAAAATCAAGTCAAATCATTAGTTCGTGAAGACAGAATTTAGCTGATTACTGTAGCTTCCCTTTTCCATTCAAATGAAAAATAAGAAAATTTAAATATTTACAATGTAAAAACGTCTGCTTCTAATTTTTTCAATTAACACATTTGTCAAAACAAACAAAAAACAACAATTCACAATTACTTATAATTGAACAATTCTAGAATTAAGGATTACATTTGTTATTAATGGCATTTATTTTATAACTTCTCTCTCCTGTCTTTTGGTTTTAACCATTCTGTATAAACTTTACTTAAATTTATATTGTTTCCATCATTCATATATGATTTTACTCTCATCAGCATATCCATATGGTTTTCTTGCAATCGATTTCTTTGTTTTCTTTTAATCAAATTCATCAAACTAAAACCGCGCTCGCAATCTGCACTACTGGCCAGAAAAGTGCCTCCAATATCTAGTACTTTGGATAGATCATTAAATTGTTCGTTATTCAAACTAAACATAACCATTTCTTCAAAATCTTTTATTTGTTTAATTTTAATTTTTTCCCGCACTGCATATTTAAAATCGTTATACTGTTCGCTTATAACAGATTTATCTGTAAGAAAAGCATTATATTTTAAACACAATTTTTCAATTTCTGCTAGTCCGTAATTAAAATCACAGGATAATAAACTGGAAACATTAAAGGATATCCAATCTTCTACTTCATCCGTTGGAAACCTTTCTTCCAAATTTTCACATAATAAATTACTAAATTTTAACATATCATCTAAGTTTATAGTTATATTTAAATACATTAGCCTTTTTTAAAAGCATGCTTATTTTATTGTTCCATGCCATGTTTCCAATATGTTTTTTCTTGATTTTATTAATTTTTTCATGAGCAAATTGAAAAGCATCTATGGGTGTTAGTTCACGGCATTGAAAAATTTGACATAAAGCACTGAGTTCTTCTAAAATTGAAGACAAAAGTTCTAAATTTATTTGAAATTCAATGTTGCTTAACTTTTTCAAACAAAATTTGGAAATTGGATCATCTTTATCTTGATTAAAATATTCAATTAATGATTCATAATTTGTGATAATTGCTTTTATTGCAAAATGTCTTGATAACCACCTCACCTCATTAATAGCTTGGAAAGCTATAGATTTATTTTGTGAAGCTTCAATTATCTCTTTAAATTTACTTGTTTTTGTCGCGGATCTCGAGAATAATGTATAAACAGTTCTCACCACTGTTTTTATTTCTCTTGTGGCTTTTACTTCTTTCCATGCATCCGGAATACATAAATTTTCTCCATGTGCAACACAATGTTGTTGCACCAAATGTGGTACATTCTGCTTTAATTTAGCTGCTTCACCATATCGTTTTCCAAGCATTACGGATGCACCATCAGATGTAAACATAACCAGATTTTGCAAATCAATTTGGTTATTTTCATAAAATTGTAAAATTGCAGAAAAAATTGAAGAGGAATTGCATATCTTTAATTGGATTATCCCACCAAAAACAGTTTTATATTGATCACATTTTCTAAACTTAAAATATAAAATTAAATATATGGTTGTAGAAATGTCTGTGCTTTCATCAACAATTAAAGTATGAAAATGTGCCATTTTAATTTCATTTATTATTTCATTTTTTACAACAGTATTCACCCCTTCCAAAAATGAAAAAGCATAGTTTTTACTATGCCAACTTTCTGGAATATGGACGTATTTTGCCATGTGGTTATTTATTTCTCAAACTGAAAGCAGATATGTTCATTTTAATTACCAATAATAGATTAACAATTAAAATTTTTACTTCCTCAGGATTTGATTTCTTTTTCTCGCGATCTTCTGGCGTTTCTTTTAAAAATCGTACCAAACCAGTTGCTGATAATGAAGCATTCTTATTTTTTAGTTTTTGTACACTTTCTAAGTGTGATTTACTAATTAAATGCCGTTTTAAAAAATCCAATTTCCACACGCAATCCCACATTTTTTCACTAACAAAATCACTACGTACCTCTCCGTCTCGGCAGTAATTACAAATTACACCCTTTTCTTCATTAAATACGAATATTTCTTTTAACTGAATTTGTAATTTATCATGACTCTTCAGAGTATCAGTTTCCACGAATTCATTAAGCCGCTCAATTTTAAATTCATTAGCTGTTCTTTTTCTTTTCAAACTCATTTTTAACCCTATACTGTAAAAATACTTTTAAAAATATTTATTTTCACAAAATTATATCACTGAAACACATATATTCAATAATTAAAGCTGGTAATGATTTTGAATTTAACAAAAATATGAATTTTAACACTGATAAAAGATGATCCAATAAAGATGATCCAATCTTTACGTATGGCGTACAAGTGTTACGGTAATTCCCAGCCTCGTTTGATGTGATGTATTATGGCTTCTCCTTAAACGAAGTCAAGAATATCTCAGCAATTATGCCCAGATAAACCTGTTAGCTACTTTATTTTACAATAAATGTGCTGCCATCTATACCTATACACAAATACTATAGTTGGCAGTTTATTTAAATCTAAAACTACATTTGATTCAATTTTTTTTTCATTTTTTTTTTAGATATGAATTTCATATGCAGGTGCAATTTTATTTTCTACATGGAAAAAAGTTTTTGTGCGCGGGAATATTTTTCATGTGCGCTATGTTTAAAATTTATGTGCGCGCGCACAGCTTAGAGGGAACACTACTCATTAGTATAAGTAGGTTATTACATAGAAGCTAATATTCTAATTGCAGCTTCAGGCCATATTCACGTTAGCTGCTAATATAACGTTATATTTTTGAAAGAAAAAAAGTATTTCAAGTCAAAATAAGTTATTAATAATTTAAATTTTTTGATATCTAATAAATATAGTGAAATATGAAAGATATTAAGAAGAAACACGAATCGCATGACTTCAAAATCGCATTAAAATAATCCGCATAAAACGAGACCCAGGTGTACTATACAGACACAATAGTACAAACACATTAATAAATTATACATTTATCAAATAATAAAAAAATTTAAAGTAATGATATTCAAATAATAAAAAAGTCTAAAATTGAATATTTATGTGTATTATGTTTATTTTTGGGATGAAGGCCTTGAAATTACAAAATCGTCTAAGCATGTTGAATCCATTTTATTAAGCACTCTGGCTGATGAAAAATTTGTGCCTTTGTCTGCTTCATGCAATCTAGTAAGCTGAGCAGAAAAAAAAAATTAAATGAACTTATTAATAAAAAAATCGAAATTTTGTCTGATTTTAACATGCCATGCCCCATTTTAAAAAGGAACTCAAGCCGCAGAGAATGATGATATTGATATATACATAGTCCATTTGGTTTTACCGCAATTTTAAAAAGAAGATAAGGAAATTTTAAATTTAAATAATCAGCGGCAGCGATACTAACTTCTACGAAATAGTTAAAACATAAACCTAATGTTCATGGCCAGGCCCACTGCATGACTAAGATGCATCTTTGTGCAAGGTAAATTTTAGTGTCACCCACCTACCCAATTCTATGGAATAAAATTTTTAAATTAAAAAACATTTTTCCCAGCGCTTTAGCAAGAAAAACTTGAAAATATAGTTTTAGTCAATTAATGTGTTCACTAAAAACCATACATGTTTTGTTCATTTATTTCTATAAAAATAAACACGAAGAATAAAACATATACTAAAATAAAACATTTATGTTTAAAAAAAAATTGAAACAATAATACGTTAAAAGAAAAATATCTTTTTAATTAGCCTATTCATTCAGTGTACTGAATGTTTTTATATAAATAACTAAAGGGATTTGAATTTAGGATTTTTCAGTCTGTATTCATCCTCTACTCTATTTCAAATGATCAACACACGATGTATATGATCATGTGTGTTGGTTGCTTGTGATGGAGCAGAGGAACAATATAGACTGAAAAATCCTACATTCAAATCCCTGTAGTTACTTAAATATTTATTTAGTAAATTTTAAATTGTTTTTTCCCCCGAAGTTTCTATGTTATTTTGTGGACAATCCAATGAAAATGCTAGTACAGATATGAAATATCTGCAAATAAGACAATTTTACACTGCTCTTCTTGGGCCAGCTATGATATTACATAAGTAATTAAATAATATATGTTATCAAATGGTATGTACATCCAGAATATGATTCTTTGGAATGCTCCAATTTTGATCTCCATCCTGCTGCTAGTCAGTAATTCATTAAAACTTAATCCTTGTTTGTTTGAAAGCCCATTGAAACTCTTATGCATAAACTTATTCATGTTTTTTATTATCAAAATTATTTTCTTTCAATGATAAAATATTTATCTATTATTTAATTTTTTATATGATGTCCACTATTAATAACTAATTTATTATATATATTTAATCTGATATTTTAAATTTTCATACTTACATTATTTATTGATCACATAACTTTACTATTTTATTAGAACCATTAAGCATCACATGATCACTATCTCTTATACTAGCACATATTTGTTTATAAACAAAGCAATATGGAGAGTTTTGCTTTGTTTATTTTATTAGAACCAGCCAAAATACATCAATTTTAAATAACACGACTGATAAAACTCTTACATCCCATTTGCACCTTCTTGTTAAAACATTGTTTTAAATATCCTTTTATTTCTCATCACATTTGCAATGTTAAAATATCCTTAGTTTTAAAAATCCTTTTGTTATTTTTAATTTACAGAAAATTTGTTTACATTTTCTATTTAAAAAAGTAATTTCACTTATTTTTGTTCCATAAAATTTATTTATCTCATGTATAATTTTATTTTTTATCACTTATTAATAACCAAGTTGTATTATATACATATTATACACTTTATTATGGAGTTTGACTAAGAGATAATTAGGCAAGAAAAAAATGTCATTCTTATTCAGATTATTTATTCAATACATTTTTAGAAGTCATTAAAACTCCTTGCAGTTTATTTTGTTTATTCATAGGTTACATCATGAAACTTGACAAGAATTAAATATTTTGTTTTGCTTAAGTTTGCATTGTAAGTGGATTATGCATCAATTATGAGTTTTTAGCAAGCAAATAAGTAAAATGCTAATATTGTATTTAAAAATTAAAAGAAAGATAATATCATTATTAAAAATAGGAAAAGCTATTTAGTCAAACTCGTAAAAAGATAATACTGGACAATAATAATAAAAAAGAGAAAGATAACACTATTAAAAAAAATGTTGGCACAACACAGCATCAAACCCAGGCCTAACATATCTGGGGCAGACACTCTACCAGTACTCCCAAGTGACAAACACCTTTAGATCTTGTAATACATTATTGATAATTTCATTATATACAGAATTACTGTAATTATGATGCAATATTTTTAAAATAAGTTTTATATTTAAATAAATTATTAATAATAATATGTTACTTTTTATATAAATTAGAATATTTAAATAAAAATGATTAGGAAACATTTTTATTTATATATAAATTTTATCAATTATAGTGAAGAAAAGGCTATCGGTCTGTTCAGTTTTGTGCAGTGGTAATATGAAATATATTTCAAGACTAGAGCAATTCCCACAATAAGTTTAAATAAAGAAATATTTCTCTTATGTTTAAATAATAAATATGGACATCCCAACCTTCACATATAAGTTTTCTTAATTATCATGACAAAGTGGCAGCTGTCTGTATGGTTTAGTGTAATGATAAGAGTATATATGTATTATATTTTAAACTCATATCTAGAAATTCGAAGCCCGGGTAATTGTCACAAATAAGTTCAAGTAAAGAAGTATTCCTCTTATATCTAAATAAAAAATATTTACACTCAGAATGGATTTCTAATAATGATTCGAAAATATAAACAATTTTATTTACATATAAATTTTATTAATTATATTGATGTAGCACACTTGCAATGCAGCTACCCTGATCACAACAATTCTTTTAAACCTAAGAGAATTATTAGTGCCCCATTCAAGTGACCAAATGATTGAGCTTATACATGCATACTAATATATATGCGTGCATTTCAATATTTGTGCTCTATACATTTAATTTATACAGTATAATATTTAAATTAAGTTGTATTGTAAATATATGTGTGTATTTATATATTAAATGGCATCTATTATTTGTATATATTTGTGTATTACTGTCTTTTACATCTGCTTAGATTGGTCCATGGAACAAAATATATCAGATTGCCAGGAGATTACAATGGAAAAGTGTTTTGTTTTTATTTGGTTAGAGCAGGTATCTGGAACCAGCAGCACCAAAGCCATATGCCTCTCATTAGTGGAAAAAGTGTGACTCTCTTATTTTAAATAAAAAGTAGAATAGTCTCATTTAGAAGGATTCTCTAGAATGCTGATAATATTATGGAAAATCTTTAAGACCAATTAATGTTTTCATCTTTTTTACTGACATGAGATTTTTATCGATGAATGTTGGGTTGAGTGATTTGGATGAACATTGTAAGAGGTCTTTTATCTTGAAGAAGTGTGCTTGCTTGAGAAGTTGGACACAAATTATAATATAAAAATGACAGCCCTTATTAGAAGAATATTTTTGAGAATGAATGAAATGAAACTGGAAACTATATTTGGGCAAGACATTGAAAGTTTTAATGAGGGATTTACAATAAATAATATAAAGAGCTACTGTTACAAGATGTCAAACTAAATGCAGAATATGTGAAGTTATATTATGATTTGTGGATAGTTTATTAGTCATTGCAAAATTCTTCTTTATAAGTATTTTTTTTTTCTTTTTTGCTAATTAGAATGGTCATACTTGTTTATAATTGATTGGTATTGGTGATTATAATGTAGATATGAATGTGTTTAAAATCACAATATATACTTGCAAATAAATTCAGAGAATCCTTAGTCATTGAGTGTTATCTCACAACTTCACAGTTTGATTAATTGTATATGCTGAATGGGAATTTGGTTCCTAATCTTGCAGAGATAACCAACATTTTGTGTGACAGCATGCTTTATGTAGTATATATTTTTAATTCATTTATATTGTATTGTTGAATTACTTTACAAGTGTGGAACATTGAAAGGAAAAGCATTTATTATATATGGCCACATGATACATGAAATTTTAATTAGAGGTTAGTTGCATTTGGAAAGAAAAATAAGTTGATGTTTGGAGTAATCCTAGGATCAGCAACAATGAATGTATATATATATATGTACACATTATTATGTCAGTGTTAGATGATATTTATAGTATGAGAGTGTGAAGATAAATCTAATTTCAGTCAATAAAATATAATTTAATGATAATCTTGGTTGGTGTTTTAACATTTGTTTGTTAACCTCTATGATTTACTTCATTTGTTTCATCTGTACACAAAACATGGTTCTTATGATACCAATAACCAAATAATATATATATATATAATGTTTTCACGGTTGTATGATATAGATAAATTATTTTTTGGGTAAAACCATGTATTATTTTCTATTATATACCGCCATTGTCAAGGTAAACTCTTGAAAAAAAAATTGTTTGATCTCAAACTGTAACGTGACTGAGTGTGAGATGAAGCATGAGTATCAGCTTGAAATAGTTTAGTATTCAGAATATGAGGTTTATCAAAATGTTTATTTCCCTCAGTTTTACCACCTATTAATTTAAAGTCAATATTAGAAGACAGAGATAAAATGAGAGGTTTCCATATGGCTGGAATACATTGTGCTTCATCAGCCCTATTTAAACCAGTAGGTCTCTTTAATATTTCAATTGACTCTCTCATGGTTCTCAAATCATACCTCTCCAAATTAGTAAGCATTTTTGTATTATCAAAGTCAGGTTTGTGACCAATTTCTAAAAAATGGGAAATAAAAACTGGTGTGTTAATTTTTTGATTAAAAGCATTTTTATGTTCCTTAATTCTGGCATTTATTCGTCTATTAGTCTGACCTATATAGCTTCTTGAGCACTGCGAACGTGGAATTTCATAAACTCCTTGGTGTTCCAAAAATATTCTGTCTTTAGATTTATGTAAAAAATTATCAATTCTCTTGCCAGTATATATATATTATAAAGCCAGACACAGAATGTAGAGGAGAATAAAGAATGCATCAAACTTGAATTATTAATAATTTAATAAATCAATTAAACATGAATCAACAGTTTCATAATGTTTACAAGTATACAATCACATATATATATATAAGCGTCATTACACATTTATACTAATATCATATGTATAAGCATTTATTACTTTAGTAATGTTCCAATTGTTTTTTTCCAATCATGCAACAAAGAATTTCTACAATAGAAGATACTAAATTAGACTTGTAGCAAATTTAATATCAAGTATTTTCCTTTTACAGACTTGTCTGCCTTTCCAAAAAAAAACTAGTATCAATCCATCTATTCAATTAAACTTCCTCTGGGAGAGCAGTTTCACCTAAGAGCAGCTATATTGATCTTAAATCTTAATTCCTTATTCAGTAGTCCAGTCCTATGCTCTTGTTTTGAAAAGTTTGTATCAAGTTAAATTAAAAATATGATCAATATATGAAATAGATGTAATGTATGCATATATAAATCAAATGCAGTATTTAAATTGTCAAATAGTTAAAATTGATTTATTACATTCATGGGTTTTTAAGTTATATTACTGCAGTTAAATATTCTAAAGATGTTCAATTATGAGTTAGCATGAAGCTAATATATTATTGTGTTTTAAACATAATAACCCTTGGAAATCTCTTGTTTATTGATTTGATTGATGATTGTTGAATTTATCATTCATTCTTTTAAAAGTATGTGTATGTGGACATTGCTCTCACGATTATCAGTTATCAATTGTGATGTTAGTGACTTTATAATGTAGTCAAGTGTTAATATGTACCAATAACTTATAACTTAATTTGAGGTAAGTTTGTCACTGAAAATGCTGCAGGTGAAATAGATTTTTAAAATATAGTTTGAAAGTAATGTTTTTAATTTAACAAAGAAATTTTAATTAATTGTAATAATTATAAGTTATGTTTAGTAGTTTGTTCATTTTTAAAAATTAATAAGGAAAGAATCAATTTAAAGTAAGTAAATATTGTATTTTAGAATATATTTCGAATTGTTTATTACATTTGAGATCTTTTGAAATGACTTCAAAATTTATAAAATGATAATGTTAGAATAATTTGATTTGGATTTCTTAATATGATACTTATATCTAAAAGAATTAAATTATTGTTTTTTTCTCAATAATCATTCCTTAGTATTAATTTTTAAATAAAATAATGTAAGATTTTAAATAATTCTTAGAATTTTATTTTTTATACATTTATTTATATGATAAACATTAAAACCTTTAGAGTTGAATTATATATTTGTAAGAAAAGAGAATTTTTTAAAAAGCATTGGTATTATGTAGAAACATACACTCCATTTGTAAAAAATATAATACTACAACAGGAAGTAAATATTTAGTCTAGATCAGTGTTTCTCAAAGTGGGCGGTACCGCCCCTCAATGGACGGTGAAGACTTCTTTGGGGGTGATAGTGGATTCAAAAGCATTTGGGAAGACATTCGGGTTGATTAACCCTTTCTCCAGATGCACCGATCGTTGGCATTGACTTACTCTCAAGCTGCTAATTTTTACATTATTTTGACGATTTTATGGGTATTTTATAAATTGTTTATGTGCAAGAATATATAAAATAAGGGGGATAGTCGGAGTTAATTTTAATGTTTTGCACATTTTTGATGGTTTTTTTATTTCTCTATTAACAAGTTAAAAGGAATGCAGGTTATTATTGTATGGCTAATTTTAAATTTTACTAATTGATAGAAGTGGTCGTCCTATGTATTATATTTTTTGTTAAAAAAATAAAATAATTTAAGACCAATATCAGCTGAGAGAATCTAAAAATTTGTCATATCTCGGATTTGTTTTTTTTGATTTGAATCTTTTATAGATGGAAAAAGCTATTTTCATTGTATTATAATTACAATTTATATGTAAAATCGAACTCCTTGAGGAATTAAAAGTCTGGGTGGAAAATGAAAAAAGTGAAAGATAAAAAGGTGTAAAAAAACTATATCAATTATGTTATGATCAGTTATGCAAGACATTGGAGATAACAGTTGTAATAGTGAAAGAGGGGTACTCAATTTGTATTGCTATAGGTGTGCTATAAAAGATTTTCAGCAAGTGATTAGGGGGGGGGGTCTTCTAAGTTTATTGTTTTCTTAGCTATGTTTTGTTTGCTGGGTGGTTAAGAGTTTGCTGAACTAAGAAAAATATTCTAGTTATAAAGCAGTTGAGAACTTTATGAAAGAAGGCAGAACTGAGCCTAGCTTCAAATTATAGTCTATCTAGAATTGCGTGATCGACTCTTGGTTGGCTGCTGTCATTATTATAATGATTTGTAAAGACAGTTGAGAAATATAAAAATGCCCAAATTTTATCATTAAAATGCTAATGAAGTAAACTCCCAATGTTAGTGCACTAGCCAGACTCCTACGCTGTTGTCATGTAGCCACCGATGCTAGCTGATGAACACCTTAATGCCTATGTTTTGCTATGAAGAAGGGAAGCCTTCACTACCTTGTTGTCATGGTTTATAGTGCACTTAAAAGTTGCTAAGTCCAGAGATGATTAATCGAAAGAAACCAGAAGGAAGCCGATGGTATAATTTTTTTTATTATTATTATCATTTTGTCTTGTTGCTGTAAATTTTATTGTATTTTTTTTATTATTTCTATTTTTTTTTTTTGTTTCTCTATAAATTATTGTTTGATTTTCCTACTTTAAAACAGTTCTACCAAATTAATTTCTGGAATGCTTGTGTGTGTGCTGAGGCGTAGATATATACATATTTGTTTGTTGTTGTTGTTGTTTACTTTTAACATACTGTTCTATTTGAGAAAAGAGAAACTTACTTTGCGTGAAATTACTATTATTATTTTTACATTCATATCGGCTTTTTCAAACCAAATTGTGCAAACGCTTTTTGCGAGTGTTAAATAATAAATGAATACCCTCTGACCCATACGAGATATAGAATATATTGCTGCATAAATTCTATATCTCGTATGGGTCAGAGGGTATTCATTTATTATTTAACACTCGCAAAAAGCGTTTGCACAATTTGGTTTGAAAAAGCCGATATGAATGTGATTACAATTGTATACAGACACTATAAAAAATAAATGCTGATTTATATTATTATTTTTATAATCTCTGTATGTGATTATTGAAAATTTATTGACATGCTGATTTGTTGTTTTTTTGGCAGTGGTATTTCCTTTTTGAAAGTGTTTTTTTCTTCTAGAAAGTGGCACGTAAAGGGTGAGATTTAGGTTCAGCCTTTCAAAGTTATATCATCTAAAACTTTGTGGTACCAATTAACAGCTATACAGTTTTGGATAGGAAAAAATCAGGAAATATAATCAATTTTGGCTTGATTTCACTCATTTAAACTTAAATTTAATAACTTTAAATTTTGGTATTTTTTTCTTCTTGTTATTGATATTGAGTTTATGTTGATGCCTTTTCCCAATATGTGACATTGATATCGTGTTATATCTTGTGTGCATTATATGAATTATGGGGTAGGCATCATCGGGTGCAGTAGCATTAGTTGCTATTTTATGTCAAAAATATCCAACAGATTGAATGTGGAAATCTTTTATACTTAAGGAGGGATGTTACAAAATGTATGTCTTGCAAAGGGGGCCGTAGCCTGAAAACGTTTGGGAATGTATGATCTAGATTATTTATGTAATCATAATATTAATGTTTGCATTTATATCTGTTTATGCTAATAAAAAAGTGTATTGCCCTTTTTATTAATTCAGTTTTATCAATTTAAAATAACAAGTATAATTATAATTTACAAAATGAAATTATTTTTATCCTTGCAATATCAAAAGGTGAACTCATTCTAAATATTTTGTTAATAAATTGTTGTTTATTTATAGCTCAAAGAGGAAACTGCTTTATTCCATTAATTATATATATTTTGAATTAATTTAATATTGTGTTTTTATGCATTTTATAATTACCATATATGCACCTATTTGATTATAGCATTTTTAATAGATCCAAATTAATAATTAAATACTTAATACTTTCAGATTCCTACCCTCTAATTTCTATACAATTGTTACCTGATTTCTTTATTTAATATGTCTCACCCTTTTCCATTTTTTTTTTATTAAATTTAAATTGATCTGCATATATTCTTTGCTTAAACCTTTTCACTGTCAAGTGATAGAATACTGTTAAACACATTTTTAAATGGACAATGTATATAATTTATAATCTATTACTGTGGATATTGCTAGCTGATGAGTTTTGGTCAAAATATGATGTAATTATAGAATTATTACTTTAATTATAATTGTTAGTTTTGTGAAATTATACTTCTCAATGTATATAATACAATAGAATATTCATATTAATGAAATTTAGTTTCAAGGCCTATAATGGACATTATAAATACATAGATTCTATAGAAATAAGTATCAGAAACATTATAATGGTTCATATATCATCCAAAGTTTTTGTTATCCATAAGGGTTACTATTGTCATTTGTCAGCAATTCATTCATAATAAATTTTTTTATTTGTACAAAAAAACATATGGGATTACAAGAAAATATTAAGAATATTCTCTTTTTGTATGTGGAATGTAATGGTAAATTAAAGAGTCATTCAGTGTCAGAAATGTTATAAACCACAAATGTTTTAATTTCTTCATTTAATTTATATTTTTTAATCTTTGAGCTTTTTATTTAAAGATATTATAATATTCATTTCATAAAATATTATTTACACTGTTTTACTACTGCCTCATAAATTAAAAATGTTTTATTAATCTGAAATCACACTATCAAATAATCTTATTGATGTTGATGTTATTACTATCACATGTAAACTAATCTGTCACTGTTGCCTTTTGATATATATTTTTGAAATCTCTACAGTATTATAGGTTTGTTGACATAGTGTTTCAAAGCTTTAATTCCTGCAGAAATGCATATATGGTCAAATGTTTTTTTCATAATCTATAAATTCAATGCAAAATAGCAATTGATGATTTTTAATCCTTTTCATAACTTTTCTTCATAACTATTCAATATCAGTTGATTATTGAGTATCTAGTTATATTTTTTTCTGGAGGGCAATAAACTTTCAGACAATCTGAGATTATTGTATATGCTGGAATATATTGATTTGAATAAATAAAATATCAATCACAATATGAGGAGACCTTCAAAATAAATAATGGCATGATATGTAACTGTCAGCTCTGTTTACATGTATATCTTTTACTACTTTTTTTGGGCGGGGGGGGGGTGTAGACATTTTTAGGTTATTATTCAGAACTGAAGATATTTTTTTTGTGTGTGTGTGTGTGTGTGTTTTTAATAGATTGTTCTCTTGGATTACTCATATAACTGGAGGAAAAAAAATACAATCTGATTATCAATATTTATAAAATTAATCAAATCTTAAATTATAAGTATCATATTTTACATGATAAATAGTAAATAACAGATGTCAATATCTTCAATAATCATATCAGCCTGTATAATTAAAAAATATAATTATTAATTTGATTCTGGCTTTTCTTCAACTTAACATTTTTTTTTTTTTACACTGGGATTATATGAGAAAATGGAAAACCATTATTATTAAATCAAGATATTCATCATTATTACCATAATGGTCAAATATCCAATACAATTTGTTTCTGTTGTCACAAATACATAAATAAATAATCAATCAAATAAGACTCAAATATGAGTGGGTCAGAATGATAGTGGACCAAGTCCATTTTCATGTATATTTTCAGTGTGAAAATGGACTAAGTCATTAGTTAAATATAACTCCAACAGAGTGTAAGAGTTTACTATATCACTGAAAGTTTGTTATCCGTAGTCATTATAATAGTGAACCAAGTCCATTCGTTCCACAACCCATCTAAAAAATATCTAAATCCTGACCTTTCTATTGCAAATATGTACTCCTTGTACAGTGAATTATGCACAATGCAAAATAAACAGTCTGTAAAAAAGTTTTATTATCATGTATTCACTGCAAAGTACAACTTGCACTTCAAAATACCTTACAAGGATACTTGTAAAAAATGTTACACCTGGAAAATGCAATTAAATTTGGAAATTAATGCAAACAAAAGATTGGAGATAGAAAGAGAGAAATAGCTTCATCTATCTAAAGCTCAGAAAGTAAGAAATGATTTTAAAAATGAATCTGAGCTTGTGTCTGAAGAATATTATGCATGCACATTTGACCTACAAAAGGCATTACCATTTCCTAAATTAACGATGTCAGTTGCATATTATAAACACAACATATATTTGTACAATTGTGGTATTCATCCAATCAAGGCTGGAATGCCAACAATGTATGAATGGAATGAAACGCAAGGCCGAAAATCACAGGAGATTGTGACCATACTTACCAGACACTTAAAAACAAATGCCAGTAAATGTACCACAATAACTCTTTATTGCGATGGATGCAGTAGTTAGAAAAGGAATTTAAATATGGCATTAAGTTTGCTAATATTATATCATGATTCATCAATGTCCGTTGAAACAATAAATTTAGTTTCTATGGTCTTGGGTCACTCTTATTTACCATATGATGAAGATTTTGGATTGATTGAAAAGTGTAGTAAGAAGTCAACAGTAATTTACGATCCCAGCGACTGGATTAAAATAATTAAAAGTTTTAAAAAAAGGATGGACCATTTAAAATTATTGAGCTGAAGTTTCATGATTTTTTATCAACGAATGCCTTGCGAAATGTCATAACCAATAGAAAGAAGAATACTTAAAAGATGCCAGTTAATTGGTTGAAGATTCAAAAAATGCAGTTTAGGAAAGAATATCCATTTTCTATTTTTTATACACAAAGTGCTGGTGACTTAACACAATTTAAAGAAATTAGTATATTTAAAACAAAAGTTGGCCGACCAATTTCTAACTTGAATCAAGTAGAAGAGATGAAGATATATGACAAAGAGCGCCAGATTACATTTAAAAAATAAGATATGATTTCTTTGTTGCCGTTTATTCCACCATGTTATCACAATTTTTTCCATAAATTATCGGTTGAAAGGAGCACGATATCATCAACAGCAATAACCGCAGAAGATGCTGATATTGACCAATATGAGTATCTATATGATGACTAATTTTTATTATTTTGATTTTTTTTCTTTATAATGCTTTTGTAATTCAATATTTAAACAATAATAAATTAATAAAACAATTTTATTTTTGTAAAATCTTTTTATTAGCAAAAAACAAACCTATACTCACTATTATAATATATCCAAGAAAAAAATATTTTCAATATAATAGTGAACCAAGTCCAAATTTTTTCTTAAAAATTTCATTTTTTACAATGTTATTATTAATTATTGAAAATATCGGCTGTCAGTAGGTTTTTAAATGAGTTTTAAAAATATTAGTACTCCCTAGTTTTAAATAATTTTCTTGTAGAATTTTTTAAAACTACATTCCAATTTTCTCAAAATGTAAAACTTGGGACTTGGTCCACTATCATTCTGACCCACTCATATATTTTTTATGTGCTTTATTTATCACACTGTAGTTGAGAAAATTTTTTTATAAAACATTCCTCAACTAAAGTTAGATCATTAGTAAAATATTACGTATTCCTTCATTATGTGATAATGCAAGTTTTCATTTACAGTATGTGCTAAATTTAGTGTTTAATTGTGTATTTATGAAAGTTATTAAAATTGTTTATAGCAAATATGTTAGTTGCAAATAATTGCAGATTTCTTTTAATCTATAATTTTTCTGAAATAAAGTAACTTCTTGTAATTACTGCCATTTGGTAGGTGTTCCCATAGTTATCCAAAACCTTGGTTAATAGCAAACTATTATATGAATTTAATAAATATATGATACATTTTACTTTGAAAAAATAAAATGATATAGTTATGAAAGAGTGTAATAGTATTAAGTAGATAAAGAGAAAATAATCACATGAAGAAAGAGTATTTTTGAAGTTGCTCATAAAAATGGGCAAGTCTATGAGATTTCTAAATTGTATTTTTCTAATTTTATTTTTATTTAGTATTTTTTTATTAAGTATGGATTAATGAAACTATGATTATTTTTTATTACCATGTCTTCTTGTTTACTTTAAACTTTATTTTATCCTTCATACCCATCACTGAGGAATACTGTATTTTGGTTATGTTCGTGCAAAGATTATTTGCCAAATCAAATGATTCTTTTTTAAATAAAATAAATAAATAGAATAGAATAGAATAATACTGTGTGAATATGGTTATTCATATATTACTCAAAAAGTTCACTAATCCACAATCACAATCCAGAATTTTTTATAAAATTTCATGAACTTATTCAAATAACTATAAAAACCTGAAAATATTTTATGAAAATTACCAATCAGCCATTGTCAGCTGATTTGAGATTAAAATAATGCATTGTCTTCTTGTTTCATATTCAAATTTTGTAGAGAATGTACAATACTGACATTTTGAGATAATTTTTTTAATTATGAGTTGTACGCCAAAAAAAAACTGCATATGGTAAACTAATGTTATAGATAACCGCAAAATAGTGAAGAAAATCCAAAGAAATAGCTATGCCTTTGGAATGTCCAAAACATTCCGAAATAAGTGATTTTGTGGTGACTAAATCAGACGTGAATTTGCATTTTCCATTATACTCCTCTATCCCGCTCATTTTTTTTAAAGAATGCTAATCTTGAAATATTGTGCCGGTTTCTTACTTTTTAACAATGTACTAACAAAGAATTTTACTTCTGGTTTATTATTGATATTATAACAAGATTCCCTAATTTTATTGTTAAACAGTTTTACTGTATTAAATACATTTCATTTTCTACTTTGTTCACATTGTTTGTATGTAAAAAGATTACATTTCCATCACTGTTATTTTTATTATCTATGAGGTATAGTACTTTGAATGAACTGTCAAAATTGTCTCGCATATATATGTCTTATTCTTAAGTTACTCATAGCATTTTAAAACTTGAATCTTAGTTTATGTTGTGAACAAGCAAGACAATTTATCTCGGTATTATCTCTTTCATTCAAAATGTAGTCCTAGTTTGGCATTATAATATGATGGCTGAATTAATAGGTCTCAATTTAAAAAATGTTTTTAAAATATTGATAGATTTTCCATAATTAATTAATCTTCATCTTAGAAAGATATTGATGATTTTGTGATGAGTCCTATTATTATAAATGATATTATTTGCTCTCACTTATATTTGAGTACCATTTATAAGTTACATTAAAAATATTAAAAAAATTCTGTAACTAGTCTTTTGAACTGGCAAAAATGACTAATATGAGAAAAAGTTATTCATTTCAATTGATTTAAAACGTTGTAAAATGACCACAGTCAGCAAATTTCTGTATCTTCTTTGCTGTTTTAACCCACTAATCATTTTTAAATCTTTTTTGTCAGGTATTCAACTTCTGCCTTCAGAATCTTTATATTTATTATGAAATTTTACATTTAATTTATTATTTTGCTAAGTAAAAAAACATGTTTACTTTTAATCAAATCACTAATCAATTTAAAGTAACAAATATAATTATAATTTACAAAATGAAATATAATATATAGAGTATATGAGCAAACTTTCACATGACCCACTACTCTCCACACCATCTCATTACTCGGATACACTTGAACACATATATGTTGAAAGGATAAATAATCACCAACATGCACACCTCATGCTAAACCAGCAATCGTCAGCTGGTCCAGACCATTATCTCCACACATATATGCAATAAGTGCTCAGATATATATTAAGATAGCCAAACTTCATACTTTAATGGACAGGCCTCAGTCCACTCTGCACTCCAACTCTTCATTAGTCCATCGAATTGAAAATCTGATGATGGCCACGCTCAAAGGCCACCCTGAAGCTGAGATTTTTATCACATCCATGTTGACCTAAAGTCAATCTGGCCCCTCATGTACAGAATATAATCCATTTAATACATATACGAGGGGTGGGCAGACATCCCTACTATGTAATAACTGAAATACAGGTTTATTTATATACCTGTATCAATATATGTAATATATAGGGTATATGAGCACAGACTTTCACATGAACCATCACTCTCCACACTAGCTCATAATATTGATACACTTGAACACATGTTGAAAAAATAAATAATCACCAACATATGCACCTCATGCTAAACCAGAAAACATCAGCTGGTCCAGATCATCATCTCCACACATATTTGCAATAAGTGCTCAGATATACATTAAGATAGCCAATCTTCATACTTTAATGGACAGGCCTCAATCCAATCCAACTCTTCAACCATCCATCCAATTAAATTATGTTTAATGCAATAACTGTAGAATAAAATAATATTCATTTTTATTAAGAAAAAGTATCACTGAATTAAATATAGTTTCAAATGTTTTGTTCTAAAACATTGTCATTTGATATAATTTTTTTGTGAATAACATGAAAGCACTCTTTTACTCTGTCATTCTGCCCAGGTTTTTATTTTTTTTTAATTAAATAATAATTACAAATTCAAAAACAAAATTGTAACTTTATGATTTTGGTATTTCTTTTTTTTTAACAATTTATATTTGGTAAACTTTAATGAATGTGGAAAGTATTATAAGTATAAAAGTTCCTAAGATTGTAGTTATTTATTTCTATTTCTTGCTTTTTTATAAATCTAATATATATTATAATGCAAGTTTTGGCTGCTCTGCAGTTTTCATCAGAGCCTTTTTATAACCTCCTTTCATCTTCCTGTTTAGCTTTTTATAATCTTCTTCCTTTAATGTAAATGGGAAGAAGGAGGTTATAAAAAGCTCTGATGAAGACTGCAGGATAGTCAAAACTGTTAGAAAAATAAAGGAGAAATTATATAAAATTACATTAAAGTGTATATGAGAAGATTTATAAAAAAAGTAATATATATGAAAAAATGTAAAGAAGAAGGTATGTTATTTATTTCCAATAGCAATACTATAATTATCATTTTAAAAATAAAATCACTAAAAAATTTATTCAATTCATTTAATGCTCATATTATATCAAGTTTCACATTTGAAATTGTTACATCTTAAATTGTAATTTTATAACCTTTGCTCTTGTTGAGTAAATACCATTTTGCTATATATAATCATTATTACTTTTTTTAATTATATTTGTTTTAATCAATTTGCCAAAACTCATTTTAATACACCTGGGTCTCTTTTTACGCGGACTTATTTAACACGATTTTGAAGTTGCGCGATTTGTGTTTCACCGGAAGTCAATTTCCAATAATGTGCTATTACTTTAAATAATAATTTCGTTCACTTACGTTATATTGAAAGTAATAGCGCATTATTGGAATTCGACTTTCATCTTAGTAATTTCAGTATTTTCAGTGCTTTATAATAGTAAGATTTTATGCAATAATGAAATTAAAATCATGATTTCTACATTTTATGTATACACATATTAAATTTTACAAGATTATAATGTAAATTTGTTCAAACATTGTGCATGTTAATTTTGCATTTTAAATCACATTCTGTTTTTGCTTTTTAAAAAAGAATGTAATCAATTATTATTTTCTTATTAATGACACTAATCATTAACATGCTCTTAAATTCCAACGAGAGCTAAATGGTTGTATGTCTGGATATCGCGAGCTTCATAAACAATTAATAAAATCATCGTCTCAAAGATTAATTACTAATTACGTTGTTACCAGAAAATCGTAATAATTAAAACATGTATAAAAAATGTAAATTACTGTACTGTAAATTATGCATAAAAATATATTATTTTGAATAAAATTAAATATTATAGTAAAAAAAAGTTTGTCTTGTATCAATTTTTTTCAAATTTGAAATTTTTTATTAGTTATATTTTATTTCCTTATTTTTTTTTGCGCGAATTTTAAAGTGGTGCTTTGCTTTTACGCGAATTTTGAAAAATCACAGACCGCATCCCCCCTTTTTCAATGTAAGTTACGTCTATTTTTGCGCGATTTCGTTTGCGCGTGTTTTCTGAGGAACCTATCTATCGCGTAAAACGAGACCCAGGTGTACTGGGCTTTCATATTCATTTTAATTTGTTCAGCATGTGCATAATTTATTCTTGTTTATCTTATGTTTGTACTTTTTGTGACTGATATTTAGCAATTTTCTTTTTTTAGTTTTTAAAAAACAAAATGTATACATTATTTTGCGAGCATTATACTATGAGTTATTTTTTGCTTTTGTTTGTTCATGTATTTTCTATTGCTTATATGAGATTTTTATTTTATTTTAAATAAATTCCTTTCTGTTTTGTGTCAAAATATATCCTACATTTTAGCAAACATTTCGTCTTTACTATTCACATATTACTTAATATGATAAATTTTATTTTGAATAACATTATAGTCTTCATTTCCACCTTAAAATAGTCTATGATAATTATTTTTCCTTTTTTTTTTAAAAAAAGTTTTTTTTTAGTTATTACAATTTGCTTTGAGGAAACTTTCTTAGGCACTTGACTATAATTCCATATTCTCTTAAACTTGAGCATTTACTGTAATCTCAGTCATATGATTGTACTATCTTCTGAATTTTTTTATTTATTTATATCGTATATATAGGATAATAGCTCACTTTTTGTTTATATGTTTTAAATAAAATATAATATGTATTTTAACCATGTTGTTGATAAATAGTATTCTTCATTATACGCACAATATGTATTACATATTCGTATTTAGTATGGATAGTACTTATTTTGAAGGTCTTGTTCTTGTTTGTACCATACTTTTGAATAATATGCAAAATTTCTCCATTTATGAAAATGTTATTAGATGTTGTATTTTTAGAAATGTCATAATTTAAGTAGTTTTTAAACCAGAAAAAAACTTATATTGTAATATTGATTATATTTCTATGCTGATTTGAGTAATAATTGTAACGTGTAAATTGTCATTTGCATTAGACAATTATTTCAATTAGTTAATTAATTAATAATTTATAACTTCATTTATTTGATTTATATTTATAAATAATGATTCAAAGTCATGCCAAAAGAAACATCTAAATGAAAGTGTCATTTCAATGTAGAATTTAAAAATGAATAATAATTTCTAAAGCTAGGACATGGAAATAAAAATGCCGACATTATGCTTTATTTTGTATGCAATTATATGTTTACTCTAGCATTTGAAGGAAATAGTGATATTAAACGTAAAGTTTTTAAAACATCAGAAGACTGAAAAAGCAAGAAGTGTGAATAAATCTCTTGAAGGATTTTTTAAAAATGAAGAAATGAAATTGATGATTATGCAGCTAAAAAAAGCTTTCTTTACTTACATTCCACACAGTTATGCATCAACAAAGTTTTAAGTCGTATGAATACCAATTTAAATTTATTTCAAAATTTTATGATTTAAAATATTCCAATTCTAGAAGAAAAACTGAAGCTATAGCTAATAATGTAATTGCAATTTCTATAATGAGTAAAGTATAAAAAATGTTAAATCAATGCCAATTTTATTGCTATCTTTATAAATGTTTCCAATAGATTATTAGATCTTATGTTAACTAGAATATTTATTCCACATGCTGGAGTTAAAGTTTGGCTAATACAATTTGGTGATTTAACAAGAGAAATGTTAGACATTTTAACTGAACACATAATTAAAACATTTAAAAAATTTATTTAGAAAAATTATATCTTACTGTGCTGATAACACAAATACAAATTTGGAAGAGAGCTACAAAATGAAAAAATAATGTTCACCTAAAATTACAGCAACTTCTAGGTATTGGATGTTTTGCCCATCTTGTGCATAATTGTATCACAGAATGGGAATGATAAACTATCTTTTGATATAGAATAAGTAATTAAAATATAAATTTATTTTCATATTTATGCAGTCAGAATGGTGAAATTAAAAGACTTCTGTGTATTTGTGGATATTGAGTACAAGAAGCTTTTGGCACATAGTACAAGAAGATTTTTAAGTCTATTACCAGCCCTTAATAGGATTTTTTTTTAATTTGGGAAGGACTAAAACATTTTCTTCTCTGATTCTGAGAATTCTTATCCAGAATTAATAAAAAAGTTTTTGAAAACCCATTGTTGTTAGCTTTATTTATTAATGGCAGTCTTCAAATTTTCCAAGAAATTATTTTGAAAGAAATGAAATTTCAGCTATTGAGATTGCTTTATAATACTAGGAATTAAAAATAAAATTAAAAGACAAAAAAGGTAATAAATTAATTCCCCAACTTTTTAAACAAAAGATGTCTATGTAAATGAAGGAAATATAAACAAAGATTTCGAAAGTTATGTTTTAAGTTTTTATGTAAAGCTGTATTTATTTCTTAGAAATGTGGAAAAATAGCATTGATAGTACAGGAAAATTTTCATGGATAAAAATAAATCTGGATTTTGAGTTTCACAGTCAGCTGTTAAAGAATCAGCAGAATTTATTAATCCAATTTTTCCTCAACAATCATCTATTGATCTAGGCAAAATCTTTAATGAAATTTCAGTTATAAAAATATTATTGCAAGATTTAAAAGTACTGAAAAAATTAAGTAGGAAAGAGTAAATATCAAAGCTTTTATGAATAATACATGTGCTAATAGTGGCTTTATGGATTGAGGTATTCAAAATGCTTTAAGCAAATGGAGGTAAATGCTGTAACTTTATCAAATAATTAGAATTCATTTTTTTATCTACCAAGATCTACAGTACCAGTTGAACAAATTTTTTAGGTTCTTACGTATTAGACCTGCTATGCCTTTTCACACCTGTTACACCAGTCCACCTATAACTAATCTTGCAATGTTATCAAAACAGATTATGTATATACGTTATTTCATGTCATTTTCTCAATGTGTAGAAACTTATCGGCAGACTGATGTGTATGTGAAAAGGCAGAGCAGTTCTAATCCGTAATACTAATAGCACCAGACTAAATCTGAAAAAATACATTTTTAACAATATGGAAAGTATTCTGCTGTCGCAAACACAGACAGCAATTCCCAAATTTTACTTAAAATTAAGAAATACTACATATATTAACTGGACACTAAATCAAAATTAATCACAAAAAAAAAAAAAAAACCCGCTATATTCATTCACTTAGAATCAAAACATTCTTACTATGTATATATAATAGGGATTGTCATGATGAAACAATTATGTCTCTTTGCAGAAGGCTTCAAACATTACTACTTTATTTTTAAAGTGCATTTTCCTGTTAGCAGGCAGAAAATTGCCAAATTTTAATCATAGAAAAAAGGAAAAAAGATACGTCTATTAACTATGTCAGAAAAATAAATGGACAAATAAATAAAAAAAAACTACTTGAGGCTCAGATTTTTAAAAAATGGAGAGTTAAAGCACATGTTTATGCAATATAATGGCTGCATGGAATCTTGATCGAGAAATGTCTTAACTACATTTACTTTGTTAAAAAATAAAAAAAAGAAATTAGTAAACTTCTATTAAAATAGAATTGATCAAGTTGATTGATTTTTTTAATATCCAGAATGCAAACAAAAGTGCCATATTTTCTGTGCTGTCGGCAGATCGTAGTTCTTCAGTTTTATATGCTTTATCGAGAAAAAAAAAATAGTACACTTTTATTAAAACTGAGTCAATGTGGTGGACTGACTTTTTTTAATATCATCCTGAATACAAACCATTGTAGTTCGTCAGTTTTATATGCTTTCCAGAAATCTGACTAAATTGTCAATCCCTCTCTATATTTTGTTGATCACTTCAATCATAGTTGCCACTGTTTTATTGTCAATTGCTACAATGAATGAAAAACACAACTATCTGTTTTTATTTAATATTGCAATGTGTTTTTATTATTATTGTGAACAAATTTATCACTGAAGTTTGTCAGAAGTTTGGTGTTCATGTTATTTGATGAGATTGCAGGATTTATCTGACAGGATCGCAAGGTTAGCAATTTATGAGTTGATGTGAAAAAGCATAGCAGGGCTAATCCATAAGTACCATTTTTTCTATCGCGACAAACATTTGGTCTGATGTTTGAAACAGATGACAGCACTATCTGTTACAAATAAAAATGGTAGTTTTGGAGGATTACTCGATCACCACCAGGTGATGCTGCAGTACATCAATAGCCGGCCTGAAGCTTGCCAGTGATAAATTTATATCCAAAAGTGGATGAAAGTTGACAAATAAAAATGCTTGAAGCAATGTATATCCAACAAATACATCGAAAGTACAAGTTATAAAATAAAAAAAAACCCAAGAAAATGCTATAAAATTCAAATTAAAAAAATCAACTCGGTGAAAATACGACAAACACAGACTCCCCCCCCCTTCTAATATCAAGAATTCTGCACTTAAATTGACAAATAAAAATGCCTGAGGCAATGTATATCCAACCAATACATGGAAAGTACAAATTATTAAAAAAAAAACAAGAAAATGCTATAAAATTCAAACTAAAAAAAAAAAAACACAAATTGGTGAAAAATAAAAATGGTAGTTTTGTTCAAAAAAATTCATCTGAACAAAAAATATGAGTTGTTAAAAAAATAAATAATTTTATTCATATTGGAAATTAATATTTTTATCCTGAGTTTTGATTTTTTCAATAAATATTATTGTTTGGTTTCAGAATATTATTATGAAATGTTGGAGATCCTGTTTTTTTATTCTGTTTCAATATAAATATTTATTTAATCTAAAAGCTCCGGCATCAGGAATGGCAAGTGTCGTTTGTCTTTCCAGATGTCCATATTTTATGAATTGAAAATCTAGTAACCCAAATAAAATAATGCACTTATTAATAGGATTCTTATAAACATTATATATAGATTTTCACTTATTTATATTCACTTACAGCATTAATAATAAAAGTTTCTTTTTACAGACATAAATAAACTTCCCCTACAACATAATAATGTTTATTAGGAAAATATTACTTTGTCTTCTATCCATAAATTCAATGCCTTTCAACTTGGATATAATTTATCTGTTTCAAAAATGCAAACCATCCTGACATGAATTTTTTCTTTTCTTTAGTAATATAATAATGTCTACCAGAGAGATGTTATCAGTTTATATCTGCTATTCATAAATTCAGTGCCTTAGCAAAATATCTTTCAACTTGGATATTTTATTTGCTTTTGTTTTTTCATTATATTCTTCTTCTTTTTTTTTTTTAAAAAAAAAAAAAAAACATAATTAATTGAATGATTTTTTCCCCCTTGAATACAGTTTGAGAATTTTCATTTTATTGCTTAATAATAAAATTATAAATTCTTTTAAATTATGCTTAGAAAACATTTTAATCAAATAACATAATATTTTAAACTTTTAGAAATAAAATAAAAAGCAAATTAAAAAATGTCTGAACTTTCATTATGAAAAAAAAGTTAATGAATGACTTCATGTTAGAATTTCATGGGAAAAAGACAAATGGCTATAGCCATTCCAAATTCAAGTATAAAAAGTACGATACCTATGTATTTTGTCTACTGAAAAGCTTGCTACCCATTTTATTTTAAATTATTCATTTTCAAGAGCTTCCAACACATGATATAAACAATATGGCTGACTCTTAAATTATCGTATTCAATATTTAGAGTTTTTTTTATTTATTTATTAAAAGGATAAAGAAATACAAAAGTCTAAAGAGTTGTAATTAAAAACTTTTTTAATGTAAATATAATAAAGAAAATAAAACATGATTAAGCAAACAATGCTTCGGAGTCTTCTAACCACGTTTCTTTTCGAACAGGCGCTTAGAATATGTTTGCACACAACTTTACCACTGTGCCTCCACACATACTTTTCAGGTGAGCACTATGTTGCAATTTTGAAATATTCCACTACATCTTGTTCTGACAATGAAAGATTCCAAATTTTAATCATATTTCCAAAAATGATATGGCAAAAAGGAAATATTAACATGTTAATGATTGTAAAAAAAAAAAAAACTTTAATTTTATCCATGTGTTATTTATTCATCTCATGTTAACATTTGGATGTTATATTGTGAATAGAATTTATTAAAAAAATGTATTCAATTTTTTTAAAATTAACATTCAATTTAGAATACATTTGTTAATATTTTTTAAAGTTAACAAGCTATGCATGTTTGAGAAAATAATTTTGAAGAAAATAAATATAGACAAATATTTTGATTCTGAAAATTATTTAATTTTTTTTATCTCTAACATGTATAGCTTGTTAATTTTAAAAAATATTCACAACACGATCAAATAACAAATAGTGATTTTTTTAACGTTTCTTTTTTGCTTCATCATTTTTGGAAATATGATTAAAATTTGGAATCTTTCATTTACAGAACAAGATGCAGTGGAATATTTTCAAAGTGCCCACCTGAAAAGTATGTGATAAGGGATTGGTTTTACACTGTATATGCTAATATAGATGCAATGCGTGTGCGAACATGTTCTAAGCGCTTATTTGTTTGGAAAGTAACATGGTTAGAAAGCTCCAATATATCGTTTGTTTAATCATGGCTTTTTTTTTTTTTCAATACAACCCTTTGGACTTTGGGTTTCTTTATCATTTTAATAAATTAAAAAGAAACAAATGTTGAATACAATAACTTAAGTATCAACTATATTGTTTAAACCATGTGTTGGAAGTCCCTGAAAATGTATAATTTAAAATAATATTGATGGCAAGCTTTCTGGCAGGTAAACTACATAAGTACCAAAAATATTTATAATCTAAAAATGAGTTTTGCAATGATAACAAACCAATTTATGAACTAGAAATATGTGATATTTTTCATGCGGGAAACTTTTCTGCCTGAAATTTATCTTTAATCATCCTTTGAAGAAATCTTTTGTTTATTTATTTTACATGTTCAGTCCAGCAAAAGTGAGATTTTACAATAGTGAATTCTGTAATATCATACCCAATAAGTTTAAGAATGTATTGATTGGTTTTGTCATCTTGCTATTATATCTTTAAACTTTTACAGAGCATTCTTAAATTAAACATTTTAAATGTTTTTTTTTATTATGCCAATAGGGTATCCAAATATCATTCCACACAATAAATTAGATAAAACGGCAGTTTTCTATATAGTTAATTTAGTTTTAATAGTTTTTTCTCTCAGATAAAATTTCCTATCTTATAATTTATTAAAAGCACCAGCATCGTATTGGAGTCTATACTGTAAAATTAGCATACATTCTCAAGTTGTTAATCATTTAAATCAAAAGTTGCTGAACTTGGAAGTTTTTGAGCAACCAAAATCATTATATGTTGCATTTAAAACATTAAGCATATTTTATAGATCACTTTTTGAATTGGGGTACAGTCATCAGCATATTGTGAACTCAATTAAAAATATGAAGTTCTTGTTTTCACTTTTACTTGACTTAAAATAATAAGCATTGGTGGTCGAGTGGTCCACAGCTGCCTTACAAGTAGTTGTCCCGGGTTAGCGGGTTCGTTTCCCGGCTGATGCTTCGACACATGAAAAAAATAATTTTTACTATCAAACCTGTATATCCATTTTATTCCCTATTGATCACTCATAAAAATTAAAAACACTGTTGGAACATGGACAACTGATCTTAAACAGGAATATGTATTTGTTCCAACATAGTTCTCTTTTCAAATACCTCAAATTTATCAGAAGTCTCGTTTCCTGCTCATCTCATCATCCTATAAGAGACTAATTACACTTCTGGATTTTACACAATTGTGATACTATTCGTCTAGTCCAAATGTACTTTTCAGTGCATCAAAAAGTGTTCAATGACTACTATTAGTGAATGTCTATATCTTTTTTTGCAGTTTTAATCCACCAATCATTTTTAATTAATCAGTAGTTGAACTTCTGCATTAAGATTTCTATTATGAAAATGCCATACAATTTCTTTTAATCAAATAACTAATATTATTGTCAGGAAACTAGTTATCATTTTTCTTTTTAAAAAATCCAACAATACATTTATTTATATCCATAATGCATGCTTTTGACATAATTCCACATCTCAATAAAATGATAGCCCTGAAGGCCCAAATTAATAATTTTAGTATTTATTAGTTCTGCAACTTAAATATATATATATAGTCTATATTTCTTAAGAATTAACAATAATTTTGTGAATATAAAGATATATATTTTTAATGCAATTATTTTAATCTTGGAATGGTCTAATCTATTATTCATCCAAATAAAATCCAAAGTCCTCTATAGAAAATTTGTAATTGTCTTGATAAAGATCTTGCATAGAACAGATACTCTTTAATTTCTAATCTTTTATCATCTTTTTTAAATATTAATATCATTGCTGCTGCATTTTTTAAATCGTCATTTAGATATAGTTTTGGCAGCAATAATATTCATCTTTTCATGATGCTCTACCTTTTACATAGATTTATTTAATATTTTAAACAGCATTAAACTGTTGCATGTGCGCTTTGGATTTTAACTATAAAATGAATGAATACAAACACTTCAAACACATGATAAAGTCTTTGGAAAAGATAGAGACTTTATCATGTGTTTGAAGTGTTTGTATTCATTCATTTTATAGTTAAAATCCAAAGCGCATGTGCAACAGTTTAATGCTATTTAAAATATTACAGTTTGTAAAAAAACATCGCGCTATGTAAAATAATTGACTTATTTATATAGATTTATTTATCTCATTTTCTCATTTAAAATACTTGATAAGTCAGAAGATGCACTAATTGTAGGGACTACTTGGTTTTCTTATTCTTTATTACTATGTAATTGTTTTAGAACCCTTCCACTCATTTCATGATGTCATCCATTTTTTTAGTAATAGTTTCAGCTTTTTTTTTTATATTGCTGACATAAATTTGTTTCCAATTCTAAAATGTTTTATACTTCAGAAATTTTTATTTTTGTTATTATACCTTTCTTGCCAAATTCATGTTTGTTTGTTTTTGTATCATTATAGCTATTTTGTTTTGTTTTTATGTGCCACCATACAGAACTTCAGATAATTAATTTCTAATGAGTCATTTAAAAATATTTTGCATTCATTTTTTTAATTTGTAATGTTTTGTCTCATTTGAAAATTTACTTATAAATTGCTTTTTTTTTTTTTAACATACCAAATATCTTAGTTATGATTTTTAGAAGAGTATCAGTTCTCTTAATTGAGCTCAATTAAATTTGAACTATCTTAAACATTTACTAACATTTTAAAATGATGTGCAAATTTCTAATTTAAATTTTTTGCCGTATTTTTGAGGATTAATAATTTTTATTCCTTAAATTTTCCATTAACATGAATCTTAATCTTACACTTCAAAATTGTAGTCTTGATAAATATTTTTTCTTTTGATCAAAATATAATTCAATTCCATTATACCACTGTTGAAGATGTCTATATATTATTTTCATTTAGCTTTTTGTTCAAAGCATGGAAGTCATAATGTATCTTTTTTTTTTTTCTACAAATTCCATAAGACAGCGTCCTATATTATTTCTGTCACTTTAGATAAATTTCAATACTAATATTAAAATCTCCCACAGTTTTAGGATATTTTGATCAAAAAACAGTTTATATATCTGTATAAAATTATCTTCATTTGGTACAATATTTTTTTTGCTTCCTATATTTATGTTTGTATGGTAAATTACATATACATTTTTCAAATCACTTGTCTTTTTAAGTTTTTTTATTTCACAAAATAAACCAATGATACATTTGATATTAGATGGTTCTTTCAATTTAGTAATCTTACTTCATTTCAAATTTATCTGCAGTTTAAGATAGCTAAATAAAAGATCATCACCTATTGGTATTGGGTTTGCATTTAGGAGATTTTTAGCATCCTCTGTCTTAGACTGTTAATTGTTGCTTTGGGTGACAATTTTACAGAATCTTGGGAATAAAGCTTTCATTTAGTTTTTTCTGTCGTATTTATAAATATTTTTTTTTTTTAAAAAAAAAAACATCATTCTCACATAAATTCAGTTGATATATTTCAGTTAATAATTGTCAAACAATTTAAAATTAAAAAAATAAAGAAAAAATTTCTAAATTCTTAACTCAAAGCTTTTTTTTTTTTTGCTCATTGTTTTTTCTTTGCAGATTTGTTTTCCCAAGAAGAAACTAAAAATTGAAACTTTTTTGAAAAGAAAATTAACAAAATAATTAATTTATACATCTGTTGTCTATATTCAAAAGAAAGGTAACATAGAAACATGAACCTTGGTTTGTCTATGTGATAAGTGTATATTATTTTTATTTACTATCATTAAAGCAATTTATAAATAAGGTTGTAAGTTTGAGATATTCATTCTAGATCGAATGAATAATATTAGCATATTGTTTTAAAAAAATTATATGTATAATTATATTATATATAAAAACAATAAAATAATTTGATAATATATTGTCAGAATAATTTTTTTTAGTTAACCAAATAGGTATTATCAAATATATTCATTGCATTGTATTATTATTATTATTATTATTTATAATGCCCCATTTAAAATATACTGCTATCCTCAGCAAATTTATCAATAATGCCATTCCATTAAATATAAAGAAAATGGGAAAGCATGAATCAAATTACTGATACGTATTTGAAAAAAATATCAGATATTTTCTTGAAAATGGGCTATTTCAAATTAGTTAATATAAGTTTTCATAAAAATTTGAAAACTGATAAATGTATTGATATATTATGATAGAACATTATTGAGATTCTAATAAAATAAATAACAAGCTTTTGCTTTCATAAATAATTGAGGGAATGTTTGTCTTTTTTTTTCTCATTTAATTTAAGTACTTTTTAGCAAATAGTTATTATAAAATTTAAATGATTTTCAAAAATTTTGCTTAATTCTAAGAGAACAAGTTTGATAGTAAAATTTGTTAGATATCTTTAAAAAAGAAAAAAAACATTATTTAAAATGAAAAAATGTGCAAATAATTCAAATCTATCTGGAATAAATTAATTTTTTCCAGTTAATTTTATACAATTCAGTATATAAACACTTCTATTTCATTATTTTTACTTGTTTGATATAGAACTGATAATTGCTTTTAAACTGTACATTTCTTAATGGTAATCTTTATATACCACTAGGATTTTATTCTTTTTGTTTTTTTACATTTACTATAGTAGAATGATTATTAACATACTTCTTATCGTATATGAATATTTAAAATAATTCATTGAACTTCATTTGTTATCATTTTATAGAATGACAATAGGATCACAAAATAATATTTTCTTATGCCCACCCCATGTACTTGTGATTTAAAAATATTAATTTCAGTATTTATCAAAGAAAAATAAATGTAGATACTGTATGAATTATATGAGAATTAATCAGAAATCAACTAAAAGCAAAAATGTTTCTTAAAATTTTAAATATTTCAAACAAAATTTATTATTATAGAATAAACTTTGATTGCTAAGTATGATTACATTTTGAAATATTTGGATGACATGACAAAGATTTAAAAAAAAAAAATTTTTTCCAGAGTGAACATTATTATAATGTCTAATGAATAAATAATGAAAGTCATTAATATACCTCCATCAAGTGATTTATATCAAAATTGTGAAGGCAGTAAGTTTGACACATCAATTAAACTGTAGCAATTGGCTGTATATATATACTGAACAATGATAAAGATATGTGTAAGATTGTGATCTGGACCAATTGATGATTGCTGGTTTAGCATGAAATGTCTATCTTGAGGACCATACATTTTTTTCACATCTCTTTGATATGTTTATGATTACATCCCTAAGGTGTTAAAAGCGTATAGAAACCAGTCTATATTACATGAGAGTTGTATAGTGAAAGTTACAAAAATATTATTCATTAAGTGAATAACCTCTAATCTAATCACTGACTAATAAAAGTTATTAATAAGACATATAATTGTCTCTTTTTATACAGTTTCATTTAACTTTTTCAGTTTTTTAATCTATCTTGTTACAATCCAATTTTTATCCATTTCCTAACTTCCAATCTATTTAAAACTTGGCAAAAATTTGCATTCCTGATGACAATACTTTTTTTGTTGTTGTTTTTAGACTTTGTAAATAATTTTAATATTATTGTATGATAGCAGAATCAAGTGATTTTTTTTTCTTTTTATTATATGCTTTTATTAATCTTATTCTATAAATTTAAATAAATTTAACTCTTTTCAATAATTCAGTGTTACTTATATAAATCTAAAAAGTACAAAATGGTATTTTTAGGTCTCACCAATGACAGCTTCTATCTTAAAATTTGCAATTTTTTCTTAATAATGTCACTAAAAATTGATAGAAAATGGTATTTCTAAACCTAAATGTTCCATGATTTTACTAGTGAAAGGTGGGGAAAAAAATTATTTTTTTTTTACTTTTTAGTTCGTTTATGTCAATTTTAAAAATATTCATGTATATATTTGTTTTAAAACTAAAAGTCTGGTAAGAATACATGTTAACATTCTGGTGAGTTTTTAACTTGTTTTTAGTTTTATTATTTTCTCCTTAAAAAGATTAACTTTTGTCCTTAATTAATTTGAATTTTAGTGCATTTAAATAAAATAATCTGCAGTAGAATATTAATACTATTTACATATTGCATCTATTATCGTCAAAAGTAAAAGTGCCAAAATTTTATTTGCTATATATCCATTTAATATATATATATTGACACTTTGATCTTAATTACGTATTTGTATGTAGTTTTTTTTTTTTTCAGTTTGACTTGTTGAACAAACATTCTTTATATTTCATAGGTATTGCATATTTTTTAATACAACCGGGTCTCTTTTTACACTGACTTATTTAACACGATTTTGAAGTTACGCGATTTGTGTTTCACCGGAAGTCGATTTTCGATAATGCGCTATTACTTTAAATAATAAATTTCGCGCACTTACGTTATATTGAAAATAATAGCACATTATTGGAATTTGACTTTCATCTTAGTAATTTCAATATTTTCAGTGCTTTATAATAGTAAGATTTTATGCAATAATGAAATTAAAATCATGATTTTAACATTTTATGTATACACACATTAAATTTTACAAGATTATAATGTAAATTTGTTCAAACATTGTGCGTGTTAATTTTGCATTTTAAATCACATTCTGTTTTTGCTTTTTAAAAAAGACCATAATCAATTATTATTTTCTTATTAATAACACTAATCATTAACGTGCTCTTAAATTCCAACGAGAACTAAATGGTTGTACGTCTGGATATTGCAAGCTTCATAAACAATTAATAAAATCATTATCTCAAAGATTAATTACATTGTCACCAGAAAATCAACACAACACGAGAGTGAAGTTGAGGCTAGTTGTATTTCCTCTTAAGAAAAATCTGATTTTTTTATCAGTTTGCAAACGAACTTGTTTATCGATAATAATTAAAACGTGTATAAAAAAAATGTAAATTACTGTACAGTAAATTATGCATAAAAATATATTATTTTGAATAAAATTAAATATTATAGTTAAAAAAAGTTTGTCTTATATCAATTTTTTTCAAATTTGAAATTTTTTATTAGTCATATTTTATTTCCCTTTTTTTTTTTGCGCAAATTTTAAAGTAATTTTACGTTGGTGCTTTGCTTTTACGCAAATTTTGAAAAATCTCAGACCGTATCCCCCCTTTTTCAATGTAAGTTACGTCTATTTTTGCGCGATTTCGTTTGCGCGTGTTTTCTGAGGAACCTATCTATCGCGTAAAACGAGACCCAGGTGTATATCTGCATGAGAAATATGAACTATTTTGATAGGTAGATATATATCATAACACTATTTCATGGGGTCATTTGATGTTCAGTTACCCAAAATGACAGTATATGGACAAAGAATTAATTGAAGTGACCAAAAAGTTTTTTTGTTTTTATTTTGCTCAGTTGGAGCCATTATATAAACAATATAATCTCTGTCTTCTGTTATATGTATGGGATAAAGTTGCATTATAATCTTTTATCCAAAAAAAGTGTTTTAGAGTAAATTGTTATGCACAGATTGAATTATCTATCACATATTAATAACATGCATTATATAAAGATATATGCAATATATTTTAATAGATTAAAAGATTTAAGAAATATTCACTAGTACTTTTTCTCTCTTATTATAAACATCTTATATTTTTAAAACACTTGTGTTTTAAAAATGAAGTAAAAACTAATAGTTTTAATATTTACTAGATATATATTTACAATAAATTTTGTTATTAAACATTCTTACATTAATGCAACATAATTATATTTAAAAAAAGCTTTTTATCTATTATCCCCCATCCTGTTTATTGTCTTATTTGCTTATTTATGATTTTTTATCCCCTGTCACTTATTCCTAGTTATAGTTTATAATATATAACAGCTAGAATTTATATTTTTTAAAAATTATATACACTTAATGTTTTGGAAAAAAACTTACTAAAGTTTTTCATTACTACTTTCTTAGAAAAAAATGAAAATTAAGAATAAAGAAAAGTAGCAGATGAATTAAGGAAAACAAAATAAAAAAGAATATATATCTATTTTTAATATATTCTGAATTGTTTTTCTGTTAAAAAGAAAGAAAAACTGTTTGAAAATGTACTTATATTTTGTCTTATATTAATGTATATCTGCTTGAGTCAATCATGGTTTAAGTAAATAAATATCAGCATAAATAAAATAGAAAACATTGTAAAATATATCTAATCCATCAGACCCTCCTTCCTCATTTTGCATGTATCTTGCTGTGTGAACATATGTTGGAATGTGCATTTTTTTAATAAAAACATTTTTTGCACTTAAGGAATAAATGGAATTTAGTTGCACTCTAGCTCAGTGGTATTCACACCTGCAGACCACCAAAAATAAGGATGTGGATCGGCAGAAGTCTACAGATAAATTTTCTTAAAGATTTAAACTGCTTCGCCTTAAATGAGTATAATTGTTATAACTGACCAAAACAACACACTAGTTACTGTATATTGTAATGGTGTTGCTTAACTTCACATGCACAATTATACTGCTCCGTTCTCATTAATGTGACTGCATTGCTACATTTATTATTTAATTGTTAAAACATGCAAGAATAAAATGTTATTCACCTGAATGTTGGGAAATGTCATAGCTAGTGTAATTACATGACAATGATTATGATAAATGTAATATCTGTTTTTAATGTTAAATATACAAAATGAAGTTATGTATATTGTACCGCTAATGAATAGCGCTCCATGTAAAATTGTTGTTGACAATCATTAAAATGGATCTTATGATTAAATTGCATAAAGATTTTAAAATTCTAATAAATAAAATCACTGCAAAATAAGTTTTGTAAGAGGAAATGATTTTAATAAATAAATAATATGTAAGCCAGAATTATTGGTTTAAAACAGTTAGCTAAAAGTCAGTAGTAATGTATACCAGTTAATTAATAGAGGGGGGAGAAAATTTAACTTGGCAAAACTAAACTTTAGAATAAACTAAGAAAGTATATATAGAAAAGTCAGTTTTATTAAAAGAAAAGGCAATTAGCCCGGGAGCGTGTAACTGAGAAAATTTAAAAGTATTAAAGAAAAAAAAGTAACTCTTAAAAACTAAAAGAAAATCTCTTTCCATTTATTCAAAATAAAATAAATATACGTGTGGGTGAATAATGATTGTATTTAGATATAAAGAGCATAATAAAATGTGTGTGTATTGAAAAATTAAAGTATGAATGTTAAATATTAAAACAAATGAAAGCGTATAATTAAAATTTCCCTCAAATATTGCAAATACTCATAAGCTATATAAAAACAGGATTAGCAATGGCTACTAATTAAAATACAACAGGATTAATTAAAAGGCATCTTAAGAATTTAATCAAAGCAATGGATGAATTTAAAAACTAATTAAAGAAATGATAAGGTCCTCACATAAATAGGGCTGAAAATTAGGTCATTCACATATCTAAAGTCAGTCACTTGTTATACATATTTTTTAATAAAGACAAAGCAGTGTTGAGCAGTTTTCGGAGCATGCAATGACTTCCATCTGCAAGAACATTAGCAGTCTTCCCATCTAATAATTTGAAGCCGCCAGGAAGGTCTCACTACCTAAATAGAAGTATCCCAGGACTGCAACAAGACTAAAATCCAACTGGTTGGTTAAACACACAGCAGTAAATTTGAAGCCATCACATTCGAAAATCCTATAGGTAATAATATTCTTTTATTTCAATTCTTGATATTAATTAATGTAGCCATTGCAATCTTTGAAGCCTCCCAGAGTTAGTTTAATAAATGAACTCTATAGCCCGCGTAAAATGAACTATGTATGTGCAGGTTGAAATAATAAACCGATAGCATTAGAACTTTGAAAACCATATAAACCAACAGCTCATATGATGGAGTGAGTATTGTGCCGGTAAAAATATGCTTATCCATCTAACATGAGCTGGAACTCACAAAATGTACTTCAAACCCAGTCAAGCCCAAGATTTAGGTCAGGAACTAGCCTGGATTCGAACCCACTCTTTAAGTCCCAAATCGAACACCTAATGAATAACATAATAGTTATGGCTCATGAGAATTAATCTTAATTCGGCCGACTAACAAAGCTGAGAAGACAATGAGACATCTATTAATTATGATTATATTAAAATATACATAAGTATGGCTGTAATATATGGGAAGAAGTGGAGGAAAAGGAATTCAACTACTCAAATAAGTTAAACAATAAAAGATAGTTTAATATAATGAAAATTTAGTTATATACATTTATAAATTAAGTACATTAGTATGTGCGTGAATGAGCAAGCGGTAGATGATTATATAGTGTCATTCACGCTAGTTTCTAATATGCTCTTTATTAGCTAAATATATATTACAAATAAACACACATCTTTGGTGGGTCTAGTATTAAAATGCCAATCAGATTAGAAAGAAGTTACACAAAATTAATATTACGCTTTGATTTATGGTTCAGAAACTTGGGACTAATATATATTAGGGAGCGTTCGAAATTCATTATACATATAATACAAACTATTTTCCTGCCATTATGGTCGTGAAAATACATAAAATACATTTGAAAACATTTGAATCCATGACAAGATATTTAATGAAAAATTATTTTAACAATAGTAAGACGAACGCTTTATTTTCCCAAGGCATATAGATACTCTTAAATATAGATATATAAATCATGACGGTGAGCTTGTATATGATTGAAATAAACTTAATTAATAAATAGAAGTAATTGGCATATATACATATATATCTTTTAAACAAAGCTTAATTTTAATATTAGAGCATTAAAACTGGGTCATGAAGCAAAAGAGATAATAATAATACGAAGAAGTTTGCGGTGCTGACATAATAGCCTAAAAATAACTAAGAGGAAAAGGTCGTGCTTCTGGATGAAAAACGAAATGGATGGGCATAGCGTGTGCCAAACTTAGGGGATCACCACCAGTGCCTTTTTATACAAGAAATGGATGGGCATAGCGTGTGCAGACTTATGGGCACCGCTAGTGCCTTTTTATACGAAGAAAGAATATGCATAGCGTGTGCCAGACTTAGGGGTACCCTAGAGGATTTTATAAGACGAGAAGAAATCTATGGGTTCAACTGTCGTAACCCCCCAGATTAAGAACACTAATATATATAACACGAAGATAGGCTAAATGACAGAAACAATAATGAATAAATGTTACAAAAAAACATTGAATAAATTTTACAGCTTCAAAATAAATGACCCTTGTTTTGGATACTATAATATGCAATGCAATTATAATACATATATATAGAGAGAGAGAATATTTCATTTACTAAAATATACTTGAAGATTTTATTTAGCAAAGGAAACATTAAGATTTAGATTCCAAATTAATAAAATATACTTTAACAATTGAGTTAGTTAAAGAAACATTACGATTTCCCCCATCCCTTTTTCTGCTAGTTAAAATAAATCAATCTCACATTCGTTGATTTTTACAATAACTGAAATATTTAAATACAAGATTTGAAATTTTAAGAGTATGAAAAATGAAGTAAGATTAGCAGTTATATATATAAAACAATTAAGTTACCTTTCTTTAGAATTAAAGAAATAGTATTTTATAAGATTTCAAAGCGTTAATTAGATTTAACTTTGAATTTACACCGGTAGAAAATTCAGAGTTAAACAAATATATATATTTATATTAAACATAAATATCAAAACAATCTGAGATACAATTAATTAATCATACGTATATATATTTAAGGGCGTAATAACTTCTTGAAGGTTAGTTTAAAAGAAGAAGGATTTAGAAAATTCAATTTCAGATTGTTTTAGATTGACATATTAATAGCAAACAGATATATAAATCAAATAATAAACACATGTAAATAAATGACCCTACCAAAATTAAAGAGCATATAAGATAGAATTAAATTTATATAATTTATTTAAGAGCAAATTACATGTTATTTATATATATATAAAAGGCAAAGTTAAAGAATACATAAAAAAAGATCTTGAGAGATTATTGAGACTAAATTGACTATTAGTAGGCTTGAAATTTACCTTTCAATTTTAAGAGTCCGATTAAAATATTGTCCACGTGAAAAGAAAGTCTCGACAGAACTTCTATCATATTCTAAAGTTCTTTTATTTCTTCTTCAGGCACAGTATATTACCGGATGACCCAAAGGGCGAGCATGTGATTTCTCTACATATTTTTTTAGTTTTACACAATGTTAACAATCTCTCAATCAATAGTAACTAATTAATTAATAACTCAACTAATAACTGATTCAAAATTTAGTCATTTTATACTTTTTCTCTATCAGTTTTTTTGAAGACAATTGTTAGATAACGCCAAAAATAAATTCAAATCTATTTCTAGATTAGAAATAGATTTAACAACATGTTTTTAACACAAGTAAATCTTTAATCTAATTAATCCCATTTATCTTAAGTAAAATTTTAATTAAAAAATACCTTTCCCAGATTAGACTACCAACCCCTAATTATTTTTAGACAATTAAACACACCTCATCCTCCATATTGTATTTTATATAAAAAAGTATAATTTATAGAAAAACAACAATTTGAAAAGAAAAAGCCAAAAATGACATATAATAAAATTTTCAAAAACTCAATATTTTGTTGTGTTTTGCTCCTATTATATGTTTGAGCGCACTATAATCTTTAATAAAAAGAACTAATAATTAATAAAAAGAATCAATAATAAATATTGAAAGTTAAACTATAAATTTAGGAGCGCATCTCAAATATATACATGAAATATATATATATATACTGACAAAAGGAGCAGGATGGGATATAGGGGTTTGAACACGGGTTAGTAAGTAGAAACATGAAGCACAATCTTAAGCTAAGATTTACTGGAGTGAGTATGCACTATATGTTTTGTTACTTATGTTTATTTAATGTTTTATTATAATATATGTGTGCCTGAGATATTAGAAATCTTTGTTTATATTTAATTAAAAGATTTATAAAATTAGTTTACAAGTTATATGAAACATTTTATTTAAAATAAATTATTCTACAAATTAGTATTTGTCGGTTAATTTCTTAATTATACTACTAAAAAACCAATTTAGCAGAGAAGTTATAGAGCAAAAATTTATTATATTATTCTTTTGATTGAGCTAGTTGGGATTTCTTAGGCTCTGAATTAGTTTACCATTATTCAGAGCATGTTACTACTTGTAGTTAACTGGCGCTTGAAGTTATACTTCAAAACATAAAAGTGCTTTGAATGAAAGGTGTTTAATTTAGCAATCGAGAAGATCTATGGCCTTGAAATGTAGCCGTAGTTATGTATCTTATATAGCTCGGCTTGATCATAGGTACCCTCTGGGTGTTATGCTTCTCTGCCTAAGGGACTGGTGTGGAGCAATACTTAAATTGCATTGAAGTAGATCGAATTTATAAGTAATTGTATCATATGTTATATGTTTAAGAAGTCGACAATGTGTTTATCTTAAAATTTGCTTTTCACAAGTTTCTATTTCCATTAAAGAATAGAAAATGTCATGCTATATTTGTTTCCTATACCCTCTACTACTAAGAAAAATAATAAATAGTTTAATTCTCCCTCCCCCATAAACATCTGTGTTAACTAGAAAAACACATTAATTTATGTATGATTGACTAGATTTTGTTATCATTCTGTTCTTTTTTTGTAATTGGGTAAAAATGAGATTAAAATAACACCAGATTGCATTAATTGCTTACTGTTGAAGTCAGCTGATGACCACCTGTAAAGCCACTGGGGAAAATTGAGCCGAAAAGTTGTTTTGGTAAAGTGTCACATAGAAATAAAAAAATCATTATAAAGATGTCATTTTGCTAAAAAAAAAAAAAAAAAAAAGTAATAGATTTACATTCTCGATAAAGGGAAATCACCACCAATGATCTGTCTCCATTATGTGAAGTTTACAATTTCAAAAAGAAATGTCACACACAAAATAAAAAGATGATACAAATGCAATAAAAAAAATTTGCTGCATGTGACCAATAAATGAGCTGATGCAATACAGAAATGCCTACTAGGTATAGAAATTGACGTGTAAGGAGCAGTGCAATTATCATGAGATTGACACTTTGTCTTTTAAAGATTGCATTTTCAGATAAATTCCTTTGATTATTATTTAGTAATTATAGTATTATCTAATAATTAAATAAAATTTTGATTTATAATTAATTTTATTTAAACAATTGCGAAGAAAAAATAAATAAAAATTGTTTATATTAATTAAAAGTTTAAAATCTTATTATTTTGTTGTTTCAAACTTTTCTGCCAGTCTAGCATAGATCGGCAGAAATTCTGCAGCCCGGCGCCGGTCAGCGGACCTAAGGTTGAAGACCACTGCTCTAGCTTATACATGCAAATCAAAAATGAATATCTTAAATTAATAGAAAATTGTTTTTATATTACTTTATTTAATGTATTGTATTTATGTTTTTCCAGTGCATGTGTATTCATATTTGAAAAAAATAACAATAATGCAAGCCATCATAATAAAATCTGGATATTGTGTAAATTTCAAGAACTCTCTTGTAATTTTATCTATATTTTAGAAATTTCAGAATTTTTCGCAGCCACTTAATGGTATTCTATATATATATAATAAATTTGACAAATAGAATAAGTCAACTAATTTAAAATATAAGAAAAAAAATACCTGCTACAATGGGGGCTTATAAATTGCATAAATTGAAAAATGGATACTTTTTATTATTGAATTAAGGTTTATACAATAAGCACTAAAGTGATAAATGTATTTGTTACTTAATGCATATGTTACCAATGTAGTTCGCTTACTTGTTTATTTGTATCTTTAACAATGAAAATTTTTCTGCTGCATACATATAATTTTAACTACAAGTCATTAAATCTGCATTATTAAACTAATGAACATTTTCAAGAATTTTTTTTTTAAACAAAACTCAGCAAATGAAAATGCTACAACTAACAACATTTGTTGATATATGATGCATGTATACTTTTTTGAAAATCTGAGTGAGTAAACTGATTAATGCCATGAAAAAAAAAATCTAGTGAGAAGGCAAAAATAAAGTTATTTTTGATTTGTGTTTCTTTTTGCATTTAAAAGGTTGGTTTAATTTTGTTTTCTATGAAACAGAAATGACAAAAATGTAGCACAAAGAAAAAATATAACTTTCCAAATGTGAATACCCTATAAAACCACCTATTTAGAAAATTGCTATGACATATGTTATTAATTGCTGTAGTGAAAGTAGAATATTTTATTAGTTGAAGTTTGTTTTTGGTTTTAGATTGATTTTAATTTTCTCTATGAATCAGAAAATAAAACATAGTAGCAAGAAAAATTCATTTCCAATCAAGAAAGCTGAAATTGTTCAAATATTTTATAAAATTTTATTAGGATGAATTCATCAAACGTTTTCTTTTAGTTTTCATTAAAATTGAACTGTACTGCAAATAATTTTATATTTATACATTTATATTCTTGATTTTGTATTACATTTTTTTTATTTAATTTTTCAGCAGTCTTTTTTTTAAACTAGTAATGGAAAGCTTTTGTTTTTGTTTTTTTTTTTTGAACGAAATAAAAATTATTTTGCATTAAATCTTTTTTTTTTCAGTTAATAAAAAACATAATTTAAAAAACAATGTAATCCAAAATAATTACTTTGCAAATAAGTAAAAATAAAATAATAAAATTAATATAATAGTTCAAAGAACATTTTTCTATTAGTGACAAACGAAAAATAATGTTTGACAGGAAGTAGATTTGATTTGATGTCATATAAATATATATTTCAGTGATTGTTTTTGTAAAAGTTATTGCATAGAAATTAAATTACAATGCTAAACATTATATAATCAAAAAGAAAGAATTATTAATAATTTTGCCAAGCTTAAGTGAATCATATAATAGTATTGTCCGTTCACTTTACTACTATTACACAGTGCTTTATTTACCACCCTTTTTTACAGTTTCGATTGCCCCAGCAATCTTCTTCAGGCTAGGAGATATAACATTGTGAAGAAGATTGTTGGGGCAAAAATAAAGCACTGTGTATAATAGTAGTAAAGTGAATGGACAATTTACTATTATATGGTATGCATTTGGGAATGCGGTAAGAAAGAGTAGTTATTGTACTTCTTAAGTGAATCACTTAAGCTTTTAAACTCTTACTGATGGATGAGCTGTGCGGAGATTTATAATAGTTATGAAATAGTGCATGATCAGAGGTTAATTTTTTTCTGGACAATTACAAAAAAAGAAAATAAGAAAGTGAAGAATTTAGATATTTTCTATAAAATAATAAAAGCCAATGCTAAAATAAGGTGCCACTAATAATTTTAGATTTATTTGAAGAAACCACTTGTATATATATATATATACTCTTTAATTTTTCCCATATACAAAAAGTGTGACATTTAGGGGATAGAATTATAACAAATTTGAATTTATAAACCGTAAATGTAACTTTTAACCTTGTTTAATTTTATTTTTGTCATTGAAAAGTGCAATGGAAACAACAGCACCATCCAATGTAAACACTAGATTGTGTTTAAATCTAGGAAAGAACCAAATGGTGTTTTGGATGAGAATTTTACTTTAGATTGAGCTTTGAAAAGATTATCCTAAATATATGTATTTTGGTATAAGTTGCACGTAAAGGATCATAATGAATGATTTCTGGAAGAAATCAATTTTTTATTGTGGATATTATTGCGTATAATAACAAAAAGTACGATTTTCTCACCTGTTGAAAAAATATCTTAAAGTTCTTAATCTGACAAATATCTGATTAATCTTAGACTTTTACTCTTCATTTAATAATAGTTTTATTGCATTCGCTGACCATTACTCATTGAATTATGGGTCACAATTTGATTTTGATCACAATTCCTACAATGAGATGCTTTTCTTATTATATACAAAAAAAAGCCTTATGGCTTGAGCTTAATAAATATATAAACTTTTAATTATTACATTTTACTTAATATTACTTGAACTAAATGAATCTAAATCAGAAAAAAAATTTAAATAAGTTGTTTTTCATTTTGGAAGAAAATGAAACATTTAAAAATGTAAACTTTTTTTACATATATATTTACACTGATCTATCTTGAAAATATGTTTAGTAAATAGGTCATATTTGTAAGTATATATCCAATAAATATTAAAATTAATATTTGCACTTTTACTAATATTTTTTTAAATCTATAATTGTAAGCAACATAATATAAATGCTTTAAAAACATTGAAGTTTATATTGAAATAAGACTTGTTTGTTCAGTTATTGCTACATGTTATTTTCAATCCAGTAAAATCATTAATTTGATAATTCTAGGGAATCGAGGGACAATTTGTAGCCATTATAGAGATTTTTATATTAAAAATATGGTTGTAATCTGATCATTCGTGTCAGCCATGGGATGGCGCTATTTCTAACCAAAAACACATTAATATAACGTTCCCGGGCTAGCGATTCTCTATTAATATTGACTTTTTTTTTTTTTTTGTTTACAAATTTAACTTTCTTTCGTTTCTAAATTATTTTTCCCAAATAATATTTTTGACAATGGGATAATAATAGTTGTTTTTTTATTTAAATTTTATTGACAAGAGGGTCTTTTTTGGTATAAGTTCAAATAGTAATTTGTGTTTTTTAAATAGTATTACTGTTTTTTAAATTTTGATTGACAAAATTAAAGAGAGAATGGGTTTTTTTGGATGTATCTTTAAATAATAATTTACATTACTTTTATTGGTTTACATTTGATTGCTGATAACAATTAGTGGGAGGGGTGTTTTTGTGTACGATTAAATAATAATTTGTTACTTTTATTTTTACATTTGATTGCCGACAGCAATTATTTGGGAGTAGTGTTGTTTTTTTTTTTGTGTGTGTATGCATCACATGATCACATTTCCTATACTAGCACATTAATTGTTGATAAACAGAGCAAAACTCTCCATACAGTATTGCCACTTGTGCTAAACAGAGTAATCAGTGGATGCCAGAAGGCTTGTGCATAAAATCCCTATCTAATGCCTACTCATCCAATATCCCCAGACTAGTTTCTGGCTTGTGGCCTTCGTCAGTGAGGAGCTTTGGATCTGAGAGCACTGCATCTAGATCTTGGGATCTAATGCAACCCTCTAGCAACCACCTTTTATCTCTCCTTAACTACAAAACTATGAGAATGAAATTGAAAACACAAAAAATATTTTCAATCTAAGCTCAATAGCTTATATAGTCATATGGGTCTGAACTCAGTTCAGCACCCATACATTTTGGTGTCTTTGGCTCTTTTACAACCATAGCCACCACTATCCTTTTAGGCAGGATTGGTGTTAAACCATTAAGCATCACATGATCACATTTGCTAGTATAGGAAATGTGATCATGTGATGCTTAATGGTTTAACACCAATCCTGCCTAATATGATAGTGGTGGCTATGGTTGTAAAAGAGCCAAAGACACCAAAATGTATGGGTGCTGAACTGAGTTCAGACCCATATGACTATATAAGCTATTGAGCTTAGATTGAAAATATTTTTTGTGTTTTCAATTTCATTCTCATAGTTTTGTAGTTAAGGAGAGATAAAAGGTGGTTGCTAGAGGGTTGCATTAGATCCTAAGATCTAGATGCAGTGCTCTCAGATCCAAAGCTCCTCACTGACGAAGGCCACAAGCCAGAAACTAGTCTGGGGATATTGGATGAGTAGGCATTAGATAGGGATTTTATGCACAAGCCTTCTGGCATCCATTGATTACTCTGTTTAGCACAGGTGGCAATACTGTATGGAGAGTTTTGCTCTGTGTGTGTATGCTTAAATAAAAATTTAGGTTACTTTTATTGGTTACATTTGATTGACAACCAATTTGACTTTCTTTCGTTTATACATTATTTTGGTTCCCCAAATAATATTTTTGACAATGGGACAATAATAGTTGTTTCTTTAATTTTTATTGACAAGAACGGATCTTTTTTGGTAAATGTTCAAATAGTATGTTTAAATAATAATTAACGGTCTTACTTTTATTGGTTTACATTTGATTGACAATAATTATTGGGAGGGGTGTTTTTTTTTTTTTTGCGTGTACAATTGTCGACAATTATTGGAATGAAGGGGTGTATGTTTAAATAATAGTTTACGTTACTTTTAGTTGTATACATGTGATTGATAAGAATTAGTGGGAGGGGTGTTTTGAGGTTATGATTAAATAATAATTTATGTTACATTTGATTGCCGACAACAATTATTGGGAGAAAGGGGTTTTTTGTGTATGTTTAAATAAAAATTTAAGTTACTTTTATTGGTCACATTTGATTGACAACCGATTAGACTTTTTTTCGTTTATAAATTATTTTGATTTCCCAAATAATATTTTTGACAATGGGACAATAATAGCTGTTGTTTTTTAAATTTTTATTGACAAGAGGGTCTTTTTTGGTGTATGTTCAAATAGTAATTTGGGTTACGTTTAAAAAATAATTTACCTTACTTTTATTGCTTTTCATTTGATTGCCGCCAACAATTAGTGGGAGGGGTATTTTTGTGTATGATTAAATAATAATTTACGTTACTTTTATTTTACATTTGATTGCCGATAACAATTATTGGCAGAAGGGGTTTTTTTTTTTTGCGTGTGTATGTTTAAATAAAAATTGTACTTTTATTGGTTACTTTTGATTTACAACCGATTTGACTTTCCTTTTTTTTTTTTCCGTTTATAAATTATTTTGGTTTCCCCAAATAATATTTTTGACAATGGGACAATAATAGTTGTTTCTTTAATTTTTATTGACAAGAACGGATCTTTTTTGGTGTATGTTCAAATAGTAATTTGGGTTAAGTTTAAAGAATAATTTACGGTCTTACTTTTATTGGTTTACATTTGATTGCCGACAATTAGTGGGAGGGTTTTTTTTCGATATGATTAACGAATAATTTACGTTACTTTTATTTTACATTTGATTGCCCACAACAGTTAATTATTGGGAGAACTGGGGTTTTTTTTGGGTATGTTTAAATAAATATTTTAGTTAATTCTTTTATTTTACATTTGATTTCCGACAACAATTATTTGGAGAAGGGATGTATATTTAAATAAAAATTTAAGTTACTTTTATTTGACATTTGACGAAAGGCCATTTGGAATCCCTCAAACAAGCTGCCCTTTACGAAGTGAACATTTCCGTTGGCAACAACGAGACTTACAAATGAAAGTCAAAAAATGTTTTTGGACCTCAAGTCTGCATATATTTGCCGCACAATCATATCTTTTCTTTCAGCAGGATGTTTTCTGCTGTAGAAATGTTCCAGCGCTGGCTTCCGTGTCTGGCAATTCCCATCTTTTCAAGTGTTCTGTGTTGGACTTAGCCATCTTCTTGGTCTCTGAAAATTTCTCGCTAAAACATGACTCAAAGCATGATCGTCCAAATAATTCAGCTACCCCACCCTAATAAAGAATTTAGGATGCTTTCAGCTTTATGAGGAACAATCACGACACGGTTAAAATTGTTAAAAGGTAACATTACATCAATTCGTATTAAAAAAAAAAAGGCCCCAATGAAAATTTAAATAATTTTGACATGATCAACTTAACACACCCTCGTACGATATTGTTACATAAAATACATAACACAGCATTACGAGGTAGGACATGACTCAAACTACTACGGTATTTTCCTTTGCTTTTAGCATCGGAAAAAGCCACACCATTAGCCGCTAAGCCAAGTTAACACTCTTTCTTGGTTTTATCGTAGAAAGAAGGCTTAACTCTAAGTTAACACTCTTTCTCCATTTTAGCTTAGAAAGAAGACTTAACTTCGAGTTAACAATCTTTCTAGGATTTATTGTAGAAAGAATGCTTAAAAGCTTGGGTGCGGCCGCGGAAACTGCATATTTCTAGAAATTTAGCTAGAAATAGCACCATCCCGCGGCTGACATGAAGGATCAGATCACAAACAAAAATATTGTAATGGGATTTACCAGTTTAATATTTTGCTACTACTTTATTATATCTATATTTTACTTTATTAGCTCACAATAATCTTTAATATTTTATTTTAAAACCCTTTTATTCAAGCATAGTAGTAAATATGATCAATACTTACATATTAACCATGCCACCAATAAAACCGAGATTGAATAAAAAATACAAACTGCAGTCATCTTTCCAGACTGAGGCACAACCTTCATGACTGCAAGAAACACGAAATGTCTCATGGGGATATTTATAATGGGTTTTAACCCTACAGGCACCATTCACCATTAGACTGGACCCCAAGAGATGACATTAACATGCTTCACACACTTGATCCATGGCTAGCTATTGAAAGATGAGACTGGCATAACACAGACTATCTAAATAAGATTATTGATTTGAACCCATAGGTAAATAGAGAGAGGAAAAAAAAACTTAAACCACACCAATAATTTGTACATATTTATTCAAAAGAAAAAAACAAAACAAGGAATATTTAAACATTTTAAAACACAAATATGAACACTTATTAAAACTACAATATTTTAAACAATCGTGACTATTTACATGTAAGTTAATACTAGAAATGACATGTAAAAGTTCTATCTAGAAATAAAATTTAAAAGTTCACACTTGAAATTAAATTTAGAAGTTCTATTTATGATATCTAGACATATTTAACTAGGTTTTTAATACAGTATCTGGGTGAGCACCCCTCTTTTCTGATCCTGTAGGATTTATAGTGGGCTTCTTTGGTTGTAACTAGTCCCATCTTGACTTAGTGAACTATTGCAGGTCTGGTTCCATCGATTTGGTGTGGCAGGTAAAACATTGGCAAAGTCTAGTTAGATATATTACTGCATCTGGCTATTGGTGTTCAGGAGACAGGCGATGGAAAATGCTCAACTTGGGTCTAACAACACATTTTTCTCAACATGACTGAATACAGATTGCTTCATCTTCCTAGACTCTTATTTTTAGCTGGCTTATAGACTTCAGTGGACTGCCAACTGACCTTGGTCATATCTCTGGTTACTTAACTCGATAGACTGTATGTAGACTCCTTAGTTAACTATGGTAAACTCACGGGCTTTTTTCTTACTCGCTTTTTCTGCTGCTGCTGTTTTTTTTGGACAATAGGCGTTTGCAGCATTTATACTCTGACTCCACTCACTGCTCGAATTCTTACCCAAGCTATCAGCTCATTTGTTTTTTATTTTTTTCCTAATTAGTTATATTTCTAATTATATAGAAATTTAGTGACTATTGTTATTTAATCAGTCTGGTATTTTATGTCCGGAAACTGATTACATCCTGTACAAATTTGTTTTCAGTTATATGCTAAATTTTAATACACAAAAGAAAAAAAAGATAAGTTATAATTATTATTTTAATTTAATTCCAAAGTTTTTTTTTCTTTACTTTTGCTTTTTATCTTTTTTTTTTTTTCCGAACAATTGAATCCTAAAATATAATTTTATTTTCCTTATTTATATCATGTAACTCATATACAGTCACTTGGGGGGGGGGGGGCGACAATAAGGGCAGCTGCTCTGGACCTTGCAATATTAGAGGCCTCAACTTGGCAACTATAGGAGAAGGCAAAGCCATGTCATAGCTCATAGAACAACTTCAATTTTACAGTTAAATTCCCCCAAAAAATATTTTAAAAAAACTTCCAAGCAGGCATATCACAGTCGAAAACATAAGTCAGTTTAGGGATGAAGTGACAATTTGACGACTCTGTGATGAAAATCACTACAGCTCTCGACGACCGGCAGAACTAGTAGTCTCAACTCCCTGTTGGTCAGTTCTGTGCTAATAGTGTTTTAAGATATTAATTAGTGCTAGAGTGAATGTGATTCATAACTAACTGCTCCTGGAGTCCTGTTTTCATCCCTATAAGTAAAAACTCATTTCTTCTCTTTCTCTTCCCACATTATTATTTTAAATTTTGAAAGGCCTCCAAAATATTAGTTGCCCTGAACCTCACATTTTCACTGAAAGTCTCTGCTTGTGTATATACACATATTTTTGTACCGTGTATATATACACACTGTTACACTATATTAAAATCATAGTAATTAATAGAAAAAAAATATTAAATTTTTAAGTGATAATTAAAAAGTCATTGCAATTTGGAAGTGAATTTTATACAAGTGTTATTATAGTTTTATTTTTTTCTAGTAAGATTTTCTTACTAAATTTCATTTCCTATTTTCTGCATTGTTTTACTATTTACATACATTAATTTATTTTTGAACGTTTTGGATTCATAGCTGCTATAATACTTGAAAATGACTTTTTTTTCAACATCTCATATCTAACAGCCATTAAAAGTCATATAAAAATGTTCTTTTTTCGGTAATTTGGTATTATTCCTGCTATGATGTATTACTTCAGTGACATATTATTCTAAGTTTGCTATATGTTTAAAATAATGCCTCCGAGCAATGTGCAGACAAACTTATTTGATAAAAAGTATTTTAAAAATATCACAAATTTTAAAATAATACATCGCCAAGAGTAATAAGTCATACCATGTGTAGTATGAAAGATTCAAATCTATAAAAAAAAAAAAAGAAATATATTCAGTATGAAAAAACGAAAAAACATATGACTATACTAAATAAATACAGGTAGTTATGACTTTTTAATATCAGTTTTTTGTGAATTTTTATGACTACACATTGTGTCATCAAAACCGTCCTTCCCCCTCCTGGCATAATGTGGCACTTTGTGTCTTCATAAGCGCCCCACATGTTTAATACCAAACTTCAAATGTAGAAAAAAAAATACATTTTATTTCCAATGATGAAGAGATATATCCATTATGTGAAAAGGAGAAATATGAGAAAGCCTAAAACCTTTTTTTAAATGGTAAGCTGTAAGTTTTAACATATTTTAAATATATTTTTCTTTTTTTTTTAAAAAAAAGCATATATAAAGTTTTAGAAAAAAAACAACAACTCAAATATATAAAAGTTTTAGCTATAAATGTATATTTTTAAATATAAAACTGTATTACATACTTACATATGATACAAGAGATGTATTATATTGTGTGGGATAAAAAAAAAAGCCTCTGAGACAATGGACAGCTTTTGAATAATTTTTGTCAGAGAATGAATTTGAGCATTGGAAATTTGTCAAATATGTATAAGGACAATACACATGGTTTAGAAATAATATTTCACACAATAATTATGTATTAGTAGAGAAAGAGGGAATGAATAAAGTGCTGAAAATTAAAGTATATGATAATGAAGAGAGAATATGTAATAGTGATTGTAATTTCTTTATAATAGAAAAATGTTAGTAATGTGATGGAAAATAGTAATAAAATTAGAAGGATAGTGAAGCATGTGGATGGAGAATGAATGATAAGAATAAATTAGAAGAATGTAAAATAAAAGTAGAAGAAATCATGGAAGACTTTGTTGGGGGTGAATATAAGGAATGGTGTGGTGAAGTAGAAAAAGTAGCAAATAGGATTTTAGGTGAGAATATTCAATAGAATAAAAGCAATAGAAAAGTGAGAATTAGTAAAGGTGTAAAAGAGAGGGGAAAATACAGGCAGAGAATATAAATATGCTATTAAAAACAAAAAGTGAAAAAGATGTTAATATTAAATGGGGAAAATATTTTTTAAAAAAGAAATTGGCTAAAATAGATAATTATATATAGAGGAAAAAATTAAATAGTAAATTGTTGGAGAATAATAAAAGTGGAAGAGATAGGAGTAAAAAAATTTGGAAATACATTAAAAGAAGAAATGTAAGGGAGTGAGAAATAGTATTACTAGATGACGAGGAACAAGAGTGTAGCTCTGTCTCTTAAATAAGTATGTAATGGATATAGAAAAGATATTAGATGTGAAGAACAGAGTGATAACAAACATAAAAGCATATAGTAATGGAAATATTAGGTTTACAGAAAATGAACTGAATGAGAGAAGAAATTGAAAAGTGGAAAGGCAAGAGGTTTAGATGGATGGGCAGCAGAGATGGCGATGAATTTAGAAAATAGGACAATTAAATCTATTATCATGTTTTAATAAGATGCCACAGAATTCTCACATAGGTGTAAAAATACAAGAATATGGCTACTATTTAAAGGAAAGGGTAATGATCATAGAAAGTTAAATAATTATAGATTGTTAGTAGTAATGTCAGTGCTATATAAAGTTTTTGCATATATTGTGGCTGGAAGGGTCACAAAATGATGGAAGAAAATAATATAATGGTAGAAATGCAAAAAGGTTTTTGATCAGGTAGGTGTATAGGCGATAGCATATTTGTAGTTACACAACTTATAGATATTAGTCGAAATATGGGTAGACAGTTATATATGATTTTTATAGATATAGAGTAGGCATATGATAGAGTAAATAGAAATAGATTATGGTTAAGTTTAGTAAATTTGGGAATAGATGGAGCTTTAGTGGATCTTATTTAGAGATTGTATAAAAATAATTACTATACATATCAATTAGAGAGAATAGAATGAGTTAAAGTTAAAAATGTAGTGGGACTAAGGCAAGAATGTCCTGTGTCACTTATTTTGTTTTTGTTATATTTGAGAGAAATGGAGAGAGTAATAAGAAGAGGGGTAGAGATAACATAAATAGGTGGCAAGGGAGTATATACATTATCGGGACTTTTATTTGCTGATGATGTCTTCTTGTGCACAGAAAGAAGGGAAGATATGGAAGTTATGCTGAGGATATGCTGATGGGTGGATAAAGAAATGGGGATTAAATTTACTAAAGAAAAATCAAAAGTAATGATGATTAATACTGGGGAAAGAGCAGATAAAGAATTTTTATTGGGAAATATAAAATAAAGTTAAGTGAGATGAATAGGTATAACTCTTTGGAATCGTATTGTCTTAAATAATCAGATAAATTGCTTGGATGAATAGGAGAAAAAATTGATAAATAAAGCAAAGAAAAGAAACGGACTAATAAAGAAATTAACAGTGTTTTCATATAATAAATATGATGTAGCTAGAATTGTAGGGAAGGGAGTGGCAATAGCAAGGTTAACATATGTTAAACGATGTGTTATGTGTAAGTAAAGGGGTGTTAGATTACTTAGAAAAAGTGCAAATGAAAATTGTTTATTTCGATTAATTGTTTAAGTACAAATGTGCATATGCTTTCTTTACAAGCGGTTTTATTTTATCTATTTTTTTTTTAGCTGAGTGCACTTTTAGTGCATATTATTTATAAATTAAAAATTGATATTCAATCAAAAATAAATAAAAAATTATTGTTTAATAAGCTAATCAAATTTTTATTTATTTTATAAAAATAAATTTATAATATATGTAATATAAACATAAGTAATTAAAGAAATAAAGCATTCTCAACTTCAGACTATGAAAAAGGCTTTTAAATAGCCTTTTGTCCATAAAAAGCCTCTCTAATATCATAGGGGAACAATTGAGAAGGCTATTGCTACAATTAACTGAGTTAACTATGATTAGCTGGCTGTCTAAAAAAAATTTATTCTATTTAGAACTGCCAGGGGAGGGGGGATAATATACAGAAATATATAATAAAATTTATAGTTATTATTTACCTTTAATATTTGTTTAAGGATACTGCAGCTTATAGTATATATCAAAGGAGGGGTAGAATTGCACTATTGAATTCTTTTTATGCTATCAAAATTTGTTATTCAGGTGAATGAAATTTACAGCATTGTACTATATATAAATATTGTTTAAAATTATGAGATGCTATTGTGCATTATTTTCTGTCTTGGTCATAGAACTTTTTATTCATTTATGCAATTTATCTTTTTGAACTTAAGGCATGGCTGAAGATTATGCACAAACTGTAGTTTAGTTTCCTTTTTTTTAATGCTTTATTTATGCTCTGTTTTGTGTTTTGGGAGACATCTTGTAATTGAATTTTTAATCTATTTTTATCAAACAGATTTTCTTCAAATTGGTTCACTAATTTTTGAATGGTATTCTGGATCTCTTAATTAATTTAATTCACATAGGAGATTTTAACTAACTTACAAATGTAAGAAAACTGTCTAATACTCATGAGAACAAGAATCTAAAATGAAAAAAAAAAAATTTACTATTAGAAATATGGCTTATTTTTTAGATTCTCATTTTATTTTATTTGCATGTGAATAGTTTTCCTGTTTATGAGGGAAAATATGATTTTGAAAAATTGAAGTGATCTAGTTTACAGTTAATTAAAAAAAATAGAAACTGAAATGATGCATGGAATATTAGTACATAAAACATGCTTTGCTGTCTTTATAAAAGCAAAAATTTTGTAATCAATTTTAAACAATTTTACTCAAACATTAAAAAAAAGTATATAAAAATTATAATAAATCATATCATCATCAACCATTATCAATCCACTGCAGGATGACGGTCTCTTCTCCGATCTTTAGCTTCTCTTCTCCACATCACTCCAGCACACTTTTATTTCATCCATCCATCTCACATGTGGTCTCTTTTTGGGTCTTTTACAATATTTTGGAATCCAGTTTAAGATTTCAATTGTCCATCTATTATCATCTCTTCTAGCAATATGTCCAGCCCAACTCTACTTCAGTCTTTTAATTTTTTCAATGATGTCAGTAACACCTGTTTGTTCTCTTACCCATATATTGCGTTTTTGATCTCTTCTTGTTACTTGTAACATGCATCTCTCCATACTTCTTTGAGTGGTCTCAAGTCTCTGTATTACCTTCTATTAAGTGTCCAAGTCTCAGACCCATAAGTAAAAACCGGTAAAACACATCTATTAAAAACCTTCCTTTTCAAACACATAAGCATATTTCCTTTTAATATCAAGTTATTTCTATCAAAAGCACTCCAACCAAGTTTAATTCTATGATTAATTTCATCCATTATGTTTCCATCTGTATTAATAATCTGACCAAGATATTTCTTCTAACTCATCATAATCAATCTTTATATTTCATATTTTGAGAAAATTCATCAAACATTACTTTAGTCTTTTTAACATTTATCTTTAGTCCTACTTTCATCTGATAACTCCTGCGACATTTCCTGCAGCTCTAAAGCATTATTTGCAAAAACAACTACATCATCTGCAAAATCTAAATGACTTAAATAATCTCCATTTACTTTCACTTTTTTAGCTTCCCATTTTAATCCACAAAATACATCTTGTAGCACTGCTGTAAAAAGTTTTGGAGATATGGAGTCACCCTGTCTTACACCCTTCTCAATGTTGACTTTTCTAGTATCATTATGCAATCTAATTGTTGCTGTTGCATTTTTATAAATATTCTTTAAAAATAGGACAATATTCTTGATCTATATGCTTTAATCACTGAAGAAATGTTTATAGAATCAGCCGCCTTTTTATAATCTACAAATCCAAAGCGTAATGGCAACTCATATTCATTTGTCCTTTCTATAACTTCTCACAATACCTGAATATGATCTACTGTACTAAAACCACTTTTCGGTCAAGCGTTGGTAGCCAAGAGGTCAGTGCAGCTGCCTTGCAAGCAGTTTCTTGCAGACAGTTGTTGCGGGTTCGCTTCCCAGCCGATGCTTTGACATATGGAAAAGAAAAAAATCCAGCTTGTTCTCTTGGTTGGTGGAAATCCAATGTTTTCTGTAAACAAGTTGTAATTATCTTAGTAAAAATTTTGTAGAAAACTGATAAAAGGCTGATCTGGAATTTCTGATATCTTCTTTATCACCTTTTTTAAATATTAATACTGCATTCTTCCAATCATCTGATATATCTTTATCATTTAGACATTTACACAATTATATAAATAATAATTATACATAAAAAAATCTTTTTCACCATCTCTTTTAATGTTGACCAGTTATTGTAGATAGAACACCATCTAGTATCTATAATGGAAGTAAAATAACAATAATAAAATAAAATATCAATAAAATAATAAAATTATCATACACAGATTCAATGTAAGTTCAAAGAATTGAATATATAACATTTTATTAAAGAAGTGAAATTAAGAAAAATTATTGCAGTGAATTTACAACAAACATTGGTACAAAAGATGGCAGGCATTAAAAATTTTAAATATAGAAATGATAAATATAATATAGATAAAAATGTAGCTGATTTATAAAAGAATCATTTTATTAAATTATATAAAAAGTATTGATATAACCTTACAAATATTAAACATATACTACTTTTAATTATTTTTTTTGTCTATATTAAATAGTAACAATAGTTCGAATAAGAAATAGATCAAACTTTCATTTTATCCTAAAATATTATAATACATTTAATAAAAGAAAATTATATTGGTGAGCATGTACAATATTGGGTGGCCAAATAATAAAAATATGGATAAATTAATATGTAATTCTAAATTAGGAAACTATATAAAATACAAAAAAGAAATACTTTTTAAAATTCATTGTGACCATTGCAATATGATTTCCTATGCTCATACAGAGATAAGAGCCAAAGCAATTAATGAGAGAGATGATAAATCTGCTTTAAACATTCTCTACCTATCATATGAACATAAAGTAGATGGTTTAAAATATTAAATATTTAAATTTCATTAAGGATTCAAAAAGGAGACAAATCTATGGAATATTATATTAAGCATAACTTAAATAATTGTATGAATACACCTGGATCTCGTTTTATGCGAGATAGGTTCCTCAGAAAATGCGCACAAAAGAAATTGCACAAAAATAGACTTAACTTACCTTGAAAAATGGGGATAGGGGTTGTAATTTTCAGAAATCGCATAAAAGCAAAGCAAGAAGGAAAAATTACTTTTTTATTAATTACAGTATTTAATTATTCATTTTTTCATACATATTTTAATCATTAGCGGTTATTTGGCTATTTTTTTAATATTCCTATATTTTTATATGTAAATATAAATATATTTTATTATTTACTCATTAATATAAGTAGGTTATTTACATAGAAGCTAATATTCTAGTTACAGCTTCAGGCCATATTCATGTTAGCTGCTAATATAATGTTATATTTTTGGGAAAAGAAAAAAAATATTTCAAATCAAAGTAAGTTATTAATAATTTAAATTTCTTGATATCTAATAAATATAGTGAAATATGAAAGTTATTAAGAAAAAACATGAATCACATAACTTCAAAATAGCATTAGAATAATCCACATAAAACGATACCCATGTGTATTTATAAAACTTCAGTAAATTTAGTTAACAATTGGTCAATTATAAATGAATGGAAAATAGTATAAGGTAGTATAATAAAGTTGTATAGTATATTGGATTATTTGCATCATCTAATATTATCTCTTTAGAAAAATTACACTTTATTTAAATTTGAAATTACATTCAACTATTAGTAATTTCACACAGGTTAGTATATGCAAGTTTCAAGAGGTGTTATTCATCCCTTGTCTTCAGGTATTGCTTGCTTGACCAGTGATAGTATTAGTATTGAAGTCATACCTGGATTCTTAGATTCTTGAATAATGCTCTAACCAACTGAGCCATCCTGTCAAAGGCAACAATCAGTTGAAATTTCACACACTTATCTATGTGGGTCCTCCTGATTTCTCCATTTTTTCCTAAGAGCAAAGTTGATTAATGGTTTTTATACATTATGTATAGTCACACTAGATTGACTTATGGGGTATGTGAGCAGCTTCATTGAATTTTCTTCTTTGTACCTTTTCCTTTCTAATATTTTTGAATTTTCCCAATTGAACATGTGTTCATCTAATCATGTTTGTTCTCTTGCAATTGCTTTTCAATTGGCAACTGGTCTTACCAACATACATACTTCCACATTCACATTGTATTTCATAGATGTAGTTTGTTTTTTTTTCAACATTTCAAATTTAGGCTTTCTTGATGCTAGAGTTTCTCTAATGTGATATGGTTCTGGAAAGCTGTTCTGATGTAATACTGATTGTAGATTTTCCTTAATTTGTCTGCTATTTTTGGTTTGTTTGGATACACACAGTACCAATAATTGTTTTTTTACAGTTCTCTTTGTTGTCTACTTAAGGCTTTCTTAACAGCTGATGGATTACCATTTTTCATAAGAGTTTATTCTATATAGATCTTTTTCGCTAATCGTTGGTCTGAACATAGATCGTATTACTCCATGTTTTGTTTTTCAGGTGTGATTGGATGAAGTATTTTCCTGTATGTGTGGATTTTCTCTAACCTGTAGTTTTGATTTTGCCATGAAGAAGTCTTGTCACAAGAAAATCTAAGAATGCCAGTTTTTGGTCGTCTTCTGACTCTATTGTGAATTTAATTGAAGGGGATATGTTGATGTGTTTTCAAAATGTTTGTAGTAGTGCTTTACCATGTACCTATCCAGGAAGTGTATCGTCAGCATAGCAGAGCCAAACTTTAGATGGTTATGGAGTAGTCTTTATGACTATGTTTTCAAGTTCTTCTATGTAAATATTGCTAATCAGATTACTATATCCACAAAGTTTTGAGAATTATTCTTTTTTCTTCAGGTGTTGCTGGCCTGACCAGTGATAGTACTAGCATGGGAATTGAATCTGGACCCTTAGATTATTAAATACTCCTAAGGTAACACTCTAACCAATTGAACCATCCTGCCAAAGGTAATGATCAGTAGAAATTTTACATACTTATCTATGAGGTTCCTCCTGATTTCTCCACTTTTCCTAAGAACAAAGTCGAACATTGATTTCCATATAATATGTATAGTCACACTAGGTTGAGTTAATGGAGTTATTCACCATTGTCATGTAAGCAGCTTCTTTGAATTTTTTCTTTGTACCTTTTCCTCTATTCTATATTATATAGTATATATTTATTCAATGAAATAAACAAAAGGTAATTAACTGAGGGCTATCTATGTGAAAGAAGTTTTAATTAATTATTTTATAGAGGACATTTAATTTTGCAATATTATTGTTGATGTTTCATTTCCAGTAAAAATATTAAATTCAGTATATGTATTTTGTTTTATTTTTATTTAGTCTTTTTTGCTGTAGTTCTAGTACAACAATTTAAGAACAATTGAATGAATCATATATTAGGGATGAACAGAATAAATTATTTAATGAATTTAAGGCTGTGTTATATAAATAGGAAATTAATGAATTATTGTTTTGAAACAATTTTAGCAATCATCATATGCATCCATAGATTATCTAAAACTTGGATTAGGTAAGCACCTGGATAGTATATTTTATTGAGTAGTATGAATAACATTTATGTAGATACAGCACTAACTTTGTCATTTATTTAGCTGTTATTCCAGAACAAGACTTGAATAAAAGTGTTGTATGTTTACATAGTTGGCAATGAGACTTTATGCTTCATTAAATATATTTGGCATTACATGTTTATGCAAACTTGTGTTTATTCACATTTTTCATTGAATTGTTTATCAAACATAATATTTCATTAATCTTTTATTAATGTATAAAATAATGGGGGGGGGGGGACTATTAGCTTTTATCATATGACTTGGCTTGATTTTCATCTTCATTGTTATTTTGTAAAGATTTTTTATTAAGAGCAATGTAAAGGCTTGTATGTTTTGGAGTATATTTTATTATTAACTGACTAACAACTATTTAGTAGTTGAGGAGTCAATTTCTTAGGCATATATACATTTTGAAAAAGCTTGACTTGCTATTTAACTTTTATATATATATATAGAGAGAGAATAAAATAATGGAGAGATCTGTATGATTTTATTTTCTAATGGTTTTATATATTTTTTTATTTAATGGTTTTACTATGATTCACATGTTGTTTCTTAAGATCTTAAATAACTTTATCTTTTTTTAGAATCTTACAAATTTCTTGATGGTGTTTATTAATAAGTAATCTGTCTAAAAAGGAAAAAATCTCTATACTATAATAAGAATAGATTATTAAGCCCATCGTTCCATTTATTTTACTTACTAATTAAATTAATGGGGTACTTACATATTAGTCCTGTGACACAGCACATATTAGACCTGTTGCACCTTTTCACATCCGCGAAAAATGTATAACATTGCAATTAGGTCAAATAAATCCAAGTATCTCGATCTGGTAAGAAAAGATTTTTTTTTGCCCAGTTTTTATTTAAGATTTCATTCTGACAACAGCTTGATTTCAATTACATTGCATTTTCTTTTAGGTGTTTTTTTAATCTGATCTAATAAAACAATTTTTTTTTTTTTTGCCCAGTTTTTGGTCAAGATTTCATTATGAGAACAGCTTGATTTCAATTGCATTGCATTTTTTCTTCGTAATTATTGTCCATTTTCAATTTCATTGCTGCTTTTCATTTGATTTTAAGTGAGTAAATAACTATACTTTCACAAAACATCGAAAGACTGGGTTCAGCGAGATGGCGTAATAAGCAACAGCGATGAACATCATGACACCATCTGGCTTCATATTTGGCCGAATTCGTTTGCATAATGAACAAAATATTTTGCCGCCAGCATGAATTACTAATAAAAGATTTATATTATTTTATTTTGTGGGGGGAAAAAATTTTGGGGGTTTTATTTTTTCAAAAAATAGATTGATTTATTATCGTTTTTTGACCAAATCCCATTTCCAGTGATATACTCCGCAATCACATTGTCATTGGGAGGTGGGGGATTTTTTCTTGATCTCCATTTTCTCCAGAATGTAATAATGTACAACAAACCACTTCCATTTATTCATTGTTATATATTGCATGGTAAGTAATGTATGTGTATATTTTATGCTTTTTTAAAGAATATTTTAGGCAATTTTTGTAATTTCGCGATTTTATGGTCAAATTCATATCTTTAGTATTATTATAAATTTTATACTGTTTCGTATAAATGTCATATATATGCTTTTTTAAAGAATATTTTAGGCAATTTTTGTAATTTAGCGATTTTATGGTCAAATTCATATCTTTAGTATTATTGTAAATGTCTATTCTACACCGTGTTTTAAGTTTTTTGTTGCGAAAGTGATCTATATTTTTGTATGGCAAAATAACATTTGCAAGTTTTTGTATAATGGCGTTTTGCCATTAACTGCTGCTAAAAATGTAATTTTAAAGATTTTTTTTTTTGGGGGGGGTAGTAAATTACACTCCAAATTTTTATATTTTTTGTGTGAAAGCAGTCTTTTGTCCATAATGGCGTCTATTTTTTTTTTTTGCTGAAATTCATATCTTTACTATCATTATAAATTGTATACTTTTTCGTGTTAATGTCATATATATTTCTATTTAATATCGTTTAGTATTGTTATAATTGTATATTCGTCATCATGTTTTAAATTTTTTCCTGTAAAAAGTCGTATAAATGTACTTTTTAAGATCAGTGATTTTTTTTCCTGAAATTGATATCTTTAGTATTGTTATACTTTTTCGTGTAAATGTCGTATATCTATTTCTGTTGTTTGCTTGTTTGTTTTTTTGTAAATTATGTTCCAAATTGTTTATATTTTGTGTGTGAAAGTAGTATTAGTTCTGTGATATGGAACACATTAGACATGCTGCGCCTTTTCACATACATATTCAACCTGCCGATAACTTTGTAAATCTTTGGAAAATATCATGTACAAAACATCCGTGTACATGTTATTTTTGCGAAAATATTGTGTACAAGATCCGCTTACTGTTTATTTTGGTCAGATCACAAGATTACAAAGTTATCAGCGGATTGCTGCGAATGTGAAAAGGTGCAGCATGTTTAATATGTACTCCGTGCCACAGGACTAATACCTACGTACCATTAAAAGTAATCCTAATACTTTTTTGAAAGTATTCAAAGATATTAAATATAATGTTAATGTATTTATAGTCTTTTAAGATTACATCTAATATTTTTAATATCTTTTCTGTGGATGAAGTAATATTCTTCAACTTATTATATTTTAATGGCAGAGTTGTCAATAATTGATTTGTTATAAATTTTTGTCTTTTTTATATTTTTTATAATCACATGATTTCTCCTTTTTAAATCTATTGATTTTTTCTTTTGATAATTTGATTTTTCATCTTGAACCAGCAATCATCATCGATTGGCTCAGACCACAATCTTTTTCACATATCTTTTTTCATTGTTCATATATAGATAGCCAATTAATACAGTTTAATTGATGTGTCAAACTTACTGTCCTCATAACTTTGACACAAACCAATAGATGAAGTATATTAATAATTTTTATTAGTCATTAGCTAGCTACTTAATGCATAATATTTCTATAGTGATATTTTCACTATATCATTCTGAAGCAAGGTAAAGACTGGTTTTTATCCTCTTTTAACTTCTTTATGGAGGGATGTAATCATAAACATATGATAAAAGACCTTTCTCCTATTATTTTTTAATTATAGGTAAATTGTATGGAAATCGTTAGAAACAAAATCAAAAATATAGTTATAGGATTTTTTCCATTGCAAGGTGTATAATTAAACATTTACTGCTGTTTGTGACTTGTTTTTTAATCTTTAGAGAAAAAAATTTGTATTATTATAATATTAATATTGTAGATTATTTACATAGTTTTTTTTTCTTAATATGCATTATTTATTATATATATATATATTTGCAGTTCCTAAAAAAATTAAATCGTCAGGAAAGAGTCATTGAAGAAGTTAAACTTGCTCTTAAGCCCTTTTATAATAAAAGAGATATTTCTAAGGATGAATACAAAGACGTTTTAAGAAAATGTGTTCCAAAGGTAAGATTTAAAAAAAAAAAAAAAATTAAATCATTATTATTATTGTTCTGTGTTTATTCTATTTTCATAATGTAAGTTTAATGATATATAAAAAGTTTGCTTTTAAATTATTTTATTGTGTAATTATGTCAAAGTTGAATGCAATATTAAATATATTAAAGCTTTTCTAAGGAAAATAATTTTATATTTCATGCAATTGATATACTTAATATCAAATTGGTTATTGAAATTTATTTATGTTTTTTAATGTTAATTATAAAGACTTATTTAGATGTAATTTGTATTATAATTTTTATTTTATTTTTTATTTACTAATAATGATGGTGCTTGAAATATATTATAAAAAATAATAACATCTCACTAATGGGAAGTTGTTGGAACTAATAACTGTTTTTAATTGACAGATTTGTCATAATAAATCGGGTGAAATTAACCCTCTCAAAATCAAGACACTGGTCCAAGGCTACATCAAGAAACTCAAGTTTGATCGGAGGCGAAATCCTGTAGATACTGCCAATGGACTAGCACTTTCTATCATTTCAAGTTCCAAATGAATTTAATTTTATATACTACTGGACTTAAAATAGTTGTTTTTATTATTATTATTATATAATGATGAATGCATTTTTGTGATCCAGTTATATCCAAAGTGCCACTGATCTGAGATGTGGCACCAACAAATTAAGGCTGTCTGTAATTTATTAATGTACAGTCTACAATCCCAGCCTAGTCACTCTTCTCTTAATTAAATTTGTGTGATCTGGTTGAGCTGACTAGGAATAAATAAATAAACCATTGCTAGCTATGGAAACTGTATATATAAATACGTATATATTTCTATATATGTATAAATGCATATTTTCTATTAATTTTAGATATTTTTTTCATCTGTTCAGCTATTTCAAAAATAATTTTTAAAAAGAGTAACAAAATATAAAAAGGAAGTACAATATTTTGAATATGAAAGACCTGAAGGCAGCTTGTCCTTAAAGGATAAACTATGCAGAAATATAGGAGTTTGGATTTTTTGTGCTGTCTGAATGAGGCCTTTTCTAATATCAAATTCAAATAAATATTCATCCTTCCTCAGTTTTGTTTTGTTTTATATTATTATATATATAATTTCTGAAACAATCTGTAAAACAGATTTTTTGTTTTTGTTACCCTGCTCTCCCACTTCCTTGCTGTAAATGGTGAGCTTTTTTTTTTTTTTTTATCTGAAAGCTAGATTTCAAAAATATTTGCTTTTATTAAGTAGGTACATTCCTTTGTAACAGACTCTTGGTTTAATTAAAATAAATAATACTTATATTTTATTGTGCTTTATTATCATATTATGATTCTGAAAAAAGTAAATGCTATACTAGAAGCATTTTACCGACACTGTACTTGTAAATATTTAAAATCTAGAAAAAGGTAAGTTTATACAAATTATTACAGCCATCGATTTTCTTAATATACAGATACAGAATCTTTTTTATTTCTTTATTCGTTTTCGTTTGCCTGTTTGCTTTGCATTTTTATTCCGTTTCCCTCACTATATATGAATATAAATATTTAAAATATAAGAGCAGGTAAGTCTCTTTTAAAAGATTCAGTTTTCCACTAGTTTTTTTTCTTTTTAAAATAGTTAACACTTCTCAAATAACAGTTCAAAAACTTACTTGAAAATATATAATATAAAGATATATCATTTCTTAAAATGTTCCAATACAACATATTTATATTTGCAGAGGGGGTGTGTGTGAAAATTCATGAATGTTTTTTATTTTTATTAAATGGAACATTTTAAATTAAATTGGTATAATTTTGTACATGTTTATAAATTATTTTATGCATGTTCTCTTTCCAGTAAAGTCTTAATTCTCCCTTGACAAGCCATAATAATGTAATCAATGTATTTATTAAAAAACAAAAAGAAATTAATCACAAGCAGATAAGGCTTTCTTTATTTTCATTGTTCACTAGTCAGGAATTTATAATTCAAATAATTTGAAATTACTATTTTTTTATTCTTATTATATAGAATTATAGGAATATATTTTTCACAAGGTTACACACTAATATTTGAGAAAACTATTTTTGTGCTTTTAGTATAGATAATAATGCAGGTAGTAGTAAACATCATAGATCTGGTAATAATCTTTAAGCGTTTTTAAGAATATTTGTAGTCTCAAGAAGGAAAAAAATCTTGTTTGTTGATTTTGCTTTGTCATATGTTGCTTCATAATTAAATCAATCAATTTTCACAAAATGTTTATGTATAACTTTCTGGGGATATATATATATGCAGCTGTGTTTAGTTGTCTGTGATAACTAGACAGTTTTTTTAGCTGACATAAAAAGTTTGGGTGATAAGAATTTTATGTAATACTATTAATTAACAAGTAAATATAGAATATGTCAATGAATACATCAAACTTCTTTTTAAAACTTGTTTTTACATGAGTATAATAAAATACACCAGACATTTCCAATTATTTCATATAGTCTGTTTCAAGGAACACTAAAAAAAAAAAAAAAAATACAATATATAATAATAAATATCACATATTCCAAAGAAATGCAAAAATATTAAAAATTCTCTTTACCTCAACACCTTTTTCTATTACAAACAATTTCAACTTAATCAAATTTTTTACATTTATATACCCATCCAAAAAAAAAAAAAAATACATTAAAACATTTAATTAATAAACCTATTATTTTCTTTGTTCTTTTTTATTAACATCCTGTTTAATTCAGGTTTAATTTCACTAATGTTAAGAGAAAAGAAAATAATAGTTTTGTTAATTAAATGTTTTAAGGTGGTTTTTTTTTTGGGGGGGATGAGTGTATAAATGAAAAAGATGTTGAGGTAAAGAGAATTTTTAGTATTAGTCATGTAAAAGCAAGTTTTAAAAAGAAGTTTGATGTATTCATTGACACATGGAAAATTATGAACTATTTTGAAAAGAAAAAATATGTTGATGATATTTTAAATTCATTAATATGCAGATGTATTTTTTTTTTTAAAAAAATTATTTTCTTGTGTTAATTTTTGTTTGTCTAATACTCCATCTCAAGATTGTCTGCAGTATTAGTAACTAGTGGAATAAATACAAACTAATATTCAAAGTTGAATATGAAAATTGAAAGCATTGTTCAATCAATTCATAGTTCATTTTTGTGTGACAGAATTTCTTCACATCTGAAATTGTAATTGATAGATTCTATTTCATGTAAATTATGTCACATAAAGCATGCAAGTTGTAGTAAATATGTGCCATCATATTAATATTGTTTAAAACATTTTTTTTTTTTTAAATTGTATTGAAAAATAATTTTTTTGCAAAAACACACACACTCAAAACTCAATATATATAAATAATAGTTACAAATTTACTTACTAATAATGCTTATATTAAATATATATATATACGAAGTTTGAGATAATATTGTGTATGAAAATATTGTTTGTTATTTTAAAATGTAATTTTTATAAAATATAATTAGACCACATTAGTAAAAATTACATCTATATAAAGATTGAAATGAGTTACCATGAATATATTTTATGTTTTGGGATCTTGCTGACCTGTTTCTTATATCTTTCAGAATACAGTCAAAAAGAAAAATATGTGAAATTTTGTATTAGCTGACTTTTTGAGTATTTATTGATTAATGGGAACTTAAACACAGACTTTCAATCTTCCTTCAGCTATCCACTCCATCAAACCAATACACACATGTGAAAAATATAAATGGTCTCCAATATGCATGATTCGTGATGAATCATCACTCATCAGTTGGTTCAGATCATTCTCCCACACATATAAAAATCAGTACTCTGCTTATATTAAGATAGAAAATCATCAAACTTTAATGGACACGTTTTAATGTTTTCCATCCTCCAACTCTTCAGCTATCCATACCATTGAAAATCTGATGAAGGAATGCTCAAATCTCTTCTTGATTCCATTATTGTTTTCATACCCATGTTGACCTTAAGTTACTCTGACTCCTTATATATATGATCTTAATATTTTTTATTTAAATACACAGAAGTTTTCAAATCCTATTTAATTACATCTTAAGTTTGGTAATTACAATTAAGAGTATTTATATAAAGTGAGTTTTGAACAGAAAAATAAAACTTTACATAAAAGATATAATAGTAATCTCAATCTTTTTTTTTTTATTACACTATTTTCATATTGTTTAAAAGCTATTGCAACTTATAAAAATTATTGTAAAATCTACACCTCCAAAGTGAAGTATGAAAACAATGATTCTTATTGAAATACATACAGGAGATTATTCTAGTTATGTCAATCTAATGTATTTCTCATTTCATGAGTTTTTCTATTAGCAGTAATTATGATGTTGTTTTAAAAGATGTCAAGTTAATACTCACAAAAAAAAATTCCTAACAAATTGATAAAAATCTCATGTTTATTGTATAACTCTGTAAGATATTATTTTAGATTACATTAATCTAACAACAAAATCAGTGGCGCTGCACAGTATACTCTATCTAAGTACATAATTTCTATAATACTCTATCCAAAGAAAAATGTAAATAAACAAACTAAAACTTGTAAATTTTGCAATATTCAGCAGGCATTTTTTTTTTCTGAGAGTCGTATGCAATCACATTTTTTTTAAAAAAAAATAAAATTTGTAAATAAATTTTATAATACTCTAGTGTAGTGATTTTCAACCCTTGGTCCGCAGACCGGTGCCGGTCCGCGCTAGACTGGCAGGAAAGTTTGTAATAACAAAATAATATTTTAAATTTTTAATTAATATAAACAATATTTATTTATTTTTTCTTCACAATTGTTTAAATAAAATTAATTATAAATCAAAATTTTATTTAATTATTAGATAATACTATAATTACTAAATAATAATCAAAGGAATTTATCTGAAAATGCAATCTTTAAAAGACAAAGCGTCAATCTCATGATAATTGCACTGCTCCTTACACGTCAATTTCTATACCTAGTAGGCATTTCTGTATTGTGTCAGCTCATTTATTGGTCACATGTAGCAAATTTTTTTATTGCATTTGTATCATCTTTTTATTTTGTGTGTGACATTTCTTTTTGAAATTGTAAACTTCATAAAATGGAGACAGATCATTGATAATGATTTTCCTTCATCGAGAATGTAAATCTATTATCTTTTTCTTTTTTTTTTGCAAAATGACATCTTTATAATGATTGTTTTATTTCTATGTGAGACTGTATCAAAACAACTTTTCGTTCTGTTTCTTTTTTTTAATTGGGTAAAAATGAGATTAAAATAACACCAGATTCAAAATTAAAAAAAAGGTTTTTTATTATACAAACTCCATATATATAACTTCATCTTGTATATTTAACATTAAATACAGATATTACATTTATCATAATCATTGTCATGTAATTACACTAGCTGTGATATTTTCCAACATTCAGATGAATAACATTTTATTTTAGCATATTTTAACAATGAAATAATAAACGTAGCAATGCAGTCACATTAATGAAAACGTACTGTTTTCTGTAGCAATATAACTGCCCAACTCGAGAAAGAGTGTTCAGCATGTGAAGGTAAGCAACACCATTACAATACACAGTAACTAGTGTGTTATTTTGGTCAATTATAACAATTACGCTCATATAAAGCTAAGCTGTTTAAATCTTTAAGAAAATTTATCTGTAGACTTTGGTCAGTCCGTGAAATCTTATCCTTATTTTTGCCGGTCTGCAGGTGTGAAAAGATTGAAGACCACTGCTCTAGTAGCTTTTTTTTTTTGTTGTTTCAGAGCACTGTACATGATTATATATAGTAATAAACTTCTTCAGTTTATGTTGAAACAACATATCATTTATCCCTTTATAATTCTTTACGAATTTGATGTGGGTTTTTTAAGAATAATTGTTAAAAGTTGTATAAAATTTTAGAATGTATTTAAAATTAATATTGATTCAAAAACATTAAAATAATTGGAGATCATAATTTCTTGATAAAGATACTAGTCTATTATATTAATATAAGTGAAAATAGTTATTGAAATAAAAGAATATTGCTTAGTGCATATTCCAGAATGATGAAAGACAAACATTTCACTGTTTACTTTACGAATACAGTAGTTTTGTTTACTTAATCTTATTGCTTCAGTCAGTGCATGACTAAACACATGCTTGATAAAGTATATAAAAAATGTGTCCCCTCAATTTATTATTAATAACTATTATAATTATTATTTTTAAAATTTTTTCATTATATGTGTGTAGTACTCATATAAAAAAAGTGTCTACATATGCATAATAAAAGTATTGGACATTTACAGATCAATGAACAATATATTTGTTACTCTAATCATTGCTTATCAACAAAATTTGAGCTATTATATGCTATATATGTTTAAACATGGAGGGGGCTTGGAACAAAATATAGCATGCTTTGTGACTCCATTTTATGTCACGGATTTAGTTTATTACTGAATCTGCTTTTAGGTAACTAAGTATTTGCTAATTTCAATCTCATTATAATTCAATATCATTGATCTAGTTCATTGCAAAGTCTATTTTTGTGCATGGAATTCAATTTGTAGAATATTTTTTGATTGTTAAAACAGAAATATAAAATATTTCTTTAAAAATAAAAATCTTTATTGCACTGTATGCATTAAAAACATTTGAAAATATACTATTTAATATAATGTCATAAAAGCTATTAATCTAGATATTTTCATTCCATACCAAAATTTAAGGATAGTAGCAAACTATTATAGGTTTTTAACATGCATACACATTTTTCAACATCTATATTATATGTGCATACCTATTATTGAATTTACTTTTAAAATATATATATCACCAAAATAAATACAATTAAGCCAGAACTAAGCTGTATCAACTGCATGACTTCAATTATACATTATCAAAAAAAAAAAAACCATAAATAGACAAATGAAAAAAGACCATTAAAATTTGCAAATTTTGTGATATTCAAGCAGCCTTTTTTCCCCTCAGTGCCATATGCAGTCATGTCAAAAAAGCAAAATTTGTAAATAAATTTTGCAATATAAAAAATTTTGGTTTATTTTGAAAGCATTTAGAATTTATTCTTTTATTATTTTTTTCAAATTTGATGTGCAGTATTTTTACATAATAAAATATTTTCTGAAAGTTATGCTAAAATCTTTACAAAATTTTACAACACATTAAAAGTTGAAATTGGTTTTAAAATTAATTAAAGAAAATCTAATTCTTGATAACAACAGAAAATAAATTATTTTGTGAAGATTTTCTATCTTAATATAAACTGAGCACTGATTATATATGTGTGGAAGATGATTATCTGGATCAACTGATGTGTGCTGGTTCAGCATGAAATATGTATATTGGAGATCATTTATCTTTTTTACATGTGCGTGGTCATGTGTATTGATTGTAAAATTATAGAGTGTATGGCTGAAAGGAGTTTGAAAGTCTGTGTTCAAATTCCCTATATTATTTTTAAAGTAGATTATTGCCCAGAGCATATTTAATAGCAAAGTAAGTACAAACATTTTGCTATTTACTTTATTCTAAAAATAAAAATCTAGTAGTTGAGATTTTTTATTATTATTATTCTTATAGCTGCAATGAATTTATGATTGTACACACATAATAAAATATATATAAATGTTTCTCCTCATTATATTTTTAAAAATTATATTATCATTTTATACATCTAAAAGAGCACCTGTTTTATATATATATAGGTATGATAAAAATTATTGTATTTTTGCAGTTCAATCAACAATAGGTATTCTACTCTAATCAATGTTTATTAACAAAATAAAGCATAGTTCACAGGTCTATGGTAAATTATAATGAAGATTTAGTAAATTAAATAAGAATTTCTCTTATGTATGTTCACACAATAAGTTACTCACCCCAAAAAATAAAATTTACTATTTTTTTCTTCATTCTTTTTTGATGAAAATTGATGATGATGAAATATGTATGATGTTAAATGTGTAGTGGAATCATAAAATTTTAAATTTGAAAAATAATTTAACAATGATAGAAATTCAGTCAAGAGTAAAAGAAGCCATGAAATATATATTTTATTTTTGTACTGATTTCTAAATCTATATCACAATTCATTATTTAAGGATAATATGTTTCTTTTTCAATGTGTCCTTTATTAATTAAAACTTTCATATAATTTTAATAGTTTTTTTTTTTTTACAATATATTATTGATTTCTACCCTATTCTTTTTTTTTTACTCAACAAATATAATCCTTTTTTCCCTTTATGTTATGAATGTAACATTAGTAGTAGAAAATACACAAGTGAGATTTTTTTTACTCTTTTTCAATTGCTGACTTTTTTTTATAAAATAACAATTCAATATCAATATCTGATCCCCCCCCCCCTTATCAGAACTAGTTTATCATTTAAATATAGCATTTTAAAGCTTTTTAAATGCTTGGAAGAATTGCTACTGTCATTTATTTTGTATTTCATGACAGTTTTCAATTAGCTTTTGCTTTGTCTCTAGTATATTATCTCAAGACTAGCTGAGAAAGCATCATTAGTTTCAAATAAACTCAAGCCCCAATTAAAATAAAATAAATTTATTCAATGTCAAATACCAAAATAGAAAAATGATAAAGAGTAAATAACAATTAGAAATTTGTGTGTCAATTTACATTGCATCTGAAATGACAGTCCTTCACACATCAATTCTGATTTAACTGCAATATTTATACATTATTAGTGAAAATATTAAACTGCATTAATTACCATATCTGCATTATTCAGTCTATCTGCTGCTCTTTAGTATGCAAACCATATTCACAACTATTACACTTCCATACATACACTAGTAGTCCTTAACAGAGGTTTTATTTATGATTTCATTTTTGCATAATTATATCTTGTTAGCATAATTGACTTTTAATATACATTTAAATGTATGAGGCATTTATAGATATTCTTGAGTACCATAGTAATTAGATATTTTATTCATATACTGTTTCTATGTGTTTACGTGGTTGAATAATAAATTTTATTTACAAGTGCATATATAAAATACATGCACAGATCATCTACTACCCATTTTTTCACTCCAAAAATAAAGTTCTTATTCACCCAAGTAATCCTCTTAATTTAGCTGTTTTCTGTATACAACTGCTCTTCTTTAAAGTCTCCTCTTCTTTTTTTTCTTTCTTGTGAAGCTATAATTCTTTCTTCATGTTGCAGTGCTCTTGAAGTAACACAGTTTTTTGCAGTTTATTAGTTTGGTCCCTAATCTGATAGTTTTTGCCAGCTTGATTTATTTCCACAGTTTGCACCTCCTCATTCCCAAAAAAAAATCACTTCAACTGTTGACTTAACATAAATATTATCTACATATGATAGTCCCAATCTTTCACACTGCTGTAAATGATTTATTTGTCTTTTAAAATTCTTTCTACTTATCCAATTTTTGCCTATGTAAAATTTTCATTATTTCTACTAGTATCCATTTATTTAAATTTTCATTTGTAGTTGGCACTAATTTAGAAAGATGAGTACGGGCTGGTCCGGTGCATTCATTGTAATTATCACATCCAGACCTCTACAATAATGTATAAGGGCTTGAATCAACCATATACATTTAGCAGTATTTAGCTTCACTCCTATTTTCTCTCATTTGAACCAGACTTTTTCTATATGTATTGTTAGTTCACGCTCAGATTCAGCAGTAACTACTATGTCATCTAAATATGGGATGATGGCTGCTCTGCCATGAAATAAATTAACCATTTTAGCTTGGAAGATATTAAGTGCAATGCCATATGATAACTTATTTGCATTTGTAAACTCCCAAAGGAATAATGAGAGTTAATAATTCTGCCATTCTATCAATGATAGGGATTTGATGGAAAACACTTCAAGTATATTTTTGCAAAGATGCTAGTAGTTCATGTATGCTAGAATAGGTGTAGTCTCTTTTTAAATGACTTCAATCATAGTCATGTCACCCATCTAGTTATTGCAAATGTGACAAATATTTATTTTTTCTTTCACTTTTTGTTATGAAACTTCTTCAGGAGTTCTAGTGTCATAAAGAGTTGATTTGTCTCTTGCAATACATCTTTTTCCCAAACTATATAAACGTAGATACATTCTTTTTTTTTTGTTCTCTATTTTATTTATGAACATATATCTTTCAATATTGTCCACATAACTCTTATGAGATGTATCATTATATATATTGAATTTACAAATGTTGTTTAGTGACACCTTTTTTTTTGCTTGCCGGATCAATTATTCACATGTAGACTTCTATCAGTACCATGGGGATTTATATTAACAGTATCCCTATAGTTTCCCCTTATCGACTGCACTATTCTGCTATGTCCCAAAGGTATTCATTATTTCAATATTAGTTGGGAGAGCATTGGTAACTTTAAATGTACCCGAGCACAAGTTAAAATATCAAAACGAATTTATTCAATGTCACATGAAAAAAAAGAATAAAGAGTAAATAACAATTAGAAATTTCAAAATCTATTGATAATTTTCTATCTGTATGTGTCAATTTTTACACACAGTAAATAATTAGAATCCATTTGCATTGCATCTAAATTAAAGACTTTCATTCACCCATCAATTCTGATATAACTGCAAAATCTATATTTATACATTATTAGTGAATATCCTAAACTTTGGCAGTTATCACATTCACAGTATTCAGATTATCTGCTGCTATGTGAACTGTATTCGCAGTAATTATACTTCTGTACACACCAATAGTCCTTAGAAAGAGTTTTATCTATACAAGTTTATTTTTGCTAATTAATTCTTTTTAACATCATTGATTATACATTTAAATGTATGATTGGTATATGTAGATTTTCTAGAGTAGTATAATAATTGGGAGATATTTTATATATATATTGTCTTATTTACATTCATATATATATATATACATACATCATAGACAGTTCAGGTTTTAATTATTTAATGTTTAGCATAGAAAAATACTTGGATATTGTCAAAACAGATATTCAGAGACAATACTACAATATTAGAAAATGGTTGCTGCAGCTGTTAGGCAATTAATACATTGCACAACTATTTTATGAATTTTTTTTTTTTTACATTTCTCATTTAATTTTTTTTTTATAAAACATTGGTTACTGAATACTCTGATATAGAAATGTGGTCATGGTTCACAGATATACTAGAACACATTAATATAATGGTGGTTTTTGGACAATATTTTAACAGATTTTTAAAGTATTATAGTAAATTTAGTATGGAGAAAAGTAAAGATTATGGCAAAATTATTTTTTTGTCCTCTAATAGAAATACAAAAACGGCAAAATAATTATTGTTTTCATCAATTTAGCACATTTATAATTTATATTATTTGTGGATCAAAAGTATTTTAGTTAGTTGTTTATTTTTTTTTTATTTATTCTATTGCAGCACTTTATAAGGGGTTTTTTTGCTGAGTATTTTATGTTATTCATTTTATTTTTAAATCTAATCATTGTTGGTGGGGTCAGTGTTATGATACTTCAAATATTTTTTTATCTTCTGTTCAAAATTTTATTTGAGTTTGTGATTTATTTATTTGATTTTAGTATTAATATATTTTTACTTTTTTTTCTTTCCAGTTTTATTTTAAATCTTTTCTGAAATTTAATTATAATATTTTTATTGTATTGATAGATTTTTTTTTTAATTATTCAATACATAATAAGAAATCAAATTTATTAAAGAGGGATTATTTGTTAATAAAATTATAAAGCACAACAGGAATTGAATTTGTAAAAGAAGAATCGCTAAAAATTAAAAGACAAAATTGTTCTAAGTCTATCTTTAATAATAATAATAGTGTTTGAAAAATAGAGCATTAAATAGAAAATGTTTGATAAAGTTGTTGATCCGTTGAATAGAATCTCACTTGAAAGATGCTTAACTGGTGATAACTTTTTAAAAAAATGTGAATCATATGTACTTTTATTAATATTTTTTATTAATCATTCATTAGACCAGAGATTATCCAATATCTTTGGTTATATGTTTATGATTACATCCCTCCACAAGGTTGCGTGAGATTGTTGTAGTGAAAATTTCACTACAAAAATATTATATACACCTGGGTCTCATTTTACGCGATACATAGGTTTCTCAGAAAACAAAAGGGGTGTGTGGTCTGTGATTTTTCAAAATTCGCGTGAAAGCAAAGCACCAATGAAAAATTACTTTAAAATTCGCGCAAAAAAAAAATATGGAAATAAAATATGACTAATAAAAAATTTCAAATTTGAAAAAAATTGATACAAGACAAACTTTTTTTAACTATAATATTTAATTTTATTCAAAATAATATATTTTTATGCATAATTTACAGTACAGTAATTTACATTTTTTTATACATGTTTTAATTATTATCGCTATTTGCCCAAAAACACGTTGGTTTGCAAACTAGTAAAAAATCAGATTCTCATGTGATGTGATGTATTTGGCTTCTCCTTAAACGAAGTCAAGAATATCTCAGCAATTATTCTCACAAGAGGAAATACAACCAGCGCCAAGTTCGATCTCATGTTGTGTTAATGGTTTTCTGTTGACGATGACGATTTTATTAATTGTTTATGAACTTAGACTTATGATAATAGAAAGACATTTATTCACCACTGCTGGAAAAAATTTAATTAAAACTAACAACTAAAAATTAAATTCTTATTTTTGTCTTTAATTTTCAATTCCGTTTAAAAATCAAATTTCGTTTTACATCACATTAATTTCAAGTCGCCCGTAAGTAATTTTTAAATTGTTAATTACAATTAAAAATCAGATTTTAATTTTTAATTGTGCTCACTGCTATTACTGACCTTTTAAAAATAAACTTGTGGACACTAAATGATTAATAATTGATTACGTTCATTTTTAAAAAGCAAAAACAGAAGGTGATTTAAAATGCAAAATTAACACGCACAATGTTTGAACAAATTTACATTATAATCTTGTAAAATTTATTGTGTGTATACATAAAATGTGGAAATCATGATTTTAGTTTCACTATTGCATAAAATCTTACTATTATAAAGCACTGAAAATATTAAAATTACTAAGATGAAAATAGAATTCCAATAATGTGCTATTACTTTCAATATAACGTAAGTGCGCGAAATTTATTATTTAAAGTAATAGCGCATTATCGGAGGTCGACTTCCGGTGAAACATGAATCGTGTTAAATAAGTCCGCATAAAAAGAGACCCAGGTGTATACTATTCTTATTCTTTATAATCTGGCAATATGAAAGAGTAATTTTAAGAAAAAATTGTAAAAATCATAATAACAAGTAACCAATATTTACTTAAAAGATAATGCTTGCAGACTTTTGTTAGTCCTAAAATAGGATAATGAAATTGAATTAAATGAAAACACAGATCTCTTAATAATATTTAATTACAAGTATATTGACTATACCTAATGTAATTAGAAGGGATTCAAACTTTCAAGCTCCCTACAGCTTTTCACTCCATTTTACACCACTGATAATATGACAACATATATGTGGAAAAACTAATTGTTCCCCAATATATGTATTTCATGCTTAATCAGCATTCGACAGCTGGTCCAGATCATTATTTCCCACACATATGTATATAATCACTGTTCAGTTTATATTAAGATAGCAAATCTTCAAGCTTTATTGGATAGGGTTCAATCTTTTCTACCTCCAATTCTTTAGCCAGTCATATTATTGAAAATCTGACAATGGAATGCTCAAAGCTCTTGTTGATGCCAATATTATTGTCATACCTATGCTGATGTTAAGTCACTCTGACCTCTCTTGCATAGGACAATATGTGCATTTCCCCTGTAATTACATTAAGTATAGACAATATACTTGTTTTAAATATTACCTATTCAGCCTGTATTCTGCCTTTCCCCCTTCTGTGTATTTAAATGGGCATATTAAGGTCCTATACATTTGGGATCAGGGTGACTTAACATCGACATGGGTATGACAATAATATTGGCATAAACAAGGGCTTTGAGGATGCTATCATCAGATTTTCATTGATATGGATGGTTAAAGTGTAGAGAGGATTGAAGCCTGCCATTAAAGTTTGTAGATTTTCAATTTTAATATAAACTAAACACTGATTATATATATGTATGTGAGAGATAATGATCTGGTCCAACTGATTAGTGCTGGTTCAGCATGAAATATGTATATTGGAGATCATTTATTTTTTTCACATTATGTGGTTATGTGTATCACTTGTATAAGATAGAATGGTAAGTTGTAGGTAGCTTGAAAGTCTCAGTTTGAATCCCTTCTAATTACAAGAAGTGTTGATAGTAATTCCTCTTAAATCTATTCTAGAATATATTCTCTTCCATTTGACCTGAATATTAAAAAGAAATAAAAGATTATTGCTGGAGGAATATGTTATTTGAATTCTTAACTTCTCTCTAAATCAGCTCAATTATCCTTGCAATCATGTTAAGAGTAAACTGAGAAAATTATGTTTTATTAGGTAAGTTCTGTTACTAGTAAATTTCATATATATTTGAAAAACCATTGAATTATTTTTTGAAGAGTTAGGAGTTTTAGCTGAAGGATATAGTTTATGTGAAAAGAATGTATTAATGTTTTTACTAGTCGCAAATAATTATTCATATTAACCACAATGGATAAGATGTAGCTTCTCTGTGTTTTGTAAGTTATCTATAAGGCTATGATTTAATGTCTTCATAAAGAATAGTTCTGTAGTGTAGTTTTCACTACATCACTTATGTTGGATAGGGATTGGTTTTTATCCACTTTTAACACTTTGTGGAGCGGTATAATCATAAACATATAACCAAAGATGTATGAAAAGGCTGTGGTATGCCCAAGATGCACATTTCATCCAGAACCAACACTCATTAGTTTATCGTAATCTCTTGCACATATCTTTAACTTGTTCAGTATATATATTGTACCCTCACTAACCGGAAATACAATAATAGGAAAATAAGACTAGCTCAGATAAAATGATTATGCTCGGCTAAAATACATATAATCAATAATATAGATATCTTATGATATTGTCTACTATTAAACTAGCTCTAACTAATTAAGAAATAATAAATGGTTCGGTTTATAAAAATTAAATAAATAAAATACTAATAAATCATAAGACAATAAAGTGAAGTACAAGCAGTAAAGAATTACATTGAGCCAATATTCCACAGGATACAACCTCAATGGCATACGAATATTATCCCCCCTATTATTTCAAATAATAATAAATTCATAGCATTCTTATGACTTTAAAATAAAAAATCAATTTAACATAATTCTAATAAATAAATTCTAATCTCTATTAAAATAATATAACTATAATTATTTCAGGTTGCTTAAACTAACTCGAATCAATTTATAATTTTCTGTAGTCAAGTATGATAAGGGATTTTGTATCACTCTCAACTACACCTAACTAATAATAACAATAAATAATAATAATCTTCAATGGATAATTATCAATCTTATCTATTGTTGGATGTTATGGTAACTATCGATAATAATAATAATAACAATAAATAATATAATATAATCTTTCCGTTCTCATGTGGCATCTTAAATAGAATATGTGGTATAATCTTTGAATATGTGGCAACGAATAACGTTATAATTCTATGCAATAAATTATATAATTAATTATGACCATAATGATAATAATAATGTAAAATGAAATTTCTCAGATAAATTATATTATGAAGCTCTATAATTTGTTAAGTAAATAATTATATTCGTACTGTGCAAATATTATGTTTGGTTTAATATCTGGAGATCATGTATTTGTAATGTGAATAATCAATACAACACAAAGTTTTATAAAACAAGTTTAACAAAATTAATTATAGACTTTTAACAAATACTATATACAATATTTACAGTTCCAACTTAGATAAATTACAAACTTCATAAAATATAAAAAAATCAGCAATGTACTCCGACTTATAACTTTGCACATTTTCTTTACAATAATAATAATAATACTAATTACGAATACAATTATAGTTGAATATAATATCTATTAATTGACATATTAAAAGTATGTTTTCCATAAGCATACACAAAATATGAAATTATAAACTACTGAAGTAACATTTATTTTTAAGGTACGTTCATAGATTTTATAATAAATTAAACAAACTTCTACTATGATAGTGCTGATGTTATTCAAAATATTTATTTTGGTTCGTTAAATAAATAAATGGACTTAAATAAAATAATATGATTGACATATTTTTATATACCTTGCTTAGCATTACTTCTATTTATGTTATTTCTTCTGGATGTTCTGTTCCTTAAAAATATGCATTACCATGTGTAATCAAAATATCCAAAAATTATTTAAAACTTTCATGAATAATTTATTATCACATATATTTTTTTTAAAATAGTTTAATAAAATACAGAAATATTTATGATACTTTATCTTTATAGTTTGAGTTTACTTTCAATCTCATTTGTATTTGATCTCAACATAAACCAAAGTAAGAAAAACCTATCTTATCCTCTTTCAAAAAAAAATGATTCTACAATTCCCAAAATTATTTACTATTTCCCTTCATAAATTCAATTCTGTACCATGCAATAACTTTTGAAATTACGATAATGATACGATGCATAGGCATGAAGAACTAACTAGAGTATAGACTTAATAGTATAAAAATATATGGGATAATCAACAAAAAGGCATGACTTCTCTGTCTAATGACCTCCACTATAAAATAATGTCCAGGCTATTTATTTAGCTCCTTCAAACATTAAAATATTCAATACTAAGACAGACACTGCCCATGGAAAATATACAAGTCACAGGGCTACGTTATCTATACCCGCATAACTACTAAGATAAAATTACTTTCTATTCCCCATAAATCCTGCATACAAGCATCCCGTTGGTTTCTTTTCATAATCCCAAAGTCACTATCGCTTAAAAATTTTGTAATAGATTTATCTATCTACATTGCAAAATTATCAAACATTCTAAAACAATAAATAAGATTAACGTATGACTTTGATAATCTACAACTACTATAACAAGAAAAAGGTTTCTTCACTTCCAAAATTCAGCAATAGAAATACAAATGATTTTGTATCAATGTATTAAATCAATACTTTTAAACATTTTAAAATAATAAGGTTCCTCCACTAAAGAATCATATAAATTATATGTATCATTAAATCATATTACATTGGTAATATAAAAGAAAAGTATGCATATCTTTTTTTTTAATTAACTCATATTTCTAGAATAATTATAAGTTATATGTGTATTTAATGCACGCACACATACTCATGTTCATGTGATAAGGTACTACTATAAAAAATATTCCAAGCAATCTAAAGAAAAAAAAATATACATCATGTAAAATTAATATATATTACAAATTTACCCACAGGGACAAATTTCTAGTTGGTCACTCTTAGACATTTTCTGGTCCATATTTCATAAAAAAAAAAACAATTAAATAATAATAGCATTTACTCAGCAAGAACTATCATACTTAGAAAAAAAAATGTTTATAAAAAAGAAACTTTACAAAGAATTAAATATTCTTTACAATAATTATTATAATAGGTTAATAGATATTTTATTTGTAACTTTCCTGCCTAACAATAATAAAAAACTTAATACTATTATTAGTAAGTAAAAAGATAAAGATCATATTTATGCAAAACTCCAATCCATCATAAAGTAAATTTTAAAAAAAATGTTGTTTTCCTTCTGATATTTCTTCATTAGAAGTCCTTCATAGATGCTTGCTCCTGATGTTTATTGCTATGACAATCACTGTCTAAAGCTTTAGAACAAAAACTTTTTCCTTCCCTCGACGCGGAGTATTCGTAATAACAAAAAAAAATGAAGTGAAGTCGACTTTTTAAATTGCAATTATTTAGAAAAATAATCATTAATCCTTTAATGAAAGTTCATAAAAATTATAGTCAATTGTCTATAGCTCTCAGGATAATGATTATTAAAATTGATATCAATTTGGAAAGATAAAATAATCCTCCAGAGTTTTTCCATTTGCTAGGATCCTCCATGGGCTTTTGATGCATCTGTTACGGCTATATGGGTTCAGGCATACTTATACGGAAATTATGCACTTATATTCCATTAAATTTAGTATGTTCAATAAAATAATTATAAAATTATTTTGTCAGGATAATTTTAATTACCCAGGTATTCTTCTCCAAAGAATTTTCCAAATTTTTTTTTTTTTGCATTATTAAATAAATGCGTTTTTTTTTTTTTTTTTTTGTAATAATGACAATTTGTCATATAAAATATATTTATCGTACTATCGGTTTTTATATACCTTTATCGTTTTAAGGAAGAGTTCATAAGGTTTTTTTAAAATATTTTTTTTAGAATATTTATTGCAACTCTTAAAAATATATTCCTCTTAAAATATGAAAAATTAAAATTTTTACCATATAGCTTTTGCTTTTCAGGTACGGCTATTTTTTCTTACGATATAATGTATTTAAACTAAATTTTTGACGAACTTTTCTGTCCAATTTCTTTGACAATGTCAAAAATATTAAAATAAACAATGATATATTTTTTTCCAATAATATTTCTAGAATTATATTTACATTGGGTATCTGTACCTTCATCCTTACTTCCCTCGAATATATATTTATTTCTGCTATTAATTCCATAGCTACTGTGAAGCTGGTTCAAGTTTTAATAGAAATATTTGGTAGGGAATTTTAGAGATTTAACAAAGCATGATTTTAAAACTTAGTGAATTTATAGTCTTTTCAGTACTCTCTTTTAAAAACAATATTTTCAAGTAATAAACTAGGCAATACTTTGATACTAAAAAAATAATAAATTATTAAGAAAGTTATTTAGTTATTAAACACCCCCTTAAGTTATTACAAGCACATTTTACCACCTCAGAAAAGTGGCATCTACTTTTATAGTAAATTGAACTGATGATTTGATTGGCTATTTAGATCTTCGACTGGTGATCTAATTTACATATCAGTACTATCTTACACAATTCAATTTCAAAAATAAAAATCATGACTCGCCAACAAAATATTAAATATTATTTAATTCTAAATTTTATATGTTTATTTAAACAAATGAAACATTTTAAAAATAATACTTTATTAATTTATCCAATATTTATTTTTAATAAATTTATTTTAAAAAATCTTAACTTTATTAACTACACATTTGTTTTAAAACCACCCAATTAATTTTATAAAAGTTACTTTTTATCTTGTGACAAACAGATATTTCAAATTTTAACACAATTCTAAAGTAATTTTGAAACTTTATTAGAAAACTTGTAAGCACAAAGTATGAGTACTTGAGTCACATGACTTGAGCAGACAAAATATAACAATTTTTTTTAATTATTGTCTGAAAACAGAAATAAATTTCTAACTACAAAAAATATTATATTAAAGAATAGTAATATAGTAATAGAATTTGGAATAATAATTTTGATACTATGAAATTAAACACATTTATGTACCACAAAATATTACATTTAAATAAATTTATAACACAAATATTAAATATTTTTATTTTAAGATACACTAATTTATTTAGTTCTAAGTCATTACTTTAAAATTATTTCTAGCACTTGTTTAAGAAGACTTTTAATATATTATTTTACTACGGCCAGTTTTACTTTATTATCCCAACATATTAATATAGTTTTTATTGTATTTACTATCATTTTACTTTAGCAAAGCATTTTAAAACATTACCAACATTATACAGTAGTCATACCAATTAAAATATATCCATAATTTAAAATTTTTTAAAATTGACTCAGTGAATTTATTTGGACCTAATCAAAAGGGTACAATATATAGCCAATTACTAGAGTTTAATTTATAAGTATCAAACTTACTGCCCTCACAACTTTGACACAAATTACTTAATGGAAATATATTAATGATTTTTATTAGACGAGAGATTTTCCACAAAGTGTTAGTGGTGGCTAGAAACCAGTACCTACCTTGCATGAGAGTAATATAGTGAAAATTATACTACAGATGTATTACTAAGTGAATAATTTCTACTGTAGTAAATGATCAATAAAAATTATTAATATAATTTACATTAAGTTGTGTCAAAGTTGTGATGACATTAAGTGTGACATTGATTAATTAAACTGTAATAATTGGCTGTATATATATAGTGAACAATGATAAGGATATGTGTAAGATTGTCATCTGAGACAACTGATGAATGTTGGTTCATCATGAAATGTGCATCTTAGGGATCATACATTTTTTATAGGTCTTTGGTCATATGTTTTATGATTACACCCCTCCATAAGGTGTTAAAAGTGGATAGAAATGAGTTCCTATCTTGCCTGAGAGTGGTGTAGTGAACTACAAGAAATATTCATTAAATGGATAATCTAATAAATGACTAATAAAAATTATTGATGTCTTGTTTCATCAAGTCCATCATTTTTCTATTAACCTTTCAATAGGGTTCAATGCAAATTTTTGTCAGCGGCTTTGGATCGCTCTAAATAGGGCATTTTTTGAGCTACTGTGATGATATTACACCCATTGGAAAGCTTAGAAAAAGTCCCGTAAGATGCTGCCCTCTCTTGAATTATTTTACAAGTAAAAAATCAATACTAGGAGTGTTTTAAGTTTAACAAAAGAAGGCCAATGCTGATTGGCTGGGCCATCCATTCTCTATGCTTATTGGCTGATGATTCCAATAAATATTTTTTCACCACTGAAAATGAAAATATATGTTTTAGAGTGTTTTTTTATTATTTTTCGTACATATAAATTATTTTCATAAAATCTGCTGAAAATATAGTTATTTTACAAAAGTAGTAAGGTTTTATTAAAAAATTGTATACTTTCCACGATTGTAAATTGAAAAAGAAACCAGCAATAGCAATAATTTTGACATCCTGTCAAGAGTTTAGATTTCCCCAAGCTGTTTGTTTGATTTTCAAACAAAGATTAATGTTTTAGACTATTTTTCTGGCATTTATCTACATATTATAATGTATTTTGGTTAAAATATGCTGAAAATATAATTATTTTTTAGAAAAACGCTAAGATTTTACTAAAAAATTCATAACGTTTTTAATAACCTAAATCTGGGAGAGATATAAATGATGTTTGCATTGCTTGTAATTTGCTCATAATATTTTCTTTGATTTTTTTCCGTTTTTGAATATTTCTATAAAATACAAATAAAAATATATTTTTGAAAAAACTTTCGTTTACTTTCCTAACATTACAAATAATTAATATACTTTTTGCAAATGAAACTAAAATTAATATAATATTAAAAGATGAAAATATTTCTATCAAAGAGTTTGTGAATTGACCAATTAAAAAGTCAGAGTTTTACCTCACTTGGCCAATAATGAATTGACCTGCTGAAAGGTTAATCAAAATGATTTTTGTGGCAATGAAATTTATTCTAAATGTTGAGAAGATTATCTAGTGAGATTGTCTCAATATTTGGGAATTAATAATTCTAAATAAAAATATAACTAATTACAGATTTAATCAAAATAAAAGTAATTAAAAATTGGTAAACTTTGAATTGATGATTTAGATTAATGATAGTGTTTATTGATTTAATGTTAAGTAATTATAGCATTAATCAGTAATTTATTAAATCACAGGTACTTTTTGACAGAGTAGGTACCATATCACTATTGAAAATATCAAGAGATAAATGGAAGTAGTTGGAGTTTTGTTTTTTAATTTACAAATGAAAATGAAGACATGTAATGTGTGATATGTAATCAAAATTAAGTAAAATAGGTTATGTGTACCTGTTTCCAGAAATGATAGTAGTAACTCTAAATATACAGTACTGTCCCAGTGCAAGCTATATATAATTTTCAATGGGTGTATGTTTGTGTATCTATCCCAATTTATTTCCTACTTATCCAATATCCCCAAAGTTTCTGTCTTGTGTCTTCTATCTGTGAGAGGTGTTTAATTTGAAATCATTGCACCTAGATCCTTGGATCTAATGCAACCCTTCAGCAGCCATTTTTTAGTTAACTAAAGCTACGATTCCAAAATAATAAAAAACTATAATGTTTTGAATTCACGTTCACTCACTTGTATAGTCATACAGATCTGAACCCAGTTCAGTATCTACAAATGTTGGTGTCTTTGATTTTAATAACCATTGCCGCCATCATCCTTTGGCCAGGATTGGTATTAAGCCACTAAAATGTCACATAATCCTTACTAGAAACTAGTTAAGGATTTTGGATATGCCCTAGATAGGGATTTTAATGCACAAACCTAGCATCTATTGATTACTATGGCTTTGCACTGTTATGGAGATAATTTTTCTCTCTATGGTTGCAATATTTTATCATAATTTGATACAATTTTTTTTTTTCAATTAACAATGATAAAAATTTAATACATCTATTATACAGATCATATATTTTCTCTCCCATTATCTCTGCATGTGTATGATAATTTTTTCAATTGTTTTGTTCAATATTTTATTAATCCGCACCTAGGATTCACATTACATTGTCTATACACTTTCTGATGTAACGTTCTTGAAAAATCACACTTTGCATGTCTTTGTAATTTATGATTGTCCTATTGAAAGTTTTATCCTGTAGATAGATATTAATACATTCATTACCTGACATTCAAAATCAAAGCTAATGATCTAATATAGAATGATAATTTATCATGTAAGTTTTATTTATTGAAGAGTAAAATCTCAAGTTAGTTTTAGTCTGAATTCTTCAGATCTATAAAAATCCTCTGATTGCAAAACGTATACTATAATTGTTGAACATGGTCTTCGTTACTAATAGAGAAAGTGTTATATTTCTGTGAATACTTTTACCTTTTTATCATTAACTGGCCTAATTCTTACATTAGATCTTTACATATATAAATAATTTTTTTGAAGCTACTAAATATCAAAATTTATATTCACTTTAGGATATAAACAACAACAAGATATCTTAATTATAATCTAATTGAATATATTATTATGTTAGGTTTTCCATGGGCAAGTTTTAAGATTTTTTTTTTAACAAATCATACTATATTGTAAACAATGAGGATTGCCAATTCCTCAACAATCTTTGTGTTAAATGCTTAGCCAGAGAAAGCATTTAAAATATCTCTGTCAGGAACCCCTTCCAACCCCTGACCCTGATTTTGTGCTTTGGCACTCTTCAGAGAGGTGCCAGGGTAGGTTCAGACACTAGATCTAAAAATACCAACCCAAAGCCAGCATTTAACTAAAAGTTATTTATTGAGTGGAAAATCTGAAATTTTCAGACACCTACATGTCTTCAATCCCAGCTATCCAACTCAAATAGTTATATGGGGCTGATAGATCTTCAGCCATACCATATATTAGTAGTCTTAGCAGTATAACATTGCATAAGACTTAAGGCAGAGACTATAAATAGTAAAAATAAGAGTCATATAGATCACATGACCCTATTCTCTTAAGCTTGTAAGTTATAAACAATGAGGATTGCCAATTCCTCAACAAGCTTTGTGTTAAGTACTTAGCCAGAGAAAGCATTTAAAATATCTCTGTCAGGAACCCCCCTCCCCAAACACCTGACCATGGTTTCATGCTTTGGCACTCCTCAGAGAGGCGCCAGGGTAGGTTCAGACACTAGATCTAAAACTACCAACACAAAGCCAGCATTTAACTAAAAGTTATTTATTGAGTGGAAAATCTGAAATTTTCAGACACCTACATATCTTCAATCCCAGCCATCCAACTCAAACGGCTATATGGGGCTGAAAGATCTTCAGCCATACCATATAGTAGTAATCTTAGCAATATAGTTGGCAATCTTCATTGTTTATAACTTACAAGCTCAAGAGAATAGGGTCATGTGATGACTTATTTTGACTATTTACATACTATATTGTTTCTGCTTGGTGGCTTTTATTTCGTTCATCTTTATTTCAAATGGGATGATCAATTTGTTTTGATCTCTTATCTAAACATTGCATTTATCTATTTTTGCAACAATCTGAATAACAAATGATTTATAATATAAAATGATATCTTGATTTTATGTAGGATAGTTTCAATTTGAAAATTTTATTTATATATATTAACAAATAACATTGCATTACTTATTATATAATATTTAGTATTGGCTTTGTTTTTTTAATTTAGATTTTAAGTATACCTATACTGCATCTGCAAATAAATCTTTCTACAGTCTTTTTTCCAAATGTTTTATGAATTAAATAAAGCTTAAGTTTTAAGTTTTTCTTAAGCTTTAGGCTTTTTTATATATACTTTTTTAAAGCAATTTTTTCACATTAAAAAAGTACTCGTCATATATCTTTTTAAATCCTAGTTGTTAATTCTAAATTCAAGGTTTAGTTGGATTCAGAAAATTTTCATAAAAACACTAAGTCACTCAAATACAAAGCTGTAATTACATTGTTAAATTTTTAAAAATTAACTAATATAATCTATTACCATAAGTTAAATATAACTTATAGTGAATGTTTCTTAAAAATATTAATTTAATAAATGATAAAAGAAATTTTATATTTGCTCAGTGGCAAATTCAAATACTGTGCAATTTTCTATATTGTAATAAAAAGTGATGATAAAAAAAAAAAAAAATGCTTAGAAATTTTATCATTAAATACCTACGTTGTTTCCTTTAAAAAATAAAATTTAAAAAAAAAAACATATATTATAACCCAACCTAACTGATGCTAGGCACATTCAAGTATATTTTATACAAAAATATAGCTTTTTTTTCTATCTCTCATTCTAATCACATCACTATAACATCATGTACCATATGACATTATTTATTCTTATGCAATTATTTTAAACACAAGTCATAACTAAATACATCTGGTTATAACATAATTTGATTTTTATTTCAATTGTTTTTATCCAATGTGATAAGACAAGTGATGCAGGGAGTAAGAAAAGGAATTTGTTCATACCCAAAGATCACATTAAGCTTTCTTAATAAAGATAATCTAATCAAAAAAATCGTAAAACATTGAGATAGCTTCAATACTACACAATACGAACTTTAATGAACACTTTTATGCACTCTAATAACTCAAATGTTATTATACTAATGTGATTTGGATGTTCTGATTATGCAGATGATGATAATGAAGACAGAAATTAAGAATAAAATATTTTATTAATTATATCAGGTATAATAATTATATACATCTTATGAGTTCATACATTCAGAATTAAAATAATTACAATAATTTAATAGTTAAGATTTTACTTCATTAACGCTTAAATAAATTAATATATATATGTGTGCTCTGCGCACAGTTAATGAAGCTATTAATAAATTGTCAAAAAAAATTTTTTACTGCCAAGCGCTTTCGGGACAGTCTACAGTCCCATATTCATGGCGAGTTATTCTGTTAATAACTGTAAAACTATGCAAATTTATATGCAGATGTTATGTGGACCATTTACGAGATAGGGAATAGCAGGCCTCTCTTCTGTTGATTGCCGATGGGTGAGCCGCAATGAAGTAAGCTTCCCTAACTTTACGTTTGGTATCGTTTGTTTCAGAGCAAACGACACTGGCTGTGGTAGGTAGAAAAGCATGTCCAGAGTTTCTTTCGTGTTCGACAAAAATCGAATTACCTTCATACTTTGTGCTCTGAAACAAACAACACCAAACGTAAAGTTAGGGAAGCTTACTTTATTGCGGCTGACCCATCGGCAATCAACAGAAGAGAGGCCTGCTATTCCCTATCTCGTAAATGGTCCACGTAACATCTGCATATAAATTTGCATAGTTTTACAGTTATTAACAGAATAACTCGCCATGAATATGGGACTGTAGACTGTCCCGAAAGCGCTTGGCAGTAAAAAAAAAAAATTTGACAATTTATTAATAGCTTCATTAACTGTGTGCAGAGCACATATATATATTAATAATTTAATAACCAATGTAAATACAAAAATATCACCTATAAATAAATAAAGTTCTCTCTTTATTTCAAAATATGACTATCATTCTAAATAAGTCATTAATATAAGAAACTTTCATTCATGTATTTAACAGTCTATATTGTCAACGAAAGAATAACAAAATTGGAGAGGATATATAAATTTCTATGCCTATACAAAATAACTACTGAAGTTTAAACAAAAAATGTTTTATCAAAATCTTTGCACCTCTCATATTCATGCTATGAATATTAACACCATTACTATTTCAAAAATTACTCTGATAATATCAAGAGCAAATAAAGATGGACATCATTACACATATGCTTTCATCATCTTATCACCCACCATCAATAAATAGAATCGGCAAAATAATGGAATAATCAAAAGTTCACATTTATCTACAAGTGCAAAATAAGCAATAGTGTCATATCACTCATCTAAAAGAACTTTATGAGAATATCATGAACATTTCCCAGCACAATATATCTATGACAAGTTGTACTTCAAGTCAAAAAAATAATTGCAAACCATACTATTTATCATATAATAAAAACTATAAACTTTTTATCAAAGACTGATAAAACACAGTATAGTATTAACAATTAAGCATTATAAATCAATAATTTATAAAACAATAATAATACATCACCTCCAAATGCTCATCTATTTATACTATTTGTTAAATAATTCTATACCAAATGTTTATATTATCTTTGTTAATATAACATAAATATGTTTTAAGAACTCCAATATCAATACATGATTTATATAAAATAAATAAGTTACTAGGAAAAATATTATAAGCATCAAAAAAAAAACTATACCCAAAAAGAAAAAAAAAATTTTAACTACTTCTAGACAATTTATAAGTTCTTAAGATACTTATTCAAAAACGTACTTTAAAACATTCCAGCCATATAATGATACCATTCAAATCGAGAATATTTTATTTAAAATATCCTTAATGTTTAAGGATAACAATTGGATATGCAATTCTTTAAAATCTGAAGCATACAAATAGAGCACTAACACCATACGAAGTTTAAAGCACATTATTTTGTTTATAAACATAGCAGGTAGAATATTCCAATGCAATAAGTACACTTAAGCACATATGTTTCACTTTTAAATAAATGCGAAATAAGAGTTAAATTTTCGCATTATTCTTGGAATACAAAATTCTCTGGAATGCGTTAATCCTTACTTTTAGAAATTATGAAACTTGGGGTCAAAGTAGTTTATTCTAAATATAAAGCAGACATATCTTAGATATCCATAAAGCTACTTTATTAGCTTTTTTAAATATTCTTCAAGTTAGCATATAGTTAAAATTATTGTAGTTGTATCCAAAAATTTAAGTTATGGCTAATATGTCAGCAGAGTGCAATAAAGTTTATAACTTGCAGGAATGAATCCATAAATTGCTCATACAGTTAAACATAATTCTTGTTTAAAGAATATTAGCAATAATGTTAATTTTAAATTCAAGCATGAGCACAACAATAGATAGTTGATATAGTTCATAATAAAGCAGTTTTTAAATACATACTTTTTCTGACATTAGCAAACAATGTTAAAATTAGACATTTCCTTTGGTAAATGAAGAATTGTTAAAGTTGCCTATTATGTATATTTAGCAATTATATTGCAGTGAGACAAATGGGCCATTTGTAGGGGGCCTCAGCAGATAATTCTAGCCTATTATTTTAGAGATTCAATAAACAATGATAAATTAACAAGCCAGTTAATTAAGTAGATAAAAAAAAATGGAATATTTTTCAGCACATGGTAAGCTGTATTCATAAAAACGAGTCTTGTGATTTTACGGAAATTGATGATTGATAAATTATGTGACTTTAATTAGTTGTCATGGCAAATATTCTAATAATGAATGTTTTTTTAATAACTGTTGGATTTTCAGACATAAATTAATATTACATCTAAAATACCTTTTTTTTCTTGGTTCTTAAAATTTAATGTGTTTTAATTAAAGAATAATAAAATTTTAACAATATTAAGTATTATTAAATCTTATAAACAAGGAAATTTAATTGTAATCAATTTCTTTTAAACTTTTCTTTTCATCAAAATAACAATTACATGCATGCACTTGTGAGATTTAAAATGTTAACTAGAAATGTTTAAATAAACTATAATTCATTATTTGTAATATAAAATACTTACAATTATTTTTTTAAATGTTTGTTTTAGTGTAGTTATTTACTTTATAAAACTACATCTAATGCATAATTGTACTTTGAACTAAGAATGAACTATACATTAATAGAAATGTTAAAACTATGGATTTAAAATATAAAATTACAAAATTAACTTAACTGATATTTTAAAATTAAACTTCTTTTTATTTAGGCTTATCTAAAGAAATAACCTATAGCAACAGTTGTATGGACAAAATTTAAGTTATTAAATTATTTACAAAGTTTAATATATAAATTGACTTATTGGACGAAAATAAAATATATTAAAAAAAAAAAATTTCTAATATATCCACATTCTATAATTAAAACCACTTCTTTTCTTTTCAAAAACTTTATTTCATGTATATATATATATCCACTTATTTGGATGTATATATACATCAAATAAAGTTTTTTGAAAAGAAAAGAAGTGGTTTTAATTATAGAATTATATGGCTATATGTACTGTATATTTTTGAAAAGAAAAAAGGATTGAATCATGATTAGAAACAGAAGTAAATGGATATATCCACATTATACACAATTCTTTATGCAAACCTTAAAGTTACAATATTTATATTAAATACTATTTTCACTTTTATTCGAATTTTTGCATTACTAAGAGACAAAAATGAAAATAATTGCTTCACAAAATTTTTTTATATTTTTAACATAAAAGTTTAATGTAGAATAACAAATATTTATTTAAGTTCAGAATTAATAAATGGACATGCAACTTTTTTACAATTGATTTTTTTTTAAAGGGGAATATTTAATTTGAAATGATATTTTTATATAGAATTAAAGTTATATAATCTTATGTATGAAAAATATCACATATAGAGACAGACACCTTTAAAAAGAAAAAAAAAAACTTTTTAATAAAGAATTGCAAATAAATATATTTATGCCTTTAGATATAAATTTAAAATTTGTTATAAAAATATAACTTCTTAAAATACACCAAGTTGGTAAGCTTAACTTTTTACAAAAATGTTTTAGATATTAAACTAATAGTTTTTTTTTTTAATTTTGGCAGATTCTTTAGCAACCTGACATTAGAATTTGATGTTGTCTAAAATGTACAGAATCAAAAATTCTTTTTATATTATGCAAACAGTTTAGGAAAAAAAAATTATTTTTTAAATTAAAGAGAAGGAATTTGAACTTGCACTTTCAAGCTACCTACAGCTATCCATTCCGTCTTGTACAGCTTATACACACGTCCATATACATGTGAAAAGGATAAATGATCTCCAATATCCATATTTCATGCTGAACCAGCACTCATCATTTGGTTCAGATCATCTCCCATACATATATATATATTGTAACGGAATATATGCCGTTACATTATTTTAAAATGAAAATAAAAAGATCGTAAATAAAATTTGATTTATTAAAAAGAAAAAAAAACTTAAAAAACTGAAAATTAAAAGTTGTTTAATATATATAGATCGCATGATGGACAACTTTAAAAACTTTTAAAAAATAAAAATATTTGAAAGTAATTTTTTTTTGTAAAAAGTAAAGATATAAAGATTGATATTTTAAAAATAGAAATAATGTTGATTTCTATAGTCTTAGAAAATGGAAATGATTGTCTTATTAATTAAATGATTGTTCAAAAGCAAACTACCTCGTGAGGCATGTAAAATAAATTAAATGGTCAGATAAGAGAATACAAAGGAATTAAATGACCAATCCAAACACGAAAATGACAGCACGGACCATAACTGAAACACGAATGGATTAGTGACGTCTTGCTCGTTGAATCTCAAGATCTAATGATAAGAGACTAATAAAAATATAAAAGCCAAATTATTATTATAATTGTTATCTTAGAGCTGACTATGAATAGATCGTTATAACTAGCTATATTGCAGATTTTCACGATGTGGAAGTCTGCAATAAATTTAATTTTCCGGACAACCAGCTGAGGCCTCTGGATGACAGCTCCTGACCAAATGCATGGCAAGTCGCAGTTTCATTTCAAAGGACAAAATCTACGAAAGTGATCACGAAGATGGACTTCTCAATCTATTAAATCCGTAAAGTATAAACTATTGTGTCTATCTAATAAGAACTTTCCTAAAATTGCAAGGAATTAATAACTGAAAATAACTCTTATCTGACTTAAAGAATGCAAATTCAATTATTGCTATTTTTTTTATGTAGATGTTTAAGCAATCATTTCCAGTTCATTTTTTTTGTGTGTGTATTATGTTCTAACTAAAATGTATTAAATTTAAGTTGTTTATAGACGCTTGCATGGATTCGTTTGCGGTTAATTATATTTTGGTTTTCATATTTTATCAAAATATATAGACATTCGATAAATAATGATACCTTACGGTGAGTATCTAAAATGTATTTATTCGGATGTCTTTTAAGTTATTGGTGACAACGCAAGTATCTTATGGTGAATACTATTGGGTTACTTATAAGTTTCCCTCTGCGATTGTCGGCATCAATAATTTTGTATTTTGATCATTTATGTTTATTTTGAAATGTTTTTGACCATGGAATCTATGTAAGCGATCTATACCCAACATTTTAAAGCAAATCTGTGCGATCTATTTAAAATAGTAATTTAAATTTAAAAAAAAAAAAATATTAATGTTAAAATCTAAAAATAAATTTAATCTTCAATTTTAAATGTGCGTTAATAAAAATCTATTTGTGTGTTAATTACTGGCAGTGGCTTCTTTTATTTTATTGTTCTAAATATTTAATATATACTTTGAGAATAGAAGTCTATTGAAACTTATAAATGTTTTAAAATCTCTGCTATTCCACTGAGCTAGTGACATGGGCTAACGACCGGAATCAAAATTTAAAAAAAAAAAAAAAAATTATTATTTTTTTTTGACTTACGTATCTGCCTACTTTATAAATTTTTCTAGGTTCAAATGCCTAGATGGCGCCCTGTAGTGCAGTTTACGTAAGTCTCTTTCCCCGATCGTTAAAATGGACTCCCAACGTGGCACGATCTTTAATAAACCACGAGTGCCCTGAGAATGTTAAAAATAAATTATGCCAGTAAGATTTTTCTTTAAAAATGAGTATATACATTGAAAATGAAGCCCGTAATATTTTTTCTGAAATCAGAATATATTGTTTGTATTATATAAAGTTATGAAGTTTGTGTAAAAAGTACTGCCAGTAAGAAAATTGCGTATATGTAGAAATAAATGCGAGGAATAAAATGTAACAATTAATATAAATCATAATTTAATTAAAAAAAAAAAAAAAGTCTAAAATCACGTAACTTCTTTGACTTGCCTAAGTTAATAATGAAATGTAGGGAAAAGGGAACACTTGAGGGAGGAGGTGTAATCTCAGCTGGGGTGAAAAGGAAAGAATAGTCAGCATTTTTTCTTGTAATTACTAACCAAAGTTATGTCTTTTCATTAATAACCAAAGTTTTGTCTTTTAAAAAAAAAAAAAATTAGTATAAACAATTTGTGTAACGTCATTACTAACACTAAGTAAATTCTTTTTTTTTTTAACGTTTTTGTTTTTGAGGAAGTTTACTGATATGTAACGGAATATATGCCGTTACATTATTTTAAAATGAAAATAAAAAGATCGTAAATAAAATTTGATTTATTAAAAAGAAAAAAAAACTTAAAAAACTGAAAATTAAAAGTTGTTTAATATATATAGATCGCATGATGGACAACTTTAAAAACTTTTAAAAAATAAAAATATTTGAAAGTAATTTTTTTTTGTAAAAAGTAAAGATATAAAGATTGATATTTTAAAAATAGAAATAATGTTGATTTCTATAGTCTTAGAAAATGGAAATGATTGTCTTATTAATTAAATGATTGTTCCAAAGCAAACTACCTCGTGAGGCATGTAAAATAAATTAAATGGTCAGATAAGAGAATACAAAGGAATTAAATGACCAATCCAAACACGAAAATGACAGCACGGACCATAACTGAAACACGAATGGATTAGTGACGTCTTGCTCGTTGAATCTCAAGATCTAATGATAAGAGACTAATAAAAATATAAAAGCCAAATTATTATTATAATTGTTATCTTAGAGCTGACTATGAATAGATCGTTATAACTAGCTATATTGCAGATTTTCACGATGTGGAAGTCTGCAATAAATTTAATTTTCCGGACAACCAGCTGAGGCCTCTGGATGACAGCTCCTGACCAAATGCATGGCAAGTCGCAGTTTAATTTCAAAGGACAAAATCTACGAAAGTGATCACGAAGATGGACTTCTCAATCTATTAAATCCGTAAAGTAAACTATTGTGTCTATCTAATAAGAACTTTCCTAAAATTGCAAGGAATTAATAACTGAAAATAACTCTTATCTGACTTAAAAATGCAAATTCAATTATTGCTATTTTTTTATGTAGATGTTTAAGCAATCATTTCCAGTTCATTTTTTTTTGTGTGTGTATTATGTTCTAACTAAAATGTATTAAATTTAAGTTGTTTATAGACGCTTGCATGGATTCGTTTGCGGTTAATTATATTTTGGTTTTCATATTTTATCAAAATATATAGACATTCGATAAATAATGATACCTTACGGTGAGTATCTAAAATGTATTTATTCGGATGTCTTTTAAGTTATTGGTGACAACGCAAGTATCTTATGGTGAATACTATTGGGTTACTTATAAGTTTCCCTCTGCGATTGTCGGCATCAATAATTTTGTATTTTGATCATTTATGTTTATTTTGAAATGTTTTTGACCATGGAATCTATGTAAGCGATCTATACCCAACATTTTAAAGCAAATCTGTGCGATCTATTTAAAATAGTAATTTAAATTTAAAAAAAAAAAAAATATTAATGTTAAAATCTAAAAATAAATTTAATCTTCAATTTTAAATGTGCGTTAATAAAAATCTATTTGTGTGTTAATTACTGGCAGTGGCTTCTTTTATTTTATCGTTCTAAATATTTAATATATACTTTGAGAATAGAAGTCTATTGAAACTTATAAATGTTTTAAAATCTCTGCTATTCCACTGAGCTAGTGACATGGGCTAACGACCGGAATCAAAATTTAAAAAAAAAAAAAAAAAATATTATTTTTTTTTTTTGACTTACGTATCTGCCTACTTTATAAATTTTTCTAGGTTCAAATGCCTAGATGGCGCCCTGTAGTGCAGTTTACGTAAGTCTCATTCCCCGATCGTTAAAATATATTGAAACAGACAGATCGAAGAACCGATCTTAGTTTCATGTGTTTAAGTATGGTAATTCGAACTACTATTCGCCGCAATGGGATTTTTCCATTTCAAGTCACAAAAATTGAGCTATATATATTTTATGTTTTGTAAATAAATATGTAAAGATTCCGTGCATAAATGTCACAAATCATGAAATAATATTCGTGTGTGCGTGGTTTGTGAATTTATATCAGCTTAATTTAAAAGTTTCATTGCGGGTGTATTTGCTTAAATTTTAGCCTTTTAGAATTATACAAAGTCGTTTAAAAATACTGATCAAAAGTCACATTCCTTTGATCAGTGGTTTTAATTAAAATCTGTATTGTACAAATGTATAGAGTAATTGAGTTGTATTCGAAATTAGATAAGGAATTTATATTTGTAATTACTTTGTCAATTTAAAATTGCGTATTAAAGTTAAAGATAGCTGAAAACGGAACAATGAAAATGGATAATTGATATTGTATGGTCAAGCTGGATTGCTGAAGGCTAGAAAAAGTAGGCGGAGCCTAAAACAAAAACCGGACAGAAAGGTCAACCGTGGCCATCGTAGAGAAAACTAACATTCTAACTTTTGACGTGGCTGAGAGTAGATCGTCTCAAAAACAGCAAAGCAGTTGCTAGAGAAATCTGTCCAACTTTTGTTAAGAAGTCCACCAGTAAACCGTAATGTCGATGGGCTAAGTGCCAGGAGCTGATCTCTGTCCCGCCAATTTGAATCCTTGTGCCGCTGACTGATCATGTTTTATGTGCTTCACAATTTCCAGCTTCCAATCTCCAAATTGACTATGCCTTCCAAGTAGATTTCAAATGCGCGCCTACGTTCGTCAGAAATACCATAGTGAGAAGCCAAGCCGGATGAAGAAGGAAGGGTAACTGTGTTACCTGAACTTTTAACTTTCTCCCGAGCTTAATGTTATAAGTTAATCTGTCAATCAAATGAATCACATGTAAGTTTTTTTGTTTCGTTTATAACGCTACTGTTTCAAACCTGTCAGTAAATTTTCTTTTCTCCTTTTCCTCTGCTCTAGTCTTTAGAAAATAGTTTGTAAATATTGTATCTACTAATAATAATTCAAATGAAGACATTTATATTTTTTTTCCTATTTACTTATGCTATAAACAAACGATGCCAATAGAAATATTTCCCAACTCTGTTTAAAGCTAGTTTATAATATTGATTATACTTATTTTAAAAAGGAACTTCGTTGTTAAAGTAAAGATTATTTCATATATTGAGTTGGCAGATATTAAATCACTTTATTATGTTTTTTTTGTTGCCATACTATTGTAACCGATACTTCAATCTTAAAAATGTAAAGGGTTTTAAGTTTATTATCTTAGTTTCCTACATGAAATGAGAAATAGTTCTCAGTGTATAATTTGTTATCATTGCTACCGCCTGAACGACCTGGGGGAGTTAGGGGTTTCAGAGTAAACTTAATTAATTATTGCTTTCGCGGTCAGTTTGATTCCGCCATGTTTTATTGGAATAGTTATACGAAACCACCCTCCAACTATTCGTACACGCAACGGTTCGAATCTATTCGAATAAAATAACTTAATAAAAATCGGAGATAAATATTTTCAATGCTCAAATGCTCTGATTCCCTTAGCCACCCGTCAATCATTTCACTACACAAATATTGGTATGAGTTTGTTTACCAGGTAAAATGATTACTAAAGACTAGTAGCTAATTATAATAGAATATTTATGGAAATCTTACCGTACTTTTGAATACTATATTTTTATGCTCTCTATTTGTTATTAAACAATTTATTTACTCTAATTTTGTGTCTTCCACCTCATTACTCTCGAAGTCTATTTAGTCACCTACTGTCTGTATTGACAACTTAAATATATACATTACATTAATGACCGTACCGATACCCAGAGTATAATCGATCTATATATAAAACTGTAAGTAATTTAGTCTGTGTTCTGAGTTGAGCTAGTAAAGGGATAACCCCGTGCTGTTATAAAGTCATCATCGGTTGGTCATGCCGGGGTTTGGGTTTGAATTTCGTTGGCGTTTTGGAATTTATTCTTAAACGTGGACTGGGTTTGAACTCGGGTACTGTGTATGAGTAAGCGTGGTGGATTTATACCGGTACAATATATATAATCAGTGCTCACTCTATATTAAGATAGCAAATCAACAAATTTTAATGGACAGACTTCAATCTTCTCCACTCTCCAACTTTTCAGCCATCCATATCATTGGAAATCTAATTGTGGAGCACTTAAAGCCCTTAGTGATGCCAATATTGTCATACCCATCACAGGCTTTCATTGAAAATCTGATGGTGGAGCATAGTGATGTCAATATTATTGTCACACCCATCATCACAGGCTTTGAGATTTTCAATAATATGAATGGCTGGAGAGATTGAAACCTGTCCATTAAAGTTTGATGATTTGCTATTTTAATATAGAATGAGTAATGGTTATATGTATGGGTGAACAATGATGATCTGGACTAACCAATGAGTGCTAGTTCATCACGAAATACATATATTGATCATTTCTCTTTTTCACATATATATATATGGTCATAGACATCGGTTGTATTAGATGGAGTGGATTGCTGTAGAGAGTTTGAAAATCTGAATTCAAATCCCTTCTAATTACATTAAGTTCAGTATAGACAATATATTTGTATTTAAATATTTCATATTCAGCCTCTATTCTGCTCATCTTTTCTGTTTATTTGAATGGTTATATTAAGGTCCTATATTGAGGGATCAGTGAATTAAAGTCAACATGGGTATGACAATAATATTGGCATCATCATGTCAAAAAAAATTTGTATTTCATCTACCTGTACCATCTGTTTGTTCAACCTTCTTCTGGAAAATAATTTCAACTAAGAGTAGCTGTATTTTACATCTCTTTACAACTGTAGTTCTGTAAGCACCTTACTGCTCATACACATTTCTTGAGAGTGTCTTAATTAGATTATGATTACTGCTAATACTGGTTTACTCTACACTTGTGTGAGTTTTCCAATATACTTTCAACTCTTGCTTTTTCCTTCTCTCTTCACATTATTACTTCTCTAGACACCACTGACACTATTTGAAATCCTGCCAGCATTTTTATCAACTTTTGTAATTTGCATAAGGTCAAACTTTATTGACTTGCAAATTAATCGGTTGCTTCTTGAAATAAACTAATTTTATTTTCTCATTATTATTTCTTTAGTGCCCCTAACCCTGCCTATACTGACTAGTCTATGCTCACACATACAACTTTATTAATGAATATATATATATAATCACTCAAGATGCAACAGGCACATTTTCTATTCCTATCCATTTCCATTGTAGGCAGTGAGATATTTAAATAGAATGGTTTAAATATACAATTTTTTTTAGATTAAACTCCTGTTTTCTTTTGAGCAGACATTACACTTAAAGAACTGGTGACCTGTCCCTATTATTGTTTTCTTAATTCTCAAGAGCTTGAGCTAAAAAAATAAAAAGGGAATTAGAGACAAAAATTTTGCATGTAATATAGAGAGTGACCATTGGTATAATGATTGGGTGTTACACAATTTTAATGTGTCGAGAAAGGAAAGCTAAACAGAAAAGACTATTAAAATAGAACCCAGCCTTTGATGAACTATTAAGCACAGCTGAGACTCATGGTTAGGTGTTCTTTTTACTTACAGTTAAATTTTATACATCTTTACCTCGCTTAGTGAGGGCAATTGATCCCCAAAACTCATCATTAAGCAAGAATATTACTTAATAAACAAATAATTATAATGGTTTTTTTATGGGGAAAAATTTGGTTGGTTTCTACAGCTAAAAATTATATTATAAAATGTGAAAAAAGCCTAATATATGTATAATAAATAAAAAACTCATTAATATACATTATATTCTTGTGTAAATTATGCTATATGCATGTGCAGTGTTTTTAGGGAGTTAAAACTTAGCTGAAATTGCATAAATAATATATATATGTACATAAGAAATAATAATATTAACAAGAATAACTTTCCGTAACAATTTGAAGATAACTACAAGCAGAGATAGTCTAAGTTTCTTCTCTCGCTATTATCATTTACAGTTCGTTAATTATTTGCACTTAGTTATCATCGTCATTAGTACATTAATACGCCTTCATATAATCCATTTAGGCTTATTTTCTGCTTACACTTTACTCCTATTTTTTTATATGTTCATTGGGAGAAAATAACAAAACAACAACAAGAGAAAAACGTTCTTTTTTTTTTACTTCACTCGATTCATCAACGCTTCTACGTTCATCAATGCTTCTACATTCGCCACCCCCTCTAGTTATTATTTCTAGAGTTAATCAGTCCATTTAGCGCAGCATGTCTGCACTTACATATGATTTATGATAATGCAATTTAAATTTATGTTTAATAAAACATCTTAAAGTTGTTTCTTCCGGCAATCCATTCATCAATCATACTATGACTGAGAATCTAGGTAAAAAGTATAGAATAAATTAGTGACATTCTTTTTGGATTTTTTTTCTTTTATGGGATTCAGCGATTTTGGAAAGTTTGGATTCACCTACAATGATTTGAGCACTTTGATCTATTTTGTCTTAGTTTTTAAAAATAGTAGTGACTAAATGTGGATAAATGTCATAGAACAGATATCACGTTTTCCTTCTCTTTCCAGTCAACTTAAAATAGTCATATCTGTTTCCTAGCTCAGAGATTTTATTTTATTTTTTGTGCTCATATTAGTTGCATCCATGATTCTAATTGAAATTATATGTAGCTATAACTTTAAACAGAATCAGTATGGAAAAAATGTGTCTTTTAACTGTCCAAAAGTACAGCAAAATGAACGAGTGACCTTAAAATAGTAGTAAAATAATATTTATGTTCTTCCATGCAACTGTTTCTCATTGCATTGGAAAAAAAACTATATTGCAGTTTTTTTTTTGTTTTTTTTTTTCCAAATTTATACTACTATATTACATGAAAAATACTCCAACAGATTAAAAAAGGGAATAAGTATCTAATGCATTCTGTGTTTGCATATTGCAATCAATATTCAAGATGTTTTTTATACCATATATACTATGCAGACCTAAATAAAAATCACTTTATATACAAATACTCTAGCTGTGATATTTTCTTTGAAGTGACTTGAAATTTTTTCAATTACTGCAATACTTGCAAATTGTTTAAGTAAATATTAAAAGTATGAATCTTTTTCAGTTTATTTATATGCCTTTTTGCTTAGGTTTTTTTAAACCGAAGGTACATTTATGTTAACAGTTATACGCTAAATAAAAATTTTATTTCTACGTTTTCATGCATGTGCAATAATATTATGAAATGTTTTAAAATCAAGCAAATAGATTGTGTTATTTTTTATTTAGATTTAGTAATTTTTGATCATACAGAGTTCATCATTATGAAATCATTTATTTTTCAAAATAACAATTACCATAACTAAATTACAATAAGATGATTGTTATTTTTGACACAAGGAAAGTACTGTTAATAAAACTTTTAATCCATAAAAGTAAGTAAACATAGTGTATAGTTTTTAAACCAATGTACAATTTTAAAATTTAATCAGTTACTAATGTATTTGATTATTGTATGTCATTAAAATATGATTTTGATTATTATATTGCATGAAACAATGATGAAAATCTTTTCTTTGAATGTATCATTAATTGTCATGCAAAGATGCTGGATGAAAATTAAATAAAATACTGTATATTCATTAATCGTAGTTTAGGTTTATAATCAAAATATTGTATACTGCAGTAATATTGTGTACTGTATTATGTATTATGAATAAACTCTTTACTGCACAGTTTCAGCATGAAAGTCGATATTTTGCTTTTGAATGATGTAGCGTTAATAACTAACCTATGACATCATCAATGTAAATCAAAATGATGAGTACAAATTGAAGATCACTATTGTGGATCCTCGCATAAAGAACAAATGCTAAGCGAGATATATACTTTAAAGTCATTTCAATGTCTGCCTTTTGTGGAACCTATTAGTGACTTGGGCATAGTGTCTGACAGAAAATATTTATATATTTGTAAACATTCATGAAATCCATAATATAAAGACACAAATATTTTTAACAAAGGGTTAAAAAAAAATTAATTATAAACAAATAATTCCTTGGCATTTATTTTGATTATATGGTTTTTATTTTTTATTGAAAACAAAATTTAATTAATTTTTATTCAATATGAAAACCCTAGTGTTTTTGTGAAATTATGTTAAAATATAGATTTATAATAGTATTTTGATTTTTTTTTTCCTTTAAAAAGCTTTAATTAGGAAAAAATAAGAAATATTCTATTTTGTGAAAGATATTTGTGCATTTGTATTATGTTTTTGATATTTTCTTTATATTTTTTGTTTTTATTTTTCAGATATATGTTTTTAAATTATGATATTCACCTTAGAAAAAATATGTATTTTTTTAAAATGCATTGTATATGTTGGTATTAACATAGTGTGTTCAACTGAAAAAGTGACCAGGTCTTTTTCCAAACTGCCTGCAGCAGCATGTCTAATTCAATATTTTTATTATGTAGCGACATAGTTTAACTATTCACCACAAAATCATGTCTGCATCATGAATTATGGCATTTTATGTTTTAGTGTATTTTTGGATGTTTTGAATTGTCTAGGGGTCAAAATTTTGCATAAGCATTCTGAATACTGCTGGCAATACTGTTCATCATTGTTGCACAATAACATGTTGGCACACAGTGCCAAAATTGTTTGCAATTTTTTAGCCAATTTTCTCTTATTTAAATCTCACTGACACCTGGCTATTTTTAATAATGTTTTGAGCAAGTTATGGTGCAATTCAAGACATTCAAAGCCAAATGACAAGATTTCTGGAGATGATCTACAGTTATTTCCAGCAGTGTATTCATTAATTAAAACAAAACAAATAATACGTGTTTTATTAGGATTTTATTTAAAAAAAAACAAGTTTAGGAAAGATACATATGGAATGCTTAGTTTTTTATCTATTAATAATTATTGAAGCTAGACTAAGTTTGGAAAAGAAAAGGAAACTACAAAATAAATAATCAGTGATGCAATAATATCTCACAGTAATGTCTCGTTGGTTTTTTGCAATGCAATGCTGTTTTTAAATTTTGTCGGTAAGTATTTTTTTTTAATAAAATGTACATAACATGTTTTTTGATTCTGAAAATTAATTGCATTTAAGTCAAAAATCATTAAGCATCAATTTTTAGCAATATTCTGAAATTATAAAGTTATTAAATATTGGGTTTAATGTTATTGTTTTGAATTATTTTTCTATTTTGCATTGAGGTTTAATTAATAGTGATGTTTATATCAACTCATCAGACTTGTTTTTTTTTTTTATTATAAGAACTGCAGTTTTTCTCTATTATTTCTTTCACTATCTATTATAAGTTTGAAGAATCAGTGGTTACCAAATTATAATGCAATTTATTAATCCTCATTTCTAAACTTGTCTCTGGCATTTAATATAAAATTTAACTGTAGTGAAAACTCCTTATGTGTAATATTTGATTTCAATGTTCTCAGTGGACATTGTTAGTTTGCTGATTATAATGAATGCTATTAACAAACATTTTAAATAATTGTATATATAATATGAGCATGCTAATCATTCTAAACCAGCTTTTCGATGCCGCCAGAGAAAGCATTTAAAAATCTCTATCTAGAATTATCCCCATCTCCAAACCGGTTTTAAGGTACTGGCTATCCTCAGTGAGGCGCTAGGATATTCAGATAATAGATCTAAAATACCAGCTCAAACTCAGCATTTATCTAATACTTAACTATTAAGTAAAATATTTGAAATTTTTCAGACATCTATACCTCTCCAAATCCAGTTATCTAACTTAAATATCTGACTTAAATAACTATGTGGGCCTGAAAAAACTTCAGTTATACCATATATTTATAGCCTTAGCAGTATAACATTGCCAGAGGCTCGAACGCCAAAGTATAATAGTAAAAAAAAAATCAAGTTGTACATCACATGACTTACTTTAATAAGCTTGTACTACAAATATAATATAACAAGCATGCTAATGGCTCTCAACAAGCTTTTCTGATAAATGTCGCAAGAGAAAGCATTTAAAAAAACTGGTTGGGAATAGGGATAGTTTTAGGTAGAGATTTTTAAATGTTTTCTCTTGCTTCATTTATTGGAAAAGTTTGTTTAAGACTATTGGCATACTCATTATATTACATTTGTAACACAAGCTTCATAAGTTAAGTCACGTGATATATGACTTGATTTTTTTTTTTTTTTACTACTATAGTTTGGCTTTCGAGGCTTTGGTGATGTTATATTGCTAAGGCTATAAATGTATGGTGTAGTTGAAGTTTCTTTAGGCCCATATAAAATAGCTGGATTTGAAGACATATAGATGTCTGAAAATTTTAGATGTTCTACTTAATAGTAAAGTATTAGATAAATGCTGAACTTGAGCTGATATTTTGGATCTAGTGTCTGAATATTCTAGTGCCTCACTGAGGGTAGCCAGTAGCTTGAAACCAGTTTGGGGATAGGGATAATTCTAGATAGAGATTTTTAAATGCTTTCTTTTGTGGCATTTATCTGAAAAGCTTATTTAGAATTATTAGCAAGCTTATTAAATTAAGTCAATTGATGTGTGACTTGATTTTTTTACTATTATATATATATATCTGTAATACATTTTTTATTTAAAATTAGTATAGTGTACATATTCTAATAATAACAATATAGATTAGTATCTAATAGAAAAATCACAGTAATATTTACATTAAAAATAAAAATCTGGCAGAAGTACTTTTTTAGATTGGGTAATATAATTTTCTTAAATTAGCAAGCATTTCTACATATATGCATCCAAGGAATTGACAGGTTTTTATCTGCTTTTATATTCTTCTAGAGAAACTGTTTTATTCATTTAAATCCACCAAAAAAGAAGAAATTTTCTTCAGCTTGCAAAATAAAAGTATGAGACCCATTAAAATCAATAAAAAGTGGAATTAAGATTATATCTAAACATGAGCACCCAAACTTTTATTTGTGAAAACATAAGAAAATTTATTTTTTACTTTGTAATGCATTTATGTGAATATTAAACATTTGTTTATTATTTATTTATTTATAAATAATTTTATTGAAAAACCATATGTAATAATGATACAATTGTAAATCAAAAATAATAGTTATCCATGTTAGTCAGGCAACCAAATGTTCTGATGTGGTTACTGGTGTTGTTAATCCAGCTTAATCAGGCTCCATGTGTTGTCAAATAAAAATCTGGATGAGATTATTCTGTCCTTATGGCGAAATTACTTTAGCTTGGAAATGAATGTGTCTTCAGGCTTGGGATGAGGAAAGGTAAACTTGTTGCAACATCTGGCCATCCAGATGGCATAAGTGAGAAAGGTTGAGAGTCTTGTGGTGACATAATCCCTGGACAGGAAACAGCATTTAATATTTAAGATTTTGTTCAGGGAAATGTGGCAATGGTAAGTAATGAAAGTTCTGATTTTGTCATATGCTGGGCAATCATTTATCATATGATCAAAGGTTTCACAGGTTCTATGGCAGTTATGACACATAGGATCTATATTCTTGAGGAATCTCCTGTAGTGCAGGAACCAGTTTGTCTGGAGTGAATTCAGGTTGATTTTTACGAGAAAGTCCAGGAACCCTGGCTCCAGCTTGAGATGCTTGAAAAACCTGGTGACCACCTGATTGTAACCACCGAGGTAAAGAATGGTAGAGTTTTGTGTGGGAAATAGCAGGCCATGAGCATCCCAAATGGAGATTTTTTGTCTGAATACTAGAGTAGAGTGGCCATTGTGAGCGAAAAGGTAGTCAAGTATCTGATTTAGCCAGCTTATCTTTGAAGGTGGAGGTCTGTCTGATGGAATGACTGGTGGTCCGCTACAATCTGGGGAAATTTCTTTTGTAGGATGTGGATCAAAGAGTGGCACTTTTGATAATATATAGAAAACGTTGCATGCAATGACATACCATTATTTTTACTATGTCGCTGCATGCGTTCAATTCCTATTGCCGCTGTTTTACCATTCCACAACAGCTGTGCACAGATTCAGTTGATTTTTTTTGTATTAAGTGTTGTGGGTACTCAGAATTAAAACAAAAAATGTCAGTAGCATTTTTGTGTGTGTGTGTGAATGAGGATATTTATTTTTTTAAATGATGTTAATGAGTGCTTAAAAACAAATAAAAACTGCCAAAAGCAGTGTTCTTATTGTATCTATAATATTTTGTTTGTGTATTTTTTTTAATTTTAACAATATAAAATACTTTTTAACACAATAAAAAGATAATTATAGTAAAAACTTTATATAAACATTATATTCTTAGATGAAAAATATTAATAAGTATTAACAATTTGAAATAAAAAGTTGTTTTATTGCATTATTGATGTACAAAAATTACCAGAGTCTGCTTTTTAATACTGTAGTAACTTTATATTTCTCCAGATTACAGCTGCCATTTAGAAACAAATAGAAAGGAATATAATTGGTTTTTATATCTGGTAATTGTTCTGGTTCATTGATGAATATGTGCATTGTTAAGCATGAAGCACACATTTTAATCAAAGGATCAGTTAGGCACTAATTCAATATTTATATTTAAACGTAAATAACTGTGATATTAAAACTATAAATGTAAATTCTTTTTTGAAAATAATAGGTGAGATGAAATCCGATAATAGTAAAGTAAGATTTACACACGTGAACTGTGTTTTTAAAATAATTGCAATATGAACTAGAATATATATATATATATTGGATAGCAACTAAGTAATGAGCAAATTTTAAGTTAGCTTATAAAGCATTGTCATTATATAAAATATGTTTAAAATACTTTAAATAATCTTGTGTTTCAAATTGTACTTGGAATACAATAATGAAAAAGTAAGAAAAATGTTTTTTATTAGCACCAAGTATCTTAGAAAAGAGGAAAGGAGATAAATAACTTAGTTTTGGAACAAAATAATTTTCATTGCTCATTTCAAAGAAAATACAAAGAGTATTCTTTTAATTTTTAAAATTGCTAAGTATAATTTATTCATTACTGTATTTTAAAGCAGTACTAATAGAAATATATATTGTGATGATAGAAGTTGACATGTGGATTGTATGCTAACTAGAGGGCAAGGAAGAGTAGGAATACTTGGATTACTACCAAAATTCGATAATAGGTATATGTTAGTTAGGTCATGTTCTATAAATGATAGATTGAAAAAATTATGTGAGAAAAATAATATTATATTTGTGGGGGGGGGGTTTTATGGTAATACAGCATCTATTGAGCCACACCGTTCGATAGTGCTGTTGCTATGCTAAAGCACATAAATATGCTGTTTACAAGGGTGCTCATAGATCTTACGGCCTGTAAATTGTTCAAACCCTAAGATGTTGAAGTGCACCCTTACCCCAACATCTCTAGCATGTTGAACATTATTAGCGACGAGTATATGACACTCTCTAGATATTACTCTTGACTATTGTACAGCGTATGATATGAAGGTTTCTGTACTTGTAATGACGAAAAGTCTATTGAACGGATTTATTTATTTTTTTGCTTCAATGTATTGTAATTGATGTGAGTTGGTAAAAATTGTAATGAATTGTCAAACGCCCCTCCTTTCGTTGTCAGGGGTCAGAATTGACAAAATGAGGAGTGTAAATCACGATCAAGTCTCGCACTTTCTTAGACTTTTTCGAGATCAAAACAACAGTTCAATGGCCGACGACCGTTCGGCGTTGTAGTTTTGAGATTGACCTGCTACAGAAGGCAAATGCGCTGGCCTTCCTTCAACCCCAAAAAAGAAAATATTTGACACAGCCAGAAAAAACAACTGTCTTTTGTGGTGGTTTGATGAAATTAAGGCATTGTCAAACATCTGGAATGTAAAGTCCATCGCGTCAATGGCGATGAAGGGGTTCCATTCGCTCATGGTATGGGTTATGAGGGCTGGCTGGGAATTGTTTTTTCCCAAGCGGTACGGTTAATTGATTCTTGAAGACTGAATCAGCTTACAGTGAAGCGTATTACAGCTGACTTGGAAAGGTGTCAAAACGCCGCCGTAAGGAATATGACCACAGGTCTTAGAGAAGTCTGTCGAGAAAACCTTGTTTCTCGATAAACAAAACAAACAAAAAAAAGTTTCTTCAAAAACAATCAAAAAAGACTTGGTTATATAAAAAAAAAAAGTTGTTTCTTTAAATAAAAAAAAGAGACTGGACAAAAAGAAATAATGTTTTTTTTTTAAAAAAAGACAGAATATTTTTAAAAGCCAAAAAAAAAAAAAAAAAAAAAATTTTTTGATTTTTAAGAAAAATATATACATCAAACCGGTTACAAAAAAAAAAAAACAATAAACAAAAAAAAAAAAATTCAAACCAATCCAAAAATTAAAAACATAAATCAAGAAATTTTGAAAAACAGCCCGGTAATGTTATATCTATTCGTTTTTCACTAGCAACAGCGCCATCGGATGGTGTGGCTCAATAGATGCTGTATAACCTTTTTTATTAGTTAGAAGGAGTTATATAGTAAAGATGGATTGCTCTTAGCAAAACCAGGAAGTGAAGCATTAGGAAGGTTGATTTTATAAAAAAATATTATAAATAAGATATTCATTTTATGTAAACTTATAAAGGGAGGGTGGGGTATATTACAGTATTATCAAAAAGAAGAATGAATGGCATGTTAAGAAATAAAGGGTAGCTGATTTAGATACAAATGTAGACGTGAAGAGGGAATGGGTCTGTAAAATTAATGATAAACAAGCTAATTACAAATGTAATAGAGAAGAAAAAGTCAAAAGAATTTATAAAAGGGTTGTAAAAGAAGAAAAATGTTAAAACTGATTATTTGAATAAGCAAGGTGGTAGGAGACCAGAAAAGTGGCTGGAATTAAACAAATCAGTTAAAAATGAAGTGAGGTATTAGCAGTAGTGGAAACACATTTAAGATAAGTAGGAGTTATACAAAAAAATATTTAAATATTGTTAAGTGTCAAGAACATTTATGGTTTGAGATAAGATTAGGAAGACGAGAATGGATGGTGGCTATAGTGTATTTGGCCGCTGGAGATAGTTAAACTATAACAGAGTGGAACAGTAGCATATATGAATGCCTAGTTAAGGATATACAGAGGTTCAAAAAAAAGGGAGGGGAATAATGGTAACGGGGATATGCATGTGCATATTGAAGAAATTGATGGTGTGGATAACAAGAATGGACAGTTTTTGAAAAAAAAAATGGATAAAGACTTCATGTCAGTATACTGATACAAAAGATGTGATGATTGTGTTAGAAGAATTGTTGAGTGTTATAGTGGCAAGGGATGAGAAAGAAGAATAGATGCATTAATAAAAAATAGGGAGTTGGAGAGATGGAAAACTAGTTTGGAGAGTAGAAGGGATTTAAATATATATAGAAGTAAACTATTGAGTGTGAGTTAATTTATGATAATAGCAAGGAAAGTAATTTATTATTTAAGGCTCGAATATTGGGGAGTGTAGTCTGCAAGAGTAAGGGAGGCGTAGAAAATATTAGGCCTCTGTTAATTGACTGTAAATGCTTGCAAGCAGAAAGGGTGCAAATAATGAAGTTATGGAGAATTAATATAAACAAAGTGATTATACCAAAAGTGGGTTGTTGTTTTTATGCTTGGTTTGGAAAAAGATATGGGGGATTTAGTTATAAAGACCCTAGAATGGGCAAAAGTAAGGTGACTAACAGCTTTCTTAGACATAGTGGCTGAGAGATTCCTAACTCCAAGAAAGGAGAAGCCATAGTGCATCATACCAAAATTATGCTAGACTAATTTCCCTCTCTTCTAACTCGAGGTTGCTGATCATAATTTATTTTTACTATCCACTATACATGACCCAATGAACAATTTGTTCATATATGCGAACACTCGCCATATATCATTGTTTATTTATTATCATCTCTATAATATTGAAAACGCAATAGATGGATAATGCTATGTAATCAATAATTTCTAAAAGTTATATATATATATTAGAAAGTATATATCTTAAACATGATAATTTTTAAATTACTTTTATTTATTCTAAAAACAGTAAAATGATTTGGTCTCTTAAATCTCCTACAAGTCCATCTATTTTTTTTTCTCACAAGGTCAATTACAATCGATTTTTGTCTAAAATCGAAAATAACTCCTTTAATAATCACAGTCACAATAATTCTATTGGTCAGAATTGGTATTAAACCATCAAACATCACAGGATCATCGTTCTTTATGCATACACAAGCTGTTTTTCACAGAGGCAACTCCACACAGTAGCACTATTCAGTGCAAGCCAGAGAAGTCAATGTATGCAGGAAGGTTTGTGCATAAAATCCCTATCTAGTGCCTACTTGTCCTGCATACATTGATTATTCTGGCTTGCAACAGAGGCAAACTCTCCAAATAGTAGTGCCACTCAGTGCAGTGTATGCAGGATCAATAGGCACTTGATAGGGATTTTATGCACAAACCTTCCTGCATACATTGATTTCTTTGGCTTGCTGCTACTGTGTGGATAATTGCCTCTGTGAAAAACAGCTTGTGTCCACAAAGAATGGTAATTATAACATTTTTTTAAAAATTGTTATAGAAAGTTAATAGCTAATATATATATATATTGACCCAAGCCAAATCAAAAATGGAGGTTCAGGAAAGTAAAACTGATACTCATGATAGTGAGTTTAAGAATCTGATCATGAGCATGCTGAATGAATTGACTATGTCAATTGAAAGTTTGAAAAGCAAAGTGAAGATTTTAAAACAAAAAATAAATTAAAGAGAACATGAAAAGTATGCTTAAACAAATGGATGAATAAAATGAAGGTCTTAAAAGCCAAATTGAGAGTCAGACCAAAGAAAACAAACAGATAGAACACTTAACTGAGAAAATAATAGATAGATTGTAAAATCATTTTGTAGAATTAAAAAGCAAAAATGAAGTACGTCTCAGAAGCTCATTTGAATAAAGGTGATCAGGATAAGAAATTTGAACAAGTGCATGGGACAGTTGAAGAGATAAAAAATAGAGAATATCAATGTTTAACTCGAGCATTACTTCACTCAATTGACAATATTAACATAAAAAATGAGAGTCAAATTAAAATGCAGAAAGATATAACAGAGGTTAGTGAAAATAGAGCTGGATATAAAAGAAAAAGAAAGTCTCATCTAAAGTAGACTTTGTTGTATAAAAATTAAGTATTGCACATGAAAATAGTGAACTGGATTTCAGTAGGGATAGGGTACACATGTTGATAAACATTGTATAAAATTCTAATCTCAATATTATCAATCAATTTTTAAAAATTAGGGATTTTTTAATACATGCAGGATAGGCTCCAACTGAATATATTAGCAGTTTAGAAAGATATTTTATAGATATAATAAAAGACAAATGACCCCCAAGATGCATTTCGTGCTGAATCAGCACTCATCAGTTGGCCCAGGTCACTATCTCTCTCATATATATCTATTATATGCAAAGTATTTATCTAGAGTAAATTGTTACATTTTCATTTACCATTGTCAAACTCCCTCCACTCACAACTTTGATGCCATCCATTTCAGATAAATACACTAATGATTATTACTAATCATTTTCAAAACTAGAGATTATCTCTAGCACAGATATAAACTTTAAACTTGAGTTAAAGATTAATATATCTGATTTTTTAAATTTACACACACGGAGTTATTCACCTTTCTCTGTCCTGTTTGTAATATCTTTATAGTTATAATAAACACCTCCATACTTCCCCATTTCTTTTTAAATTCACATAAATAAAGATATAATAAAAGACAAATGACCCCCAAGATGCATTTCGTGCTGAACCAGCACTCATCAGTTGGCCCTGGTCTCTATCATATATATCTATTTTAGTTCAAATAAGTTGATTGAAGAGGCTACAATCATGATTGCTTGTAGACATCCTAAAAGCACATCTCAGGCATGGTGGGAGTTGTTTAACAAACCTGTAAATTTTGACATTTAAGCAGACTTTGTTAAATTCCTACTGGAATGTGGATTGTCAGGAAGGGATCAAACACTATATTGCCCAAGAGAAATGCAGATATGGAGAGGCATTTATTATATTTTTTCTACCGCAAGTAACCAAACTACGAGCCCTGACGCCAGTCTTTTGTCTGAAAGCCATATTGTACACATAGTTAGAAGCAGTTTTCCTAATCACATTGAGCAGAAGCTAATAGTCACTGGTAGACAAACTTTAGAACAGATAACTGAATTACTCTGCGTTTAGTAGCAGCAAACCTGCAAATGATGGTGATCAAGAGGGTATTTAAAATCCAACAGCCATTTAGAAGGTGTTCTGAGCCCCAGGTAAATGCCATTAGATACAAAAAACCATGGTATAGAGGAAGACCTGAAGGTCAATCTTTATAGATAACTATGTGACAAAGATTAACAGAGTGTCACTAGTCCCAATAGGACAAGAATTATTTGTCAGACTGGAAGTGGAACTGATTTTAATAATGAGAAATATTACTATGTCTAGTCATAAATCACGATCTCCTAACATAAAAACCAATCGTATTGCTGATACAGCTATTAAAAAAAGAGTATAATGTTGAAGCAGAAATTCAGGAAAGAAAAGATATTTTGCAGAGATAGGAGATGAGTTTGTTGCGATTTAATCCTTCTATGAATAAGGATGGCCTCTTAGTTGATGTCTCTCGACTTGCTAATGGATACTTGATATAGGAGAATTGGAAAATAAGTTTATATAGTACACATTGCAAAAGTAAATCCCACTGAGTATAGAAAAAAAAAGAATAGTGTAAGAAAAAAATGATTTGTACTCTGTTCAAATGATGATAAAACAATAGTTGATAATAATAAAAAAAGTCATGGCAAATGAACTAGATATAATAATGATGTTTTATTCTATTAATATTGAAAGGTTGTTAAAAAAATACTCTTAATGTTTGATAAAAGTTTCAGAATTATTATGTCATATTTAAATGCAAATTTCATGCTCTACTTTCCAACAATGTCAATAAATAGTTAAAGAAAAACATAAGAGTTCAAAGTTAAATGATATTCACTATTCTTTCCATTGTTGTTTAAGCATGTAAAGGAAAACACTATATAGTTTGAAATCAAAATTAATTTTATGAGTTTGTTGAAATTTGACCATGTTGCTTTCTGTATTGATGATTAATTGAGAATGTTTCATTCCTTTGAAATTGTCATATTTTATTGATATTTCAGAGTTTTTATCTCTGCATTGTTCCCAACCATATTTTTATATTTATCATCCTCTAAGTCTCCAAAGTGAGCTAGGCATATTCCTATATTTGTCAGCCTCCAAGTCTTAAAAATGAGCCTGGAATATTTTATTATTTGTCAGCCTCTAAATCTTATAATAGAATACTGCTTTATTTAAATGCATTTTTCATTATATGGTTTGGTTGATATTATATTTGTGCTCAAGGTATTACATGATACACTCACTGTCACCCTTGTTCATCTCAACATTGCAGACTGATGTCCAATAAATAATTTTAATTAAATTAGTGAAACATTTTTTTACATGGAATACCCATGTATTGGATTTGTAATGATGATATTATTTATTATGTTTGTATCAGCTTGTAAGTCCGTTTTCGAAGTGTGAAGTTATTGTAAAATTTAAAGAAATTGTCTTTTTATGTAGAAATAAAATCGAGCAATATTTATGGCTAAATCAACTATTTTATTCCTAAATGGAGGAGGGGCAAATAAAGCCCTCATATCTAAATTTACAAGGATTGCTTTTATGCTAATATTTTTTTTATTATGTATAACAAAAATCACTAATATGGAATAAATTTTAAAGTGTTTTTAAAATGTAACAATAAGTATAAACTAACATATTAGAATATTTTTTTTAATTTTAAAAATAATAAGATTTTAAATAAAAGAAACATTGCTACAGAAATCAGTCGCAAATGATTGGGAGGGAAATGAAAATAAAAACATTACTATGAGTACCAACAAACGCTTTCAAATCTTGCCTGCATTCCATGGGGAAGAATTGTAACACTTCCCGTCATGTCTTTGACTGTAAAGAAGACAAAAAACATTTATTAGGATTTTTAAGTTATGCATAGTATGGAGTAGAGAACTCTCCATGATGCTTTCCTGACCTTTTCAGTATTGTACCTTGATATAAAACTGTAGACAAAGAAATGCTTTAAAGTTTAACATTGATTCTGTCAATCTATTCATCATTATTGGAAGGTGAATTTGACAATTACTTGCTATAAAAGAAAAACTAGTCATCTAAAGTGATTATCCCATTAAAATGTACTTCTATAAATTAGTCTGTGAATCTACCTATTTTAAATGCTCAGAAAAAAATTACAGTGGAAACTCTCATAAGAAAACTGCCTTGGAATGAACCAAAAGAAACTAAATATTATATTGTCAGCAGACATTAAAAATTAATGATTAATGGCCATATTCCTACATTTACAGAAAGAAAATTTATATGTGAGCTCACAAAGACAGTAAATCAACTGAATTTTCTATAGCTAACTTCAAAAAGATTGTAAGTTACAGTGATCACCATATAATTTTCTTAATTGCAAATGTGTAAATATCTTTTTATCATTATTATTATCACATTCTCTTTTTTAATTAAAGTTATTGTTGTTAATAATTTTATTGTCATATTTTATATGACCCAAGCTGATTATTTATTTTATTAAGGTAATAAATTATTAGGTGGAGGGGATAATAATCAGGAAAAATAATTGAATATGTATAGAAACTTGTTTTTATGCATATTCAATTTGATTGTTGCTTTTAACAAGTACTGACTTGTCAATTAAAAATAAATTGTATGCAGTCACTCTGCCATGTACACAGTCACTGTTAGTAGTCTTTAAATTCTCCTACATGAAAATTTAATTTACCAAATATTTATTTTTTGTTTATTATTTTGTCAACTGGATTCATTATCAATTGTTAAAAGGGGTGCTTACTGTTACAATATGTATATAGTAATATTGTTTAAATATGTCTCAAACATTTATTAAGTGCGTGTGTTATTTATATTTTATTATATCATTATTAAGAGGAGGGGCAATTTTTAATAATTTATCTGTTCAAGTGAATACTTCAAGAACATTCTTCCAAAGAAAGAAAAAAAAAAAATTCATTTCTTATAAGCGTACCTATTGTAACTATTGAAAATAGGCGTAATCATGGGGACATGTGAAATTATAATTTCCATTGCACATAAATAAGCATATATAAAAAATATGTCAGCACGATTATCATCACTAAATATAACTAAAAGTAATTATGACAATAATTATAAATTACAAGATGCATCACCATCAATATTCTGTCTATAGAAAAACCTTGAGTGTTCAGGCCAACTATAAACTCAAATTTTCTTTTTAAAAGATAAAATTCAGTTTGTATCTTAAAATTATTGTCATAATTAATTATAGTTTGGTTTAGTGCTGATAGTCATCCTCATTTCTTTTATACATGTTCTTTATTCTATTTATTTGTGATGGTTATTTATCTTACATCGGGGTGATGATTTCTCATCTTCCCATGATTATATCCCTATTTTCATTACCATTACAAATAGTGACCCAACTGTGGGCATGATCGTACTGGTAGCCACTACTACAAAATTCCCATACAACTTAAATCTCACATATAACAACATTGGAGAAAGAAAAAAGTATTTTATGCAAAATTAATTTTTAAAAATGAATTACTGTGAAATATGTGATAAGAGAATATGAAAAATTTTTTAGTTAATGATTATTTATAGATTATAGAATGATGATGTTGGTGTAAAAATGAAAAGTGTTCATATTTAAAATAAAACAGAAGCAAAGCAAAATGTTTGGAGATTGGATTGAGCTTTTGACTGAAAAAGTTTAGTTGTACTGATGATGGATGGAAGATTTTGTCATTGGCTTGAGGATACAATTTTTCATGCAACTCCACGGAGAGTATTCTATCCCATGCACGGTTCTAACCCTTTTTCATGTTTATATTTATCCGTCTCTATGTCTCATAAAGGAGCAACGCATCTTTGCAGTGTTTTTATGGATAATTATCATAGACCTGTATCATGATTACAGTCACTAAGACAAAGGAGCAAGTCTTTGCAAAGATTTTATTTCATATTGTAGATAGCTTATAATAAATAAATTGAGGTAGCTCTTTTGATGTTCATGCTGTATTTTTTTACTTATAATTCAATAGCTGAATTATTTATCTCAGGGTTGCATGATACTATTCATTCTGTTAGCTCTCAGATGCTTGTCAGATCTCTGGACAAAATGATTAGTACATGGTTTGAAGTACAAACTTTGTTGTAATTATACATGTATATCATGGGAAATACTGTTAGGAATGGGTTTCATTTCTGTTTTTCCCATGAAGAGGAATATGAGACTGTAATGACTCATGTCATACAACAACATAGTAGCGTGTGTGTATATATATATAAAGTTGAAAGGAAAAGTAGAAATGAATACAAACAAGTTTTACAGATATTTAAAATTCCTGTATTTTAAATCGAGCATTAAAAATCTATTTATTATTTCATTTTATAATAGATATTAATTATAAAATTCTATCTATTTGTAATGGATTAAGTAAGATTCTTTTTTAAAAAAAACTACTTTTGATAAAATTATTTTTTGAATTCTACAATCTGATTTTGTTTGAAATATTAAGAAAAGTTTTAGATAAAAATTGCTTTTGATTAATGTGAATTGTAAAGAGTCATTTACTAGTTGGGGGGGGGGGGGGTCAAGATTTAAAAAAAAAATTATTATGTTTTCAAATTCTATCATAGACTGAAAAGTGCGTTTAAAAGAAAAAAGGGGACAATATTATTAAGTTAAGGAAGATATAGTGTGCAATCCAACTGTTGCTAGTTTCATGGCAATCGAGTTTGAAATCACATAGAAGGGCAGTTTTTCTGTGGTTTATAACCTATATGCATATACTAGTCTGCTTGTCTCCAGAAATCCATCTACTACAGACTTAACAGAGCTGACTGCCCACCAACATTTATCTAATATATGCTTAATGTAGAAATGTCAATAAACCAACTACTGTTTTATCACCAGCATGATTATAATAGGCCAGCCTACTGAGGGACTACATGCTATATTTTATACATATGCAAAAAAGCATAGAAGTTAATGCAATCCCATGTATATGCAATGCATACAGGAGATCAAGTTCCCAACAGATAATAGATGGTGAGTAGAATATCTATTGAAAATAACATTATTTCAATTAACTCTGTAGTTAAAGTTAAATATTTAATTTATAAGTTTTAAAATAAATAACTTTTCACTAAAAAAAAATAAGAACAAATGGCAAGTTTGTCTCCCGAGGATTTATTTTGGAATTAAAAAGATAAATTCTGAAACCTTTCTTAAATATTGCAAATGAAACAAAAGCCAAAGAGTTATGAAAGAAATTTCAAACTGGATTATTAAAAATAATGTACTAATAACTCTATTTGTAAGAAGATAATATTTTAAGATTTCTACTAACTATTTTATTTTATATTAGAATAAGCTTGTATGTGTGCATTTGTTTTGTATATATTTTCAGTGTTGAGTCTTTTTACCATTGTTTTATTTATTTATTTATTTTTGTCTTTTTTGACACATTTTTCAGTTTCATGCTGGTTTTCTTCTTGAAGGCTTCTACACAATATACATTGTTAGTTGTTGTTTTTTTTTTTTTTTGGTGTGCAGTATTTTCAAGTTCATCCAGAATAATTTTTTTTCATTTTTGGAATAGAATAATTTTTCTAGCTTGGACATAGAAAGAATTGTTTCATTTTTTTTTTCCTAATAATGCTTTTGGCTGGAGACAAGTTTGCAAATTAGTTCAGGGGCATCTTTTTTCATATTTTTATTTTTAGTGAAGCAGGTTGCATAGAGGAAGATTATATTCAGCTTTTAACTAAGCTTTGCACATAGTTGTCATTTTAGAAAACATTTTTTACAACTAAACTTATAGTCTGTTCTACACAGCTAAATTCTACTGTCTTTTTCAGAAGCTGGATAATGAACTGACTCATCAACAGTTTAATCAGTAACTAACTGACTGCCTCTTATGAGACACTTAGATCTTTTTGACCCACACTCTTAATTTTAGAACCCATCTGTCTCTAACCAATCATAATTCTGTTTCCCTACATAACAAAACTAAATACTGACCAATTAGATTTATTTTTATACAAAACATTGTTTAGATGTAGTCCTCATTTTTTATTTAAAAAATTTTCCAAGACATTTATTTATTTCTTGAAAGTTAGAATTAAAATTTAAGAAGTAATTTACTGAAGAGATTTTCTTCTCTTAATACATTTTCAAAGTTAAAATTAAAACTAGTAAATAGATGAAATTATTGAAGAGAGAGCAAATTGTCTGATTTTATATATTTTTTTCTTTTTTACAAACATTTACAAATTATACATTTCAAATATTCACATTATGTTTAAAATAATATTTGAAAATTTTCATTATGGGATAAAGAAAATATTTAAATAAATGCCCATTATTAGCATAAAAAACAAAATTAATTATTTCTTTATTTAAATGTAAATTTTAGAAACTTGTAATATTGCCATGGTTAGAATTGGCCAATATTACAGTATATTGCTTTTAAAATGACAAGACAATGAAGTGGGGCTACCACATTTCATTTCTCATCATTGTAAATATATATTTTGGTTGTCAGTTTTGTTCCTGGTGCTGTCCAAGATTATAGGGATATTCAGATAAGTATTCTAGACCATGCATAGTTGGTCTTCAATTTTATTGCTGGTGTTATATCCAATTATATTTTTCCATTGTTTTGTTCATCACTAGAATGGCTTAAACATTTTAATTTGGTTTTTAACCAATTTATTTTTTATTTACATGGAATAGATTGAGTCTTATAGTACATTACAGCCTTTTTAATATGCTTGGAGATTATTGTTCTTAAGATGCTATAAGTCAGGGGTGGCCAACTTTTGTGTTCATAAGATCTACTTTTTATTTTAAAAATGTGTTGCGATTGACTTGTCATAGTCGTAGTCTAAGTGGAGGGAGATGTGAAATACATACTATTTTTATATATCTACCTAGTAAAAAATAATTATTTAACGGGCCAAAAAACTCCTGTCCAGGGGAATTAAAACAACATGAGTAATTTACTAACAATATTTATTAATTCAAATTAGCTACATTAAATCAAGATTAAAAATATTATTTTCAATAATGATACCGTTTAATGGACTTCACCTATCTAGAATTGAAAAAAAATTTAGAACAAAAATAACAAAAAAACTTGAAAATCTTCACTTAATTTGTTTCACTCATTACCAGACAGCTCTTGCCAGATTGGCCTAGCGATCAACCAAAAATGGCTTTGCGATCGACCTGTTGGACACCCCTATTATAAATCATTTAATTTTATTGCTGTCAGCTCTTGGCTGAAATCATGGTCTTTGGACCATTTTATTAATTAACAATTTATTGATCACCTATTAATAATTTCTCATTCTTGCCCTCTTATAGCTAGCTGGAATTATTTTATTTATTTTAGGAAGTCATATCTGGAGGTTCTTTTCTGTGATTGAGTATTATTTTATACAGAAGTAATTTAGTGTTTTGTACAATCATTTAAATAAAACCAATTCAGGCTCATTACCAAGTAAATCATCATCATTGCTACTTTAATTGTCATCTCTTACCTCTGTCCTGGATGTTTTTAATTGGAGATTGTGTTCTTATCCTTAGTGGTTTACAATATTCTCTGGTGTCATCATAATTCTTTTCCATTTTCTGAGACTAGACTTATTCATTTCCTGGATCTTTTTTTCAAATCTGTAACTGTACTTATACTTGGATAAGGAGATTTATTTGGTTATCCATCAGGAATACTTAGTTTTTGGGGGCTTTTTTAACTTGGGGGGGGGGGGCTGATTATTCAGTCCTTCCTCATGCTCATTGTATTTTAAGACCTTTTATTTTTTTCAATATGGATATTATATGTAGTCATTATTCACATCCATACACCCAATGTGCTTCATTTCTACTTTTATGGACTTTCTTTGATTATGATTACTCTTTTTGTAACCTAAATATTCTGTAGGTTTATTGATTAAATTGGGGATATTTAGCAGCTCTGCTACCTTGTCAATGGATCATAAGAGACATATTTCTTGATTCATATGATCTGGCCTTCAGTTAGAGGATGGGAGTAAGAGCTCTCATCCTAGGTATTTGCTGTCTGAAGAAAATGATATGTCTTCATCGTTATATCATTCTTGTGAATCTTAATACATTATACTTCTGATGTTTTTCAATTCAATAAGCAGCCAATAATGCCTCTATAACTTTCAAAGGTGCTAGTTTTGTGAATAAGGAATTCCACCATGTCAGAGATGCCCTCTTTAAATGGCTACATGCCATCACCATCTTACTTTTTCCTGCATCATGTTTAATGTAAAATTATTTTCTAGGCTTTTAAATGTTTGATATGGCATTCACTAACCTGGCACCTAAATTTTCTTATCTTTAGGGATTGGAACACTAAATTACGTGCCTCATTGTGAAAAACCAGGTTCATGTCTAGCCTCTTTTTTAACAACTGTTTCAATTTCTTCAATGGAATTTGATCCTATGTGAACTTTATTTAACAATTCCAATTCCTTTAAACTTGTGGAGTTTTATTTTAACTTTTTATGATCAATCTATCACTTCCAGATGGGCAATAATTACTTCATGTTTTTTTGACTAAAACCTTTTACATTTTTATTTCTGTGTTACCTCCCTGCTAAATCTGCACTTGCTTTATGACTTCTTCCTTCACTTATAAATTCCAAAGATTTTCCTTTTGAATATATCCTACATTTGGATCCATAAACTTTACAATTTTCTTGTCCTGATTTTTCTTATTTTCTATTGCTAGTGTGATATTTTGGAGAGCTTGTAAGCTTTGGTTCATTATTTTATTGTTTATTCCTCTTTTTTTGATAGCTTTCCTTTATTTTACTCCATATGTTTTGATAGTAATCTTTGATATTTCTTAACAGCATTTCCTTTTACTGAATAACTTTTTTATCTCTGTAAACAGAATTCAGCTTTGTTCAATACTACTTTTGTAAAAAAACAAATGAATTTTTGCCTTTTATAATATTTTTTTCTCTTTGGTGATGGCTTTCTTCTATTTTGTTAGCAGCATTTGAGTTTCTTCTAGTATCTTTTTACTATCCTTCTCTTTGTTCTATTTTTATTATCATCTTCTCTTCATTTTTTTATTATCATTTTATCTGTGTTGATGGCTTTATTATATTTTTTTACTAGCATTTGAGTTTCTTGTGTTTTTTTTACTATCTTTTTTTTTTTGTTCTTTCGTGTATTTGAACATTTCTACAAATTGGCTAACATGCAAGTTTTTTTTAGGCTCTGGATTTTTTTTTTTTATTGCTGATCTTTTTCTGATCACTTTCTCCATCTTCACTTTTGCTCTTGTCAACATGTATGTTTATAAAAATCACTTAATGTTCTGTAAACTGTGTTAAATTATTTTAACACTCAAGAAATGCAAATATGAACTTTTTAAAATTATCTTATAAGATAAATTTCACATCATCTCCCCTTCTATGCTGTAACGGTTATATCTGTACATTCATGCAACAAAATCCAGAGTTTTGTCAAATTATACCAAGGCTGATCACACCTCAGCTCCTTCACCAATGCTTCAAGATTTACTACCCTACGAATGACATATATGAGGCTACACTCTGACTCTTTTAGTTCACGTCCCGACAGTAGAAAAGAGTGAATCATGAGACTCTGGGAATAAATGACTCAATTACTATATAAATAACTAAACACACACATCTATGGCTACTTAGATAATGCATATGTGGACTTAAACTAACATGATAATTTAGAATATTTAATTGAATGATAACGAACCATGAATAAGACACTGAACGTGAATACATTATATATATATATATTTATTAAAAGAAATCAATACTAACAATGTGGCAATAGTGTAGGGATTACATAGCAGCTGTATAATGATGAATGGATGGGTACAAAATCTCATCTCTACATTTTATACATTTTTATCAATTAATTATTGCCAATCTATTAATTTGGTTGTCTACGGTTAATATACCTGACTTATTGCTATGTCATGTTAAGGTTAAACATACAAGAATGACAATATTAAGTATAACTTATTTATTAATATTACGTAATGAGCAACAAGTGTGCTCCCTATGCAGATCATATACATATAAACTAGATCTGGAGTTCAAATCAATGCTGAATTGAGCACTATAAAGGAAGACGAACTGGCACTTTGCAGTGGAGCTACCGAGACTACAGCGCTACATGAATTAAATGATTGTGTCTCGTTTCATTACTCAGGGGATTCAGTACCAAGTATTTGGTTCCTGTTGACCGTATGACTTGCTATCATAAATACATGAACATCTAGTTTGGGTGATAGAAGCAGCTTAGAAAAACAATCTGAACCCTTGTGTTCCAGTTCTAAAAAGAGAGCTGACCGAACTAATGGGGTGGCCCTCACACCAAAGCCCATTCTAATAAGAAATACATATAGCAAGGCATAATGCACAGATATAGCAAGGCATAATGCACAGATGTGCTTCATAAAGACACATTCGCAATGCTTTCCAAATATCAAACATTAAAATTAACCAAGCACTAAATATTTAGTTTCGATATGTGAAATTACTATACACCCATTCGTAAATTAGCATGCTTAAACATGCTAAAAAGAGTTAATTAAATTATCTAATTTATAGTTAAATCTATATAGTTTATTATAATAAACTAAAGAGAAATAAGCATATTTAGGACTTATCTAGTTACTTATAATATGCTTTGAAATATTCTTGCTATTATTTAACTAAATGCAAACATTTGACATGCAAACCTGAATTATACTAAGCTAAACCTAGTAGCTCAACATATATAAAAGTAGATTTCAGATTGGAGATTTACTTGTGCTAAAAAGCAATTTAAGATTATACGAGAGAGTAATTATCTCTAATGTTATATTTAATAATCTCCGCTCAGGGATGGCATAGCATAATTAATGAATTATCAAATAAACAAAGTAATAAAGGCATATCCGCAGATTTGACAGATTAAGAATGATAACTACAATAGTTATGTTTAACAGAAATATTAAACTTTTAATTAAAGATTTTATAAAATATTTTTAAATAAGGATACGAATTCATTACAGAGTTTTAATTATTAATAATAGTTTTAGTTTCATAGTTTGTGCACATTTATACTATAGCTAGCTTTAGAAAATTATGCAAATGAGTTATTAAAACTTAGTTTAAGAGCTCTACGGAAGATTAATTACCGATCATCTTGCTGAGGTGGCTTGCATGGCATATGCACTAACAATTTACTGTTGGGCCACTTCATTCTTGGTGGCTCCTTGGTATGGGGCTGTTTTGAATTCCCTTCATCTCCTGGACCAATTTCCCTCACGAGGAAGAAGATATGATCGACATTCTTACCTCGGGTCTTCATCATCAATTTTGACAACGCCTGGCTGTATTTGATTACAAAGAGTTAGCTAATTTTGAATTGAAACTGGGGGTTTTATAGAACATCTTTTTTACTCTGTCACTAGCCATAAGTTGTTTACAACTTTTAATTTTAAATTCAAAGGTTTTAGTAGCTTAATAAAATTTTACAAAACAAAGGATCCAACTGTAGTTATTGACAAGCAGTACAAGGTTAATGATTTTGTCTTCATCTTATTTTTTTAAACTTTATTTTTAATCTTTGAATTTCGGTTCTCAGTTTACAATTTAATGAATGGTATTAAACCAACGACCTTAATTCTCTGTTTTTTTTTAAAAAAAGAGTTAAGTTGTCAACATTTTGTTATATGTGTAAGATAGTCATATCTGAATTTAAGATTTATATGAATACCAACAAATTTATAAATTTAATAACTTAAAAGATATAACTTAGAAATAATGTAGAAAATTTGTAATGTTTACTAAATCTCTATCACATTGCAGTTTTTTTCGCATATATACATAGGTGCATTTCTACACATACAATGATGTTTACAATTTACTTTAATTTTAATTTTAAAAATTATAACTGCATTTACATTATACACATACATATTTAATTCATTTAAGTGCACAATATAAATACACGCACACATACAGCACTATAACTGCTTTTATAAATATTTTAGTATTAAATTAACTAATATATGTGGACTTGGATGGGTTTAAACCAGAGAAAATATACTATTATGAAACATAGGTGAAATCAGATGATAAAGAAATCATACTGTTTCAATGCAAAACTTTTACCTTACCTATACAAACTATTATTATTACCCCTAATCTGCTTTTTTTAAAACCTGTGTTTCAGTATCTGACTTGTCTAATTTATTTATTGTCCCTGCAATATTATTCATTTTTATCCTGCTTTTATGTGACTGATTTTTTAATTCACTATTATTTTTATTATCATTTATTTTTAAATACTTGTGTATATATAAAGCAAAATTCATGAAACAAATCATTTGTCATAGTTATTTGCAATCCTTGGATAGATAACGAATCCAGCCACTGGACTAAAAGTACACAATGTAGCATGAACAATGCCTACAACCCAAACAAATAATGTAAAAATCTTTGCAATGCCCTGCTCTTTTGGGTCTTAGAGGCTGATGAATACAAAACTCATGTTGTTTTAAATCTTTGAGGCTGGGTTTTATGGCAGGATTAAGTTAACTGGCCATGATAAACAATTGGAAACATCCAAACTTGGAAAGTGGTTTGGCTAGTCCTGAGATAGAATACTTCCTGGAGTTGTATAAACACATTGTATTTTCAGCCAAACAAAATTCTCCATCCCTTAGCAGCAGTAAAAGTTCAGCTAAACAAACCCCAACTCAATCCACTCTCCAAAAATTATACTTTGTTTTTCATTTATTTTTAAATATGAGCCCAACTATATACATCAAGATCCTAGTTCTATAATTTATGATCAAATTATAACTTAATGATCTATCCTTTTGTCACATCAATAATTTTCTTTCTCAGATTATTTTAAATGAGCCTCAAATTATGTGGTCATTTTGTATACTGACCATCAGAACTCATCATTGTTTCACAGTTGGGTCACCATTTTTAATGATATGGAAGGAAATATCAGAATGGGGGATAGAATATTGTTAACTTCAAATAATGAGCAACTAACTAAACGGAAAAGAAAATGAAGGAGCATGTGACTCAACATGGACAATGTGTAAGAAGTTACTTTAATCTTAAGTTATAATATACAAGTTATCCAAAACAAACCACCATAGCATTAACAGAATCAAATCAATAAAAACTCATCAGCAACCATTAGTCATTTTTATGACTGGATTTAAAAAGATGTGTTATAAACCGGCTACTTATATAGCCACTGTTAAACTCAGCAGAATATCATGGATGCACGCAAACCCTAATTCATCACCATTATATAATGCTGAGGGACAAACATGCTGATCAATGCTTTAGCCATGTCCTATTAGTGTTTCTGACAACTATAAATTTAATTTTTAATAAAAAAAGTGCAGTGAATGGATTTCAAAAGTCATACCCTTGCACCATCCAAAGTTATCTGGATGTCCTAACATCTACATAAATCCCTATCTCCATAAAGCTCTTATGCAAAAAGTAAGGACTGTGAAGAGATAAATAAATATACCAGTTTATTCTAAATAGTTTATAGGTTTACTATAAATACCTTCGCTGGGATAATTTCATAGCTTTAAAACAGCTATATTGAAATTAAGTCACACACTGCCAATTCATGTAACAGCTGGAGGAATAAAGATATTAACACTAGAATAGTTTTTAAAATAATTATTTAATAACTGACTAAAATTCAAAATGACATGATAATGTAAATTTATACATGCTTATCAAAATTATTGTTTCATATTTTAAAAACTAACCAGTTGATATTATTCTTTAAATTAATTAACTTTTGCTTTCATTATGTCTTTTTAAATAATAAGCAGGTAACAGCTTTTTAATCGGAGAGAGGCAGCTAAGGTGTTAAATTTGTATTATTTTGGAGAGAAATAAATCAAACAAAAAACCATGTTAAAGTTAATAAAATTAAATTACTTTAAAAAAAAATAATTTTGATAGGAAAAAGCAAATGAATAAGTTTCACAAGTAAATGTTAACTTAGTAATATTCATTCTTATCAATTCTTGTTCTATAACAATTTTTTATCTTTAAATGAAAATGTAATTTGCATATAAAAAGAAAAACCTTTTATCATGGTTTTATGTTACTTTTTTTTTGGTCTTTCATTAACACTTCTATTTTCCGTTTCCACATTGGTTTTCTTCTTGAAAACTTATACACTGTTAATTTATCCCTTTTTGGTGTGCAGATTTTTTAAGTTCACCCAGAATAAATTTGTTTATTTTTGCAATAGAATATTTTTCAATTTCTTTTTTAATAATTTTCCTGTTCTGCCTAACATGTAGAGATACTCGTGCTCTTGGTTGGAGACAAGGTTGCAGATTAGTTCAGGGACATTTTTTACATTTTATTTTCACTGAAACAGGTTGCATAGAGGAACAAGGTGTTCATGGTTTAGCCATATTTTGCACATGGTTGTCTTCATTTTGGAAAACTTTTTCCCACTAAAGTTATAATGTGCTCTACACAGCTAAATTCTTTTTTTCAGCAGCTTGATCAGAAATTGACTGCCCTCTTCGATATCTGGGTCAGTTTTATGTATTTCACTATGCATTTTTTAGATGTTCTTTTGCTTTGATGGCTTTATTGTATGATTGGCTACACATGACACATTAATTGCATTTTATTGCTTATGGAAGAAATGGAAACCAATTTTTAAATATTCTAGTGAATATTAATTGTCGATATATTTTTTTTTGCTGTTGCCTTTAGTTTAACATGTACACATTATATTGAGTAAAAACACGATATCTAAAAATAATAAAAATACTTTGTGCTCAGTGTATAAATGTAAAGCCAATAAGAATTTTATGTACTATGTATCTCAAAATTTTAAGGCACAATTCTTGTATTGTTGGTAACATTGATTGTAACATAAAATTAAATAATTTGTTACATATGGTTTTATGTTTTCAGTAAATTTTACAGTAGGCCAAGAATTGACTGCAAAGATTTCTTAACATAAATAGGGAAAATTGTTATGCTTATGAAATTTAGTTAACTTACTATTTCTTTACAAATCTCTTAGTAAAAAAATAAACCTAATACTAAAATATAGGATTTGCACATTCTGTGCTATTGAATTTCTTTCATTATATCTAAGTATAATATTTTAAATAGTGTAATATAGGAAATATCACAATTAAGAATTAAATTTTGAATTTAATGTCAGTTTTGATGTCAAAAAATAAAATTTTAAACTTTAATCATGTGTTTGCCATTTTCCAGATGTGAGAATGTCCCCAGAACATAATATATAATCAGTTATATTTAAGATACTTTGTAACCAGAAACATCAAGATTCAATAAATTATTTTTGTTATCTTATTTTTAGTCATTTCATGTATTGTTTTTATTATAAGTATTATATATTTTTATTACTTATTGATGAAAATAAAATATAGGTTCTGTTATTTTTTATTCGATTTAAGAAACATACCAATAATTATTTTATATAATTTAATTGTCATAAAATACATTTTAATAATTGACTGGAAATTTAGAATAGATGAGACTAGTTGATTGTAGTTTAATAAATATCCAATAGAAACCTATTGTATATTTAATATAATAATAAGATTGGATATTATCAATGCAAGGTTATCTAATAGGTTTATTAATATTGTGTTCTTGTAGTATTTCATTTTAATATGTATAACTTAAATAATAATTGAATATACAATAGGTTTCTATTGGATATTTATTAAATTACAATCAACTAGTCCCATCTATTCTAAATTTTCAGTCAATTATTAAAATGGATTTTATGACAATTAAATTATATAAAATAATTATTGGTATGTTTTTTAAGTCAAAGATAAACATTAAGATTTAATAATTAATAAAATTTACTCCCATCTGAAAGACGTTTAGAGATAATTAGGTCAGATCATTTTCATTAATGACAATAAAATTTATCAGGATCTTTATAACTGGACAAGATAAGCAAGCTATTAATAATTAACTTTGAACTAATGAAATTATTTATACTGCTTAAAGTAAACAACTATTTTAATGTAATGACATCATAAAATTTATATCTAATTAAGCTTGACAATAATAAAATATACCTAAAATATACCTGTATATAATCCTATTTCACTTACCATATTGGTTTGATCTTAGATCAAGATTTAAGTATCAAAAACTATCTTGCACACTTAAAACAAAAATAGACAGATTTATTGGTTTTCGATCAACTTTAAATTTTTTGATTTATGATAAGAATTAATAATGAAAATAAAAAAAACATTGTATGCAATGACTAAAATCATAGCCAGTAAAAAAAATAATACCAATGCTATTTCTCTTTAGTATATAATTAATTAAATATTCTATTACTCTATAAAAATCAATAATGAATAATAAATAGATAATATATATGAAACTCAAAAGTGTGTTGCATCACGATATACTATATATAAACTGAAAGAGATTCCAAATGTCTTTCCTAGACTTTAAATAGAATATATATAATGATGAAAAAATTATATCAAATAAAATTGATTTTTTATTTATTCATTAACATAATTTCTACATATTTAAACCATTCTATATGAATATTCCCAAGTTAAATTTTAAATAAAATATATTTGAAAACATTCAATCATGAATTTATCTATATAATCAGATGAGTTTAAATTTAAAAAAATGAATCTCTCCCAACTTTTTTTTGTGTGAATAGCTTAGCATATAATGACATAGAAATTTGAACAAAACACTTTTTAATAAAAAATTTACACAGATATACACACAAGTGAAATGCCTTTTTTTTTTTACCCACTGGTTCATTGTAGCTCCTAGTTTTCTATTTTTTTTACCCACTGGTTCATTGTAGCTCCTAGTTTTCTTGTGTCTGATTTCATTATTTAGAAACAATTCTTGAAGTAAAGAAGACAAGTATGAATAATAATTGACATCTTTTACTTCAATACCTTTCCTTTTCATTCAAATATATGTCCAATTTATTTCATAAAGAGTAGTTAGATGCAACACTATACACTGCTGTTATTTTGTTTTTATTTGCAGTGAAATGTAGTTAGACATTCTTCCATTGTCAAAATCCAATTCCATCCAAATGAGTATTAAATGCTAGCATTTTTTCAAGTCAGTAAAGTGAAATTTCAATTGCTTAACATCACAGTAGTTGAATTAATCGATGTGAAATTCATTGATTAGATATATGACATCCATGTATGCATCATGAGGTTTGTATTCATCACAAACATAGATGAAATCCGAGATTTTAACAATGGAATATTTTATAGCTTACTTGCAATACAATGAATTTTGATGTTCATTTTATATATTTGCTGTTTCTTCTGGAATTTCATCAACAAACTGCCTCAAATTGAATGGGGAGACAATTAAATTTTTATTCTTCCATTGTTTTAGAAATTAATCACTTTTAAAGTTAAATTGATAATTTTTTAAAGACGAATGTGAAAGCATCCATTCTAAGCAACTACAAAAGTTACAAGAACTACAGTTAAAGCATTTCAGTTCTATTTATAACCTCTCTTTGCTGACGTTAATGTTAGTAAGACAACTAATTGTTCAATCATACTCAATGGTGACTTGTGCACAAACTTTTTTTTCTTTACAGCACAAAAATGAAAACTTTTTGAAAACATTGATACAATAGTAAATAAATAAAAATTCCTGTTTCACAATTTCAATATTGTTCTTCATTTTCAACCAAAAATAAAGAATTCACATGACTTTTTAATATCATAACTAAAATACAGAATTATTATATCATCAACCTTTATCAGTCCACTGCAGGATGAAGGTCTCCAAATTTAATCCGTCTCCGATCTTTAGCTTCTCTTCTCCACAACACCCCTGCACATTTTCTTATTTCATCCATCCATCTCACATTTGGTCTCTTTCTGGGTCTTTTACAATCTCTTGGAATCCAGTTTAAAATTTCAAATGTCCATCTATTATCATCTCTTCTAGCAATATGTCCAGCCCAACTCCATTTCAATCTTTTAATTTTTTCAATAAGGTCAGTAACACCTGTTTGTTGTCTTACCCATACATTGCGTTTTCGATCTCTTCTTGTTACTCCCAACATACATATCTCCATACTCCTTTGAGTGGTCTGAAGTCTCTGTATTGCTCTTCTATTAAGTGTCCAAGTCTCAGATTCATAAGTAAGAACTGGTAAAACACTTGTTAAAATCCATTCTTTGCAAACACATAGGCATATTTCCTTTTAGTATCAAGTTATTTCTACCAAAAGCACTCCAACCAAGTTTAAATCTATGATTAATTTCCTCCATTATGTTTCCTTCTGTATTAATAATCTGACCAAGGTATTTGTAACTTCTTCTAATTTTTCATAATCAATCTTTATTTTCATATTTTGAGCAAATCGATTAAACATTACATTAGTCTTTTTAACATTTATCTTTAATCCTACTTTTCTACTTCCATCTGCTAACTCCTGCAACATTTCCCTGCAGCTCTGAAGCATTATTTGCAAAAACAACTACATCATCTGCGAAATCTAAATGACTTAAATACTCTCCATTTACATTCACTCCTTTAGTTTCCCATTTTAATCCACAAAATACTTCTTGCAGCACTGCTGTAAAGAGTTTTGGAGATATGGAGTCACCTTGTCTTACACCTTTCTCAATGTTGATTTTTCCAGTATCATTATGTAATCTAATTGTTGCTGTTGCATTTTTATAAATATTCTTTAAAATATGACAATATCCTGGATCTATACCTTGATGATCCAATGCTTTAATCATTGAAGAAATGTGTATAGAATCGAATGCCTTTTCATAATCTACAAATCCAAAACATAATGACAACTCATATTCGTTTGTCCTTTTTATGACCTCTCGATACCTGATATGATCTATTGTACTAAAACCACTTTTAAATCCAGCTTGTTCTCTTGGTTGGTGGAAATCCAAAGTTCTCTGTAGACGAATTGTAATTATCTTGGTAAAAATTGTATATAAAACTGATAAAAGGCTGATATATCTGTAATTTCTAATATCTTCTTTATCACCTTTTTTAAATATTAATATTATTACTGCATTCTTCCAATCTTCCGGTACATCTTTATCATTTAGACATTTGGTATATAACTTTGCTAAAATTGTTTCTATTTCTTCACCTGCTTCTTTTAATATATCAATTATAATTTCATCATTTCCTGGAGCCTTTCCTTTCTTCATACACTTAATTGCATGTCTCACTTCTTCATTTAAAATTCTGGGAAATTCGGAAGATGTAATAGATATAGGAGGTACTTATTCTTTATTACTATATAATTCTTGATAAAAATCTTCTACCAATTTCATGATGTCATCTCTCTTTTTAGTAAAGATTCCGTCTTTTTTTCGTATTGCAGATATAAATTTTTTACCAATACCAAAATGTTGTTTAACATTTTTGAGACTTTTATTTTCTTCTACAGCTTTCCTTGCTATTTCACAGTTATACTTTCTTATATCATTTTCAACTCTTTTCTGTACCATTTTACAAAATTCGAGATATTCAATTCTTTTTAATACATCATTTTTGTATATCTTCATATTCCTTCTTTTCTTCATAAATTCTCTAGTCTCAGTAGAAATTTTATTAGTCAATTGCTGCTTTTTTCTACCAGCTATGTTTGTTGCAGTTTTTAAAAGTGTATCAGTTATTTTCATATTAATTTCATTCAAATCTGAATCATGTTCAAAATCTCCTAACACTTGAAACCTATTTGTAAGTTCTAATTTAAATTCATTAGAATGTTTCTGATCTTCTTTTTCTTAATAATTTTTGTCTCTCTAGTTTTACATTAACACGTAACTTACACCTTACTAATCGATGATCACTTCCTGTGTTAAATTTATTAAGAACATTACAATCTTGAAATATGTATTTTCTGTTAGTCAAAATATAATCCAATTCTGCTGTACCTTCATTTGGATGCTTCCATGTCCATTTCCTTTTAACATTTTTCTCAAAAAAATGAATTCATAATATAAAGTTTTTCTTTTTCTGCAAACTCCACAAGTCTATGTCCTCTCTCATTTCTATTACCATAACCAAAAATACCTACAGCAATTTCATCTTTCATTTGTCTACCTATTCTAGCATTAAAGTCTCCCATAACAATTTTAAAATGTTTTTTACTCTGATCAAAAGCCTTTTGTACATCCATATAAAAATCTTCTACTACTTCATCACTATGAGAACTTGTTGGGGCATAAACCTGAATTATCTGCATTTGGTATCTGCTATTAAGTTGTATAACTAATCTTGCCACTCTGTCCGATACACAATCAATCTCCAATTTATATCTGTTTTTTTTAACAATTTATTTAGACTAATGTCCAGCAAATTATTTTCATAGTGATGCGAAAGTGTTTAATATGTCTTCTCAACTTTCACCCATTCTGTAATTTTACTATTCTTATATCCTTTGATATTCTTTTCACTATTTTGCCAAGTGTCTATTTACAATTAAGTATGTTGGGTATCCACATTTTTTCTTCTACAAAGAACTTGTCCCAATTTTGAACCCATAGTAATATTATCTGATCAATCATATCATGCGTTTAATTCAAGCAAATGGGAGTTTCAAATAGATACATTCATGCACATACCCCAGGCAAGCAAAAATTTACAAATATATATTATTTTAATCTTTTTAATATTTATTTTTTGTTATTAAAAAAACTAAAACAAATTACATACATGGTGTTCTTGTGAAGGTTTATGATGATTGTGTTCTAGTTGTATTTTTATATTGAACTATTTCCATCATCTAATATGTGTGTTGAATGTCTTTAGAAAAGTTTAATTTTATTTAAATTTTCCAAATACATTCAACTGTTAGTAATACCACAACAAATAGGTTAGTATTGTACCGGTCAAAAAGAAGCCAACACATCAACAAACCCAAACTCAAAGTCGGATTCAAACTCAGGCGGTTCAAACTGAATTCAAACCCAACTCACGAGCTCAGATCAAATCAATAGATGACATATATCGATGGTACATGACCATGCGCCAAGGAACTAGCTCAACGGATGATGATGATTAATGAAACCCCTGATTTAACTCTAATAAAGTATAGTAAAATAACTAAAAATCTTTATAAGTCAACTCATATATATATGTTCAGGTTGCCAATACAGACAGTGAGCATTAATATTAAAATAATTTGAATTTTAAAAAAAAGTTAAAAAAAAACCAAATGTGTTAATAAAACGTTTAATAATAATTATAATTTTGTTCAACTTTTAGATTGTGATTATATAGATTACCTCTAGTCTTTAAACAGAATTTATATTTACAATAAGAATGGCAGTCCTTATTATATGCCAATACTATTACGCAATATTCTAGGAGAATTATATATATCTATGCCCTGACGAGGAAGTAACGGTAGATAAAGGTATTTGGCTGTGACAGAAATTATGATTCAAATTCTAAAAGAAAGAATGTGAGATTTATTTTCACATTCGTAAATCAATTCAGGGCATAACTTTAATATTTAATAGAAAACTTACTTAATTATAAATAAATATGAATTTGTTCGACTTTAATAAAATCAATTCATCATGATTTACGAGCATGAGAGCGGGCTTTACTGGAACTGAGAAATAAACGGTACTGACAACTTATGAGCTATAAGAATAAATATAAAAAATAATGGCTTGTCTGTGATTTGAGAAAATAGCAGGGCGGCCTGTATTTGACAAGTCTTTGATGCCCTATCTGAAGGATCCATAGAACACAGAAAATCAGGTTGGGTAGTAGCCTCGAACCTTTGGTGTTCCAAATATAAAACGAGCAAATGAGGAAGTTCTTTCTTTTTATGTAATTTAACGAACAGTAATATCACCGAGGACAAGCCTGTGAAGCAGGAGATGGTTCGCATCAGCAACGTTCGGAAATATGATGACTTGGTAATCATCTTTTAATTAATAAAACCCATTTTATATAAAGAATGCTCTACGTGATGACCTGACCAAGTTGAATTAAAGTCAAACGAGCTTTAACTAAAAAGTATTTAATGCAATTATAGAATCATATCAATCATGCCCCAAAAGTCATGCTCTCCCTGAATATTAATACAGAAATACAAATTTAAATTAGAATATGTTCATTTTATTCCCATATAATAATAAATAAATGAAATATATAATAGGGTTAAATAAACGAACCGCCATCATAAGCAAGTAAAGTTAACAGATATTAAATGTAAAGACTAGAGATAGATAGAGAATTACTACATAATTTAAAATAGCATTAATAAAAAGACAATTTTACAGTAGATAGCTTCAAGATGTTTTAACTTAAAGTTCAGAACTGGCCAAGTTCAAAAGGAAAGATATTACCATTTCTTCCTTGGCTGGTTCCTGAGTTTCCACAGGGCAGAGTCCAGTTGGATGAAACATATGTGCACATTTTGAAAATTATGTGAATAGCATTTTGATGGATTTCTCTAAGGTTTCGGCAGCTTACGATTGGTATATGAATTTTTATATTGCAGTCACATTGAAGATTTTCAGGGGACTTAAGGAACCGTAGTCAGACTCTTGAAGTTAAGCCCCCCCCCCAACCATGGTAGAAACACTATTTTACTTCATAATTTAACTGGGCGGCTTCTTCTCTAATGAAATATATATGGCTTTCTTTAATGAGGAATAATAGCTGCTTGTAAACTTTTTCTGGGCTATTTATCTGTCCTCTGATGCCTTCAGGCTAGCGCATCTTTCCTAATCAATCTTACAAAAATATACTGGTTGTTTTTAGATACATTCCTTCAATAAGGCTTTCAAGCTCATTAACTTGAATTCATTTTCTAATTAGAAAAAGGAATTTTTAAAATCAGAAAATGATTTTAATTAGGACCATCCTTACATTTTAAATACTTATCTTTTTTTTAATTAATAAAAACTTTAGCCACTGTTTTGGAAAGGGAAAATCTGAAAACTTATCGAAAGAATGTAGCTTTTAATCACTAAAAATTTAACATATTATTTAAAAGAAAAATAAACATTCCAGACGCAATGAAACTTTAGAACGAATAGGTCTATTTAAATATTTATAAATATATACGCACAATACACGCAGTTATAATATATATAAATTCAGGAATAATTCTATTATGAATTTATTAGTAAAAATGATTAGTTTAAATCTCAAACGAGTTAATTTTAACACACATTTATAATAGTTTTTCTTTAAGGAAACTAGCGTGGATTGAATGAATAAAGCCCCATTGCATCGGAAATTCAAGGCTGGTACAAGGTTTTGAAGTTGGCTACATGTGAAAGATCATGAAGCTAGGATCAAACTTAGATCCGACTGCTTCAGTATATGTACTAACTTAATAATATGACAGCAAATAGGTTAGTATATGCAACAACTAACTGTTAGTAATATCACAGCAAATAGGTTATTATATGCACAATGTGTAGAGAGGCATTTTTCTCCCCTCTTCTCCAGGTGTTGCTGGCCTGACCAGTGACAGTACTAGCATGGGATTCGAACCTGGTTCCTTAGATTCTTGATTATTGAATTTTAAGGTAATGCGTGTATATATTTTAGATTTTTTGCATTGTCATTTTATTAATTCAAAGTGTTTATATTTTTCAATAAGAACACAAAAAAATTTATATTCCAGACTTGAAACTGCATTGTATCTAACAAATTGTCATAATATAATTTTTTTTGAAAATATTTTATTGGCATTTAAAAACGTTATTTTAACTAGAATAGAATGTAATTCTGGCCTAAATAATTGTAGATGTATAGTTTGAAGCTATTTATAGATTTGAGATGATATTTTTCATAAATACAGCAGTATAAACTTGCATATACTTATATAAATAAGTAGGTAAATAAATTTAGGAAAATGTTAATACTATTAGATATATATATTACTCAAAAATTCAATTTTTTTTTTTTTTTTGCTATTTATTTTTGATACATTTTTATAATATTTGTTATATTTTAATAGGGTTTTATATTAACAATTGTAAAAAATAAATATTTTAAAAGTCTTCACCTTTAGTAGAATGTTATATTTAAGTAGACTGCCTTAGAACTTTTTTTTTGTATGTGTGTGTGTGTGATTTTTTTTAAAAAAAAAAACTAGAATAAAGTGCATTCCAGCTGTTGCTGGAAAAATAAATTTAGATATTACTCTGCTTTCTGTAGTAGGAGTGGCTAAATGAAAAAAAAATCAGGAAAACGGTATTTGAATTTTTTCGGGAAAAAAAAAAATCTATTATAAATCTATGTAAATTCACATGTTTAAATAATGTAAATTAACTCAATATATTTTTTAAAAAATATATATTCAAAATGATTAATTTTTAAAAAGTGTTAACATTCAATTAAACTGTTTCAAATATTTATATGAAAAAAAAATCCTTGAAAGACCTATTGCTAGGCAAAGATCTTTCCATCAGTTCTATATAGAAGAACAATAAAGGAGACAGTATTAACAGCTTTGGCAATTGCTCAGTTACCGATAGCTAGAAAAACTTTTATCAACTATTTTTTAAATGGCTGTGGGTTGTTGTTTTTTTGTTTGACAAAAAATCTTAATCCCATTTGGATGTTTTAACTTATTTCAATCCAGATTGCATGCAAGGTCAGAGAGATCACAAAGCTTTATTGGATTATCTGTATGTGTGTACTTAAAGGTAAGTTTTTATTTAATTGTGGTTGTATTATAATTCATTATATAAACTTTTTCTAAGAATTATTAATATGTATTTATATTTCTAGGTGAGAGTTGTAATTAGATACTTTGAGATTTTAATTTTTTTTAAAAAAAAATTGGAAAAGAATTAACATATCTTTTGCTTTAAATATATGTATAAATGTGATTTTTTAAATACTGTTCAGTAAATTTGAAAAGTCAATTTTAATGTAAATTAAATCATAAAAAACTTAAAATTTTGCTTACTAAAAAGTTACATAGAAATGTAAGCAGAATATTTAAAAATAAAGTAAATAGTGTATCATTTATTTATTTAAGTGTATTATGTTTAACATTCTAATAATTTAATGTTAGTTAAACAGTATATCATCAAAAAAATAATTTAATTACAGCAAAATACTATCTCAAAGGTAAGGAGTAATTATCACTGTTTAATTAGGCAATTGATAAGCAAGTTTTAATAATTGCTCTATCCAAAGGGTCTAACATGTTTTGCTTATGCATGTGTCTATGATAGCCACTGGTATTCATTATAAGCTTTTGCTTTCATTATTCAAATTTTAATTTAGTGGGAAAAGTGTACACTATATAATATTTATTTTGCACAAATTATGTGTTGTTTGGACCCTCCTATACATTTAGTTAAACAGATATTAGTCAAGACATTTAATAAAAAGTTTTTATCTATTATACTAAACTTATTTCTAAATCCAGCTGGGTTTTTTTTTTTTTTTTTGGGGGGGGGGGTGTGTGTGATTTCAATTGAATTATTAAGAACAGTTATGGACAAATGTGAATGAATATGGATTGCCAATTATGCTTTGTATTAAAACATTTGACTTTGTATGCATTCCCACAGTGATTAAAGTTTTGCACTATCAAGATATAGATTTTGAATATGGTGATATTAAGATTGAAATGATTATATAACAGAGTGATTACATATCTTCAAACAATTTACAGCAATTTTTTTTTTTTTTTTTATGGATTAAAATGGAAAACTAGAGAAATAATCATAAATGATTGTTTATGTTATCTTGATTTTTCAAATTTTGTTACTTTTGTAAATAATAATAATGCTTCAGAACTTCAGAAAAAACATGAAAATAAAACTAAAAATAAATATTAAAAAGACTAATGTAATATTTGATGTTTTTTTGTATAATAGAAAAATAAAAATTGATAATCATGCATTCAGAAAAATTACAAACTGTAAATTAGTAATACAAGTAAAAGCATAACTTTCAATTGAACATGATCATTTAAACTTAGATGGAACTTTTTGGCATGATAAAGATTTTACTGGGTGGATTATTCTATTTTTATATATGATTTGAGATTTAAATTTTTAACCAAAGAAACATACAAAGACTGCAAACTGGATATTGAATTATGAAAAAGTTATTTGGCTATAACAAGCAGGGATCAAAGCTAAAACGTGGGATGAGAAAAGAAACAGATCATTGCCATATTGAAAAAATTAAAACATGGTAATTTAAAATCTTAAACTGACCTCAAAAGATTATGAAAGATCTAGAAAAATGTGCTATACTTTATAGATATGTGTAAAACAGGGAGATAAATTTACTGGAGCAGAAATTGGAATTGAACATTGAGAGGCCTTCCTTCATCCTGCAGTGGATCGATATTGATGAATTTATGTCACTTATTTTTATTAGTACAAAAAATTAAAAATTATATAGTAAAACAAAATATTTAAGCAAAAACAGAAAATTGAAATATCCTAATTTAATTGAAAATTAGTAGAATTTATGTAAAAGCAATCATAATAAATTTTAATTATCTTGCTAGATGAGGTTCTTGGCTAATAGAAGCTTCCCACAATTGATCAAGGCCATAGTGACAAAAATAAAAGTATTTTATGGTATGTATTTGTCATTATTTTGTATTAAAGATGTCCTCATTCAACACAAAATTCTTTTAAATATTTTACATATATTATTCTGACTTTTTTAAAATGTGCAGAAAAACTTTTTATCTTATCATTTCAAATTTAGTATTTTCTCTAATTGATTTATATGATAATATTAAATCGTGCTATCACACTTCCAACGTAAAGCTGTCAACAAATAGAAAACTAAATTAAATGGCTGAGCGCTTTCAAGAAGATGTACTTCTCATTATAACGGATGGAACGATGACCACTAGCCCCAAAAGTTGATGGCGCCAGATATAACGGACGGAATGATTACAACTAATCCCAAACAATGCTACCACCAATATAATGGGTAATATTCTTCATCAACAGTCATAAACTAACCAAGCCCAATGATGGTGCACCAGATGTAATGGATGGTCAACTAACTTGCAGACTGTACTACTATGCAGATGTAGCAATATGGTGTGGGGATAAATTAACATACTCTAATTTATTGCCCCTAATGAAACAATCTGCAGAGACCTATCAGGCTTAGAAGGGAAAAAAGTTGCATCCAACTATATTCAGACTGTGGGTCTTCTGATAGAATGCTAATGAGAACCTGATGAAATGCTTAACCAATTATTGAATACACTTTAATTGACTAACTCTATCTTTATTTACTAATATTAAATGCAATTTAGGTTAGTTCATCCACTTTCCCTCTTTGTTAATTCCGTTATGCCCTAATATTCAAACCGAGAGAGAATATTGCTTTTAACTCCTTTAGCAGGTATGAACAGATTATCCACACAGCAACTCCTGCACCTATATATAGATTACAACTAACATTTATTATATTTGTTTTATTTTCAAGCTTTTATATAATAAGAAAAATAGATGTGTGTGCATGTATAATTATTTGTAAACTGTGGAATGTCAGGACAACTCAATAAACCAGAGACCGGAATAATACAAACTCTTAAACATTTATTAACAATAATAAATATCAAGTATAACAACAATAGTAGTGATAAAAAAAATAATCATATGTACATGTGTCACATGTGAACCCCTACCATTCTACTAATTAATGATTATTATAATCCAACACTTATATCCCATGGTAGAAATCCACCTATGTCACTCATTCTCTGCAAATCCTAATTATATAGAAAAATAAACTTTAGTTATTTATGATAATGAGATGCTGGCTAGCTAAATTATATTTTTGCAGAGGTTAACAACCTATTTAACAAGTTTCCTCAATTTATATATATGATAGAGACAAATACTAGTTGATTAGTCAAACATACTGGAAAATATATGTACAAGGTTAATCACAAAATAAAACATAATATGTATTCTGTATATGAGTTGTAATTTAACCTATGAAAATAAATTTAGAGAATCTTACCTCAATATTTATGTGGATAACCTGATGTGAAGCAGGTGGGTTAACCTAAATTTTATTTACAATGAAAATATAAAAATATCAAAATGAATAATCCCCCCTTTTCTTCTTTGCTAATTCTGAAAAATGAGGCTTCAGCATCAGAGTGTGAAAATAAAACAGATAACAAGACTTAAAAAAAAAATAAGCAAAAATTTACAATATTGATTCTTTGATTTAAAAAAAATTGTAATTAGGACAAAGTTCAAAAAATCATCATAATAGAAGTAATAGTAATTGATAGTTAGACAAGTTGTTCTTCAAAGCAGTTTCACTTAGTAAATCATTTTCCTTAGCAAGGATAGATAGGTACAATGGCGTCTCCTATAGTTGTGTTTAATAGTAAACACCTTGATCCTCATTTGATTCACCATAAAGTATTCCAATCCTTGTTTACTTTGGACTGCATGCATCTTCTTGTGAGTTTACAATAAAGTAGAAAAATATATATAGATATATAGAGGTTTAATGCAGTTGGTAGGAAATACCATGATGCACAATAGCATGTTTTGCTCTAGCCCATTTTCATATTAAAGTACAATTTAATATTTATTTATAATCATATATTTGTATTGACTAATATTGAAGCGCTTTAAATATATATTAAGAAAATTATTTTATTTTTTTTATTTTCCAATTTTCAGCAGACTTAATTCTCGTTATTCTTTTTGAAAAGATTTAAAATATTCAAAATTTACTCCAACAACTTTTAAAACACGATTTAATTATTTAAGAATTTATAAATTATTCTTATTTCATTTTCTTCCCTCTGAATTTAGTAAACTTTTAGTTACAGCATTTGACTTTTAAAATGTTTAATTTAACTAAAAGAAAAGTAAAACTCCATTTTAGTGTTCTAAATTTTAGTTTTAATTGCTGTCTTTTGTTACAGGTGCTATAACAATAAGAAGAAGATTTGTAAACTGTTTTTTGTTTTTATACATTTCACGTGGGATTTCCAGGAAGGCTAAGATTTTTAACTTCCTATTGTTTAAATTCATTTAGATTTTTATATGTATTGTTTCAATACATTTCATTTATTACAAATAAAATAAAAAATAATAAAATCAGTTTTATTTTCACACACATGCCCACCCCCAACTTAACTTCAGGCCATCCCCAAATCATTTAACTATAAATTAATATTCATTTTTAAATTAAAATATATTGCAACAGGGCAGGCATAATCAAACCCTGTTGCGATAATTAGACAAATACGGATTCGTATACTTAACGCATTATTAAAAAAATATATATCTTATTACTAACGTATTATTAAAAATATATATTACTTTACTAACAAAATTAATATTTATAGTTTGATGTACAATCAACGGTCATTTGCGTGCTCGTATTGAATTGATTTAGTTATTTTAATTAAAAGGAACTCATAGAAGAGATATGGGGGGTTATACACTTGCTCTGATTTTTTTCTCTCTTTTGCCAAACCCAGCTATACACATTGCTATGTATATGTGTGAGTGTGTTTTTGAACCATTAAAAATGAAAATTCACAAAATAAAAATAAAAAATATTTTGTTTGATAAACTTTTTAAATATACATATTAAGTCAACAAAAGAACTTTAAATGTCAAGATGGAAGACTTATTTTGCAGAACAATGGAAGTAATTATAAAAATCGTGGAATGTCTAATACTAATTAAATATTATTTGGAAAGAAATAGATGTAAAAAGCTTTTGTGGTACATTCCAACAAAGGCATATGGAATGTGAATGGAAATATAATTAAAAAAAGAGTGAAAAGAAAGATAAGTTTGGTAATTAAAGAAAAATTAAATTTATTATTTTAGTATAAGTTAGTAGGTAGAAGAAAGCGGACGGTCAACGTGATATATATTTTGATAAAATATGGTCAGACTGGCGTAGAGGCTTCAACATGCAGAGGGTCCGAATCCTTTGCCCCCGAATATATAGCAGCTGCCGATAGCGGAGAAGGACGTCAAGCCCGGAGAATTCGCCTCAAATAAGCAACAATATTGAATCGCCAGAAGAGAAAGAAAATAAATAAATAAACAGACTTTAGCGGTGGAACCCGAACTTCAAAGAAAAAAAAAAGGTCGTTCACCGACAAAGGACCGGAGATTCCATTTTCACCAAGAGGATTCGATCAATTCCCCTGGGCAACCAGGTATTTTCTTTCTAATTACATCTATATATGTCACTTTTAGTAAGCTTACTCCACGAATTTGAGAAAACTGTTTATTTGACACAATTGTGAACTTAAAATTTATTTTCTTTGCCCGGAGAGGTCAAACTATTTACTATGGAATTTATTAGTGTATAAATTAGTCCAATTAAATCTTCGGTGCAAAATACATATAATAGCATATTTGTGTGTGTGGGAGTTTTGGCAAAAGAGAAAGGAGCAAACAAAGAAAAAAAGAAAACTGATATGAATCTTTGATTTAAAAGAGACACTAATTTAACTTAAGTAAATAATATATTTTTTTATACATACGTAAATATCATAGCTAATAAATGTATATAAAATGAATGGGTTTTTTTTGTTTTGTTTTTATGTTATGAGTTTTTTTTTTAAAATTAAAAAAAAAAGAGAGTTAGATCTACTGCCGGTAAATTTTACCACCAGCCCTGAGCAGAGCTAGTCCAGGGGCATTTCCATATTGGTATTTCAGTTCTCCCAGCATAATTCTTATAGAAATATGGGATTGGCGCTTGAGGTCATAAATTGATGCTCATAAATATGCTGGGGCAATAAAATGGAATAATTTAAGAATAAATATTCTTTTAAACCATTACGCATATACGTGTTTCGTTATATGTACATACACGCAATCGTACAAGACTACATATATGCGTAAAATACATATGGAAAGCGGCTAATCCCGTTATAATATATATATATACACATTAGTTTATTTAATCAAATAGTTTATATATATATACAATATTACTTTGTAAAATATTGATCGTATTTTATTTTATAATAAAATAATCTATTGTGCATTATATGTAATAAATAATAAACAAATAATCTTCCCATTATTAATATAAATTCCAAATGGATTGGGTTCAATAAATAGGCTTGATCTTTTTTAGGAATGTGTGCATTGTAAGCTACCCTTTACATCATATTCATAGCCAGTTATGATTCTTTGAAATCATTATATAAATAAATACCATGTGCAAATTCTATGCAAATGAGTAACTAAGACCATCTTTTAGATGTAGCAAACAAAAGTCAAATGCCATTGCTTTAGATCTTTCTAATCAACTTTATACTACTCTGTACTTTGTTTAATTTTGCCAATGGATTAAAACTACCAATGAAGTATCCTTCAATATATTACATTAATTTTAACACTCAATTGCTACACACTTTTTAAATTATACAGCTAATACATGTTGGCAGTCATCCTTGAGGAATTAATTAGGTAATATTCAATAAAATAGCTATTTTTAGACTAATTTTATTAATAAAAACGAAATAACACTTTCATGTTTCATAAAAGAAATTTTACAATTGTTAATTTATAATATTTAAAATTTGCAAGGAAATATTATTGTTAATCATTGATTGCACAATTTTAGCATAACCTTTTAATGTGTTTGAGGCAAATTAGTTTGTGGCATTTAAAAGCATGTTGTTTCCATATGTGGGCATTCATCCTTGTGATTGTCTTATTTTCACATTTTTCTTGTGTAACTATAATCTGTTTGTGTATCTGATTTTATCTTTATATTCTGAAGGTACCATACTGTTGTAAATATGTTTTATCTCTTGCAAATTATCTTGTCATTATTTAACTCAATGGCATTCTTTAAATTGTTTACGCCATTATTGAAATCTAGAATTCGCAAGTTAATTTTTGAAAGGTCAGCATCATGCAGCATTTTCACAAAATCCTATTATCAAAAACATTACAAACATTTCACAAAGAAAAATAACATCTTATTATTAAAATTCAATACTAGTTTCAATTTCTTACAGGAATACTGCATGCCAGTACAAATACTACAAATTATAAATATGCAGAAATCTAAATAATGCAGAATAACTTCCTACAAATGATTTCCATCACTTAACAATACTAAAGTAATAGACAAAGATGTACAATTTCATGACATATTTTAAATTAGCAGCTGACAAATTGTTGTGCTATGGAACATGTAGCAGTTGAGGATTAGCCCTATAACAAGCATTTATTAAATATGCATAAGTGAAAATATCAAATATTTATAATAGACACATCTTCGAAAGTTACTATTATAAAAATGTTTTTTAAATCAGTCTTTAGAGTTTATATATATTGTATGTGTTAAAAACTATGCACTAGTATATGCATTGTATTTTTTATATATTAACCTTATTGCTGCTTTAATATATTCACATAATTTTAAAGTTAAAATTTATAATAGGTGTGTGAAACACATGTATAATCACTTATAAGTATATATTGCTGTGTTGAACATCATTTACCTAACAGTATGAATAAATGTATGGATATAAATATTTGTAATTGCCACACATTGGAACAATAATTCTGAATTTTCTTCATGTTTTAAGGATTAGAATTTTGGTGATGTTGATTAAATTACTTATTTATAATTTATCTTTAAAGTGCATGTGCATTGGCTTAATTGCTAATATAACTATTATCTCCCTTTTGTAAAGTTTGTGTTACATAATTGAAAGAAGCATCAGTTATATTTCTCAATCATCATCAATTTATAGCAATCTCTTTGAGGGTCATAATAATTGATGTAATCTAGTAACTTCATTTATAATTAAGATATACTGAAACAGTCGACCTTAGTTTAAGATCGAGTTTCACTGTTCTACCACAACCCATGTTTCATCCTGCCTTTTTTTTGTCACATGTATATAAACTATACGTATATTTCTGAGAAGGGTCTATAAGAGTTAAAAATATAAATTTTAAATAAAAATCTTTAATTATTTTGATATTAATATCTCTAGATGCGACTCAGATATATACATATATTAATGGAGCTTTTATATATATAAATCACAAACAAATATTGTAAATAATTTTGTATTTTTTTCTTAATTCTATTTTTAATACTTTGTAATTATTTTTCTTCATATAATTACACAAATATCCAAGATGGAAGATGCAATCATTAACTGTCCAAGAGTAATTAAAGGGGTGGGAACATTAGTTTGTTTCATGATTTTAAAAGACATTTTTAAATTAAAGTTAATGAAAGTAAAATTTAAAACAAAGCTAATTGATTTAGGTAGCTGTTAACATTTTTATCAAATCTATTTCCAATCTGGAAATTGATTTGAATTTATTTTTGGACAGTTATCTTGCGATTGCATCTCCAATAACAAAAGAGAGAATATTTCTGTAAATTAAAGATTCAATTAGAGTTAAGAAGTTTAATTAAAAACATTCTTTGAATAACTGAAAATGGGTATAAATAAGCCAAAAAATCTATTGTGTCAGGGTTCGGTCAATAGTCGCTAACTGACTTTATGTCTGTTTGATTTTTGAAAAGAGGGGCCTAAGCCACCACCCCTTTGTCTTCAGCTCAACTCTTTGCCGTGCAGAGATGTAGCTCCTACCGCTCAAGTATGCCCATGCCATCAAAGAACCGCTGAGGCCAAAAGACATGTTTTAAATCAAAGAACTCTGCCTGTCACCGAAGATTCATCAGTACTGTATTCCATACAACCTGAGGTAACAAGCCCAGTCATTATAATCGTAGTACCTAAATTCTAACCTCTAACTTTTTAAAATTAATGTACTCTTTATTTTGAATCTCTTTTAATTTGCCAATTGGTGAGTATGTTAAGTTAATAATTATTGTCTTTGTATCAATTCTCTACTATCCAAATTAATACTACTATAAAATTTTTCATCCAACTCACACTTCTTATTATTTTAATAATTTAGTGTGGTTATAATTTATTTTTAATGATATTTTTATATTTGTCATTTAATTTTATTTGTAAATGCCAGTCAAACCCGGTCTTGCGAACTTCTATATCCTGCTGTGGAATAGAAGGGGGTGGGGAATTAATGAGTTCTTATTATTTATATCTAAATAGTTTGTAAGATTGGGTTTGTATTTTAAATGAATACATGCTTTTAAAAAAAAATATTTGATCATAAATTTATACAAAAAGTACAAATACTTTGCAATCTGAGGTGGATATTGGTGTCCATTAATTTTATTAATTTTTTATTGATCATTGCCAAAAGGCTGGCGACTTAAATCTATTTTGTTATTTGCACTTTTAAGTGCATGAATTTTAGTTTTTTTATATGTTTAACAAAATAGTGATTCAAGAAGGGGGAGCAATGCATGATTCTATCTTACGTGGGTCATTATTTTAACATATCATTACGTATCTGTTAAACCATTTAAGACTTTATTTCAGTATTTAAATCCAATGATTTTATATTCTTATAATAGCATTGCTAGTATATATCAAATTGTTAATAAGCCACCTAGGGCTTGATCTGATTTGCCTGTACCTCATTCCAGAAAGTTACAATCATCTTCGTCATTCTTCTCCAAGTATATATTTATATACTGCTTTGATTCACTTATATCTCACGCCGAGGATTCAAAGCCTCCCATCTTTTAATGTTCTCGTTCATAACAAAAGTATAAGTCTATTTCTGAACATGCAGGTTAGTGTAGATGAAGCTCTGTATGGCTCTGCCATGATCTGGCCCATAGAAACTTACTACCTACCTTTCCCTTTTTGGTACCGTAAGCATGAAGCTAGTGTACCACTTTAAAATTCAGAGAATGACGTTTTTTGTCCAAATGTGCCACCCTCTCACTGACATAGTGCTAGCATGGCAATTTCTTATAGTTAGTTTTCTAGCCTGTTTAGCAAAATAAATTGTAATGATATATGATAATGAAACGTTTTTCTCTTTGTAATATTTTTAGTTGGAGTTTAGATCCAACTTCTCATGAAGCTGCCCTCCCCTTGATTGAAATAAGCCATTCCCTTATTTATAGAGTTTAACAATATTCTATCGTTAAATCTCGAAAATGTAAAATAAATGTTTTTAGTCTACCTACTGATCAAAGTGTATTCTTATTTTAACTGTTGTAAATAAAGCCTATAAATGAAAATAAAGTTATGTATTAAATGCCATGGGCATTCTATTAATTCGTATTGTAACAGTCAAGTTTGTACATTCGCGTAACAGAATTCAGAATCCAAGCAAAAGAGACCGAAGCTGACCAGACTATGACTGTAACATCCCGAGTCCGACCGCACTTCAACTCGTAAGCCAGGATTCCAAGACTCAAGACCCTACGAATGACCACTTTGAAATTACACGTAGTATACCTCTTTCCACACGGCCGACATAGGTCACGGAGAAGCAATAAGACTGATGAATCAAAGAAAGGTTCTTAATTGACTAAAAGATCACTAATTTAATTTAACTTAATGCATAGTTTTCACATATATAGACTACAAATGATAATTAGAATTGGATTGAATTAGATCAATAACGAGACAGAGAACAAAATACATTGAACTAATTATATATTTATTTACAAATCAGATATATATATATCATTTATTTACAACCGCATTCAGCGTAGAATGTACGCAAACATTTGGTAATTCAAAATCACTTTACATAAGTAATCATTAAATTTCATAGAGGGGTTTAACATATGCCCATCTTATGAATTGTTTACAATTGATACATAATTAATCACTACGTTATGTCTATAAATCTTGATAAGCCAAATCCAATTACATTTGTGGCTGGTATATAAATAATTATATTAAACTTTGATCATGAATTCATTTACTAAAATATACGATATAATTTAATAACGAGCGCATAAACCAGCTCAAGTAATGATCGATCGAACATGGCTTTCGAGAGAAAATTTCAGAATGCTGAAAGCGTTATGTTAAGGTGGGAGAGTTGGCTGAAATAAGATTTTACCAATGCGCTATGGCACAGGTAAACAATAATAGGAAAAGTCGCTCTGCGGATGGATGAAATAACTTCAGGGTTCTTGCGACAAACGCCGGTACCCTGTAACCGATCGCAATGCTGCGTGGAAAGGAACATTGTGTTCAGGAATGGCGGGGGACTTACGTGCTAACCTGGCCTTGGCTCAGGCTTCGCTACTGTTCTACCCTATAAGAGAAGATGTGCTGGCAACGCCGTGGCTCCATCTTAAGATACGTATATTACGTATAGCAGCAAAACGAGAATAATTTTATAAAATAATATCACATCCGCCAAGCAAAGAATAGTATATTTCATACTATGAAATACGAGTTAATAGCATATTAGCTCTATCAAATTGGGACCAACTCTTGGGTAGCCTGGTAATAAACGTCTATGCTACAAAAGGGGATATTACTACATCTGTACTTTGACATGTTCGATCTATTAAGTTACTTATAGATAATAAATATTTAAGGAGGGAAAGTATATTTCTATGGACTTAAGAATTTAAATGTCAAATATACTTATAAATATGATCAAGCCTAAATTTAATTCTAAATAAAACTATAAGGTTAAGTTTTTAACTGGTTGATTGTAAAAGAGCCACATTTCACATAAATCATTTAAATAATAAAAAAAAATAGGATTTCGAAACAGCGCATAAAGTTGACGCTACAAACAAATTATACGAAGATTTTCAAATAATATCTTCTTAAAATATACCTGCAATTAAGTGCTCACCGTTTCGAAATATTGGCATATGAAATATAATAAGCATTTAAAATAAAATAAGAAATATAGACACAACCGCAGTGATATAACTTTAAATTAGACGCTTATAATGTACTTTAAATGAAAGGAAAATATAAATAAGTCAGATTATTTAAACTTTAACATATTAAATTTTGATAGCAATTGACATATTTAAAATATTAAATGGATTCTAAGTTTTGATTACATTTAGCTTTATCATTATTTAAAAGAAAGTTAGCTAACTTATATAGATATATTTACATAAAGAATTACACAGAGCTCTGCGGTTTGAAAAATAAAACAGTACCGGTATGATTTATCTGCAAGTTCTTGGCAGTTGGTTTGGTTTAGTTTGACTGGGCGGCATCATCTTTCCCATTATGTTAGGCTGATCTCTGCTAGCGGCATGATGGTGGTTTAGGCATTTCGACGAGAGAAACCCCATTCTCCCGTGGAGTAACAGCAACAAGATGCCCGCTTTTAGCCGGACATGTTAAACTTTAACAATTGTGAAGACTGGCTGAAATCCTCACTAACAATATGGCTGTCTTCTGTTAAAAATACAGAGTATTTATATCCTTTCCTTATCGGAATCTATCGCCTCAAGACTCACTAAACTCAGGAATTTAATTAAATATTTTTCAATTTTACAATCCAGATTTTTAAAATCTTAGATAACTTATGTTAGAAACATTCCATAAGCTATTATAATTAAGATTTTTCGTTGCAAACAATTGTCCAATTTAGATTTTAAAATAACTTTCTCTTATCTAAGGAGATTTTAATTAGTAAATTTTCAACTAGTTTTACTTTTTACGAATTCCAGGTGTGGTCGTTAATGACACTTGAATATATTGAAACATTTTTTTCCCGTCTGACTAGGTCTCTCTTACACATAAAATGTGTGAGTTGATCTCATGTAAAAAGAAGAAAGTTTCATACCTATTTCTAAAAAACTTAACTATATTTTCTGATCAACTCTACCTAGTAATTATTACGACTTACACTATCGACAGAATCAGCTTTTATTTCTTTTATAAGGGCACCAGGATTCATATAAAAATCCGTTGAAATCTGTCGCATCACATCTGATAAATTAAAAAGAAAAATGTTTTTAAAAAAATCGGTATCGTATTTTACCGTAACTAGAGTTATTTTCTAGATATTATTCCTGGAGTTTAGTCGACACATATTGGCAAATGTAAATTATATTTTCAAATCTCACTAAATTAATATTAATAAATTTAATAATAAACATTAATAACTACACCTGGGTCTCGTTTTATGCGGTAGATAGGTTCCTCAGAAAACGCACACAAAAGAAATCACACAAAAATAGACTTAACTTACCTTGAAAAATGGGGGATACGTGCTGCAATTTTCCAAAAATCGCATAAAAGCAAAGCAACAACGTAAAATTACTTTAAAATTCGCATAAAAAAAAAATAATAAAATATAACTAATAAAAAATTTCAAATTTGAAAAAAATTGATACCAGACCAACTTTTTTTATTAACTACAGTATTTAAATTTTATTCAAAACAATATTTTTTTATGCGTAATTTATATTTTTTTCATATATGTACAGTATTTTATTTATCGCTATTTGAGACATCAGATTCATCATGATGTGATGTGAGATACTGTAGCTTCTTCTTAAATGAAGTCAAGAGGAAATACAACTAAAACATATTCCAATCGCTGTTGATCCTTTCCATTTTGTTAAGCAATCTAACATTGAAATTTTTGTTTCCAAAGAAATTCATTTTCTTGGGTTTTTTTTGCTCTCCGTTAGAGTAAACTAAAAGTTTAAAATGAAAATAAGAACTTAGTCTTACAATAATAAAAAGACACACTGTTAGTCAAAATTTAATTAAAACTAACAATTAAAAATTAAATTCTTATTTTTGTCTTTAATTTTTTAATTTTCAATTCCATTTAAAAATCAAATTTCATTGTTTCACATCACCTCATTACGTAATTTTTAAATTGTTAATTACAATTAAAATTCAGATTTTAATTGTCAAATTTAATTGTGCCCATCGCTGTTGCTCACCTTTTAAAAATAAATTTGCGGACACTAAATGATTAATTGATTATGTACTCGTTTTATAAAAAGCAAAAATTGAACGTGATTTAAAGTGCAAAAACAACAACATACATCATATAGGCATCTATAACATTTGAACAGATTTACATTATAATCTTGTAAAATTTATTACTTGCAGACACCAAATGATTAATTAATTATGTACTTTTTATAAAAAGCAAAAATAGAAAGTGATTTAAAATGCAAAAACAACAACAAACATATTTATTTTTCATCTATAATGTTTGAACAGATTTACATTATAGTCTTGGAAAATTTAATGTGTGTATATAAAATGGGGAAATTCTGATTTTAAATGAATTATGAACTTTTTTATTACATAAAATCTATTACAGTACTATTATAAAGTGCTGAAAATATTGAAATTATTAGATGGAAGTCGAACTCCAGTAATGCGCTATTACTTTAAATATGACTACAGTACTATTATAAAGTGCTGAAAATATTGAAATTATTAGATGGAAGTCGAACTCCAATAATGCGCTATTACTTTAAATATGACGTGAGTGCGCGAAATTTATAATATTTAAAGTAATAGCGCATTAACAGAGCTCGACTTCTGATCTAATAATTTTTATCGCATAAAAGAAAACCGCATGCAAAGATATTAAGAAGAATCATGAATCGCATAACTTCAAAATCTCATTAAATAAATCCACATAAAATGAGACCCGGGTGTATTATCAATAATGTACAAATGAAAAGTTGATATTAGAAATAAATATTTTTATTTTAACAAATTAAAATATATAAAAAAAATACGTTATGATTTAATTAATTGGAAAGATTACACACATGCTAATCCAGACATGAATCAATTAATGAGGTAAAGTAATTAAAACAATTTAACAATGTTCACTTCTTAGGTTTCTTTTAGAAAGTTCTTTAAATTAAAGTCTCTTTTAATAAGAAAACTAATGTCTATCGGGATTCTTTTAAACTTATTTTTTTTTAGAATAGTTTGCCGACAATTTAGTCACAATCGGGAATAATGAATCTTAGCTTACTGGTAAGTTTAGTGAATTCACGAAGCTTGTAGATTACTATGCATAGTTTTTTTTTGTGGGAGAATGAGCTCGGCATCTTGGTCTATTCTACTGGTCGGTCACAAAAGCTTGTCTGAGGTCCATCTTCAGGAACGATGTCAGCAAATGCCCTGGCCCATTCCAACATGCAGAATTATTTCAGCATAGGGTGATCCTTTATATATTTTGTTATCCAGGACCAACCATAGGAAAAACAGACAAAACAAGACCCTGATCAAACTTGTCTCTTCCTTTTTATACTTGAGGCCCAGTTTTCAGACTTCTGTGCATGTTATTATCATGGTGTTTAGGTTCATAGTCTTGTACATTCTTTATCATTTTTCAATTACAAAGTTCTCATTTTTATCAAGTCTTTCGGCCATCTTTAATTAGCAAAAATATTTTTCTAATTGTAATCTTTTTATTTTTGGAATTCTTTTAATTTATCTGGATCAATAATCTGCATGTCAATTATTCTTTCCAATTTTAACTTTTATTTTTAATTGCATAAAAAAAATGTGGACGAAAATTTTAACTTTCATTGTACGTTCAAAAAAAATTATACTAATCAAAAAAAAAATCTAAATTTACTTTTTTTTAGCTTTTACCAAATGCCAATATGTATATTTGTACCATATATAAATAAACGGTACAATATATATGTATATAATCATCTTGAATTTTATCAAAATAAATATCTATATTTTTAAACTTAATCCAGTTGTTCGAATCTCCTTAATAATATTTATATTTATGTATGTTTTTAACTTATATCTTATGTTCACTCAATCTCTCATCATCAGCTGAGTTCTCATGCAAAACATTGTAGCACCGTGCCAGGATAGAATGAATTTATGTGGTATCACTGTAGTGTTATAGACTTGGGGAATGGGAAAACAGGTTTTAGAATTCATGATTGCTCCTGACCTGTGAATCTCGGGCATGATTGGATTCGGGGTACTTTTGCTCAGATTCTAAATCTTATTGGATGGATATACATTTTCGACCGGTACAATACCAGATAGTTTTTTTTTTAATTTCATTTCTATAATGGAAGATTACTAGTAGTGGATTAATATTTTCTTATAGTCTTAAATCTTTCCCATTAACATTTTGTCATTTCTCAGCATAAAACACACATTTTCCGAAATCATAAGCAAACTACCTAAATAAATAATAGAAATGAAACAACACTTGAGTAAGAATAGTTTTGATACCAAATTACTTTCAAATAAGAAAAAGAAATAATTTATTCAGACAATATGATTAATTAAAAATTATATCCATGTTTATATGCCCACATGGACAATATACTTTAAACTAATATATTAATGATATCCTCAAACTCTTTAATTAAAGAGAAATGGAAAAACTTACTTGTAAGAGGCCTCAATATCTACCCTTAATTAACCAATTTAATCTATTATATTTTTTTGACACACGCAATTCATTATAGATTTACTTATCATATATTCACTTGATAGTAATTCAAAAGAATGTAGCATTTATTGATCATTCCCTGAAAGATTGCAACTGCAGCATTTGTATCACAATAATAAAGAAAAAACTTAAATACAAGTTCCTTTCAAGCTATATCAATTTATAGCAGCATTTCCCTACCTTTTTCTTTTGTCAGACCAGCAAGTTTACAAAATTAGGTGTTGCGCAAAATTTTTTTTTTTATTGTATCGATTATAAACAAAAAAAATCAAATGAAATAAATACAAAAACTTATAAATAATTAGTAAAACAATACATTATTTGAAATAAAATATATGATACAAAGGAATCGGGGCATTTTTTCAGTGCCAGGTGTCATGATAAACCAGAATTTTAGATATTCTTTATCATAATTTCAATTTTCTATTTATATTTCCCCACATTTTCATCATCTGTTTGTCTTTTATCAACTACTTATAGGCTGAATGATTGATGTTTTCATTTTGCTTTTTTTTTTGTCAGTATCATCGACATTAATGTGATCTTTTTTGAAACTAAATTGTTGTGCCATTTTTAAAGAGGTTATTTCCAAAAAAAGTTTTCAGTAAATAATCATGAAGTATTATTTTAAAATTTGACCATACTCAATGATTGATTTAAGATGACACTTTTGCTACTTTTACCTAAAAGAACTGATCGAAACAATGCAATATGTTTTAGAACATATGTTAAATTGACATACAAATTTGATTAATATGATTAGTTTTATTTTTGCCGCTGACTGGCAAAAAAATAGTTTATGGACCAGCGGTTGGGAAACATTGATTTATAGGAATAAAATAATTTTTAAAAAAATGTTTACAACATTTAATTTAGGCCTAAGAAAATTATTTGAAATTATGATAAGCTTTTCCTTGGAGTCAAGGCTCTCATTTAATTTAAATCAATCTGCCTCATGTAGACTCCTCGGGGAAGCCCATATCTTCACCATTTTCTGCAAAGCCTCAGAAATTCCTTGGGCTATCGATCAGTCTCCCCTTTGGCCTTGAGGAAGGCTATTCAGGACTCCACACTCACATCTGTAAACAAAATCACCAACTCTCCATCAAAGGTATATACTTCACTATATGCTAAAACTTCCCTAATGAATAAGCTGGTTTTCCCCAGGATAGCTTACTTCATGCCTTTCATAAAATTTACAAACAAATCCATTGGCAATATAAACTGCCTGTGCTCGTGGCAATTGCGGAAGGGCAGGCCCATTGCCATTAGTCTTTGGAACACACAGAAGCACTCCAAATGGAATGGGCTATCACTTCACTCGCTGCCTTCTCTTCAGTTTCAGTGCTCCTACAATTTAATATGCAAGTTAGGATTATTATTCTCACAAGCAGCACCATTCATCCTGATCAACCCCACTGACACTCCGCTGCCTCCGAATAAAAGCTGACTAGCTGTAATGGTTGCGGACATTTCTAACATAACTACTTTCCCACTTCAATCAAACTCTATTAAGATCAAGTATTGGTAGGCTTACCAGCTCATTAACAATCCTACCTCTCCCAGTCCAATGAGTCTCAACATTACTAATCATTGTTTAATAAAAAAAAAATTCAAGCACTGGAATCTAGAACTGAAGTTCTTTGACTTTCTTGTCAAGTTCAATTTAGACGTCCTTTCCACGTGCTATTTTCTTGTGACCTGCAGGGGATTTTCTTCCCTGGACCCAGCCTGCCCACTGTGTCACAGGGAGGATCTTCAACCAATGTCTAGTATTGCAAGGATGTAGAAACCTGATCCAATCAGTATACAATTTGAAACAATCTTTAATCTCCACACTCATGGTTGGCATTGCAAATGGTGAATTTGCGGCGGTGAGGAGGGCCACCTTTTTGGCATATAATTACTGGCTTGCCCCTTGCAAAATGCTATATAATCCATCTGTCACTGACCCTCTGCAAAATCTTATACACAAACTAAGGACAACAGGGGTCAGGGATGAGCGAATTGTGCAACAGCTTGCCTGCAAGACAACATGGGACCTGATTAACATGGGTTAGAGAACCGATGAGGACTCGTGCAATCATGCACCTTTTAAAATAATCATGATTAATGTGTAAATAGGAATCATATTCGCCTAAGCACTAATGTATTTATTCATTGTTTTGTATAACTAAATTTAAAACGTGTAATCTTAATAAAAAAAAGTATATTCATCTTTATGTACATCAAAAGTCATAATGTGTTTATATAAATTTAAATTTGACTTCACTGTCTTTTCATATTTCTTTAGGCCACTTTTTGTTTTATCATTTGCACTTGGGCTTAATCTCAACTTTTTTCTTTAAATCTTTGAATAGTGTAGTGCTTCACTTCAGCAAGTTGACAACTTTTAAGCAACAGAAATAAATTTCTATGAGGATGTACAAAAAATACCAGCTTCTATATCATCTTCAGTCTACAATTATGAGCTAGTATGAAAACATTTCACTTTTAAGAAATTGCATTTTGGGAGTTTGGATAGAACTATGTGCACTATTAAAAGCCATCTTTATAAAGAAAATTTCCATCATAATTAGAATAAAATTAGCACCAAAAACTACTTTATAGCTATATGATTTCTTTATATGAGTACTTATTATCAAGGTTAGATGACTTATGCTCATTTCTTTTTCTTTTCATTAACTCTGGTTTTGCACTGCTCTATGATTATACTTAATAATCAATATGTATATACAGAATTATTGTCAATGAATTTATTAGTCATTCCACTATATATAGCCATTCTTAAGCCTAACAAAAGTATTTTTTCTATTCACTCAAGCCCTTCTTACATATGGAAAGTTGTTTTGAAATGCCAATTAGAGATTGCTTTTTTATTTTCTTGGAATCCATTTATAAATAGATAATCAGATAATGCCATTTGATGACGACTTTTTATTTAGGTACTTACAACTGCAGATCACTTTCAAGTGAAGGAAGATTGCAAGAATTAGAAGAACTGTCTTATATTAAATGGGACATTATTGGACTTTGTGAAGTTAGAAGAAAAGGAGAAGAAACAATTGATTTAAAAAGTGGACATATACTCTATTATAAAGGCACACATATTAGAAAGACAAGTGGAGTAGGATTCATTATAAATAAAAAGTGGAAGAACAATATTGTGGAGATTGATGGTGTATCGGACAGAGTGCCAAGATTAGTTATACAACTTAATAGCAGATACCAAATGCAGATAATTCAGGTTTATGCCCCAACAAGTTCTCATAGTGATGAAGTAATAGAAGATTTTTATATGGATGTACAAAAGGCTTTTGATCAGAGTAAACAACATTTTAAAATAGTTATGGGAGACTAATGCTAGAATTGGTAGACAAATGAAAGATGAAATTGCTGTAGGTAATTTTGGTTATGGTAATAGAAATGAGAGAGGACATAGACTTGTGGAGTTTGCAGAAAAAGAAAAACTTTATATTATGAATTCATTTTTTGAGAAAAATGTTAAAAGGAAATGGACATGGAAGCATCCAAATGAAGATACAGCAGAATTGGATTATATTTTGACTAACAGAAAATACATATTTCAAGATTGTAATGTTCTTAATAAATTTAACACAGGAAGTGATCATCGATTAGTAAGGTGTAAGTTACGTGTTAATGTAAAACTAGAAAGACAAAAATTATTAAGAAAAACAATATTTACAGTTGATATTCCTAATCTTCAGAAATATTCTAATGAATTTAAATTAGAACTTACAAATAGGTTTCAAGTGTTAGGAGATTTTGAACATGATACAGATTTGAATGAAATTAATATGAAAATAACTGATACACTTTTAAAAACTGCACCAAAGATAGCTGGTAGAAAAAAGCAGCAATTGACTAATAAAATTTCTACTGAGACTAGAGAATTTATGAAGAAAAGAAGGAATATGAAGATATACAAAAATGATGCATTAAAAAGAATTGAATATCTCGAATTTTGTAAAATGGTACGGAAAAGAGTTGAAAATGATATAAGAAAGTATAACTGTGAAATAGCAAGGAAAGCTGTAGAAGAAAATAAAAGTCTCAAAAATGTTAAACAACATTTTGGTATTGGTAGGAAATTTATATCTGCAATAAGAAAAAAAGATGGAATTATTACTAAAAAGAGAGATGACATCATGAAATTGGTAGAAGATTTTTATCAAGAATTATATAGTAATAAAGAACAAGTACCTCCTATATCTATTTCATCTTCCCAATTGCCCAGAATTTTAAATGAAGAAGTGAGACATGCAATTAAGTGTATGAAGAAAGGAAAGGCTCCAGGAAATGATGGAATTATAATTGATATATTAAAAGAAGCAGGTGAAGAAATAGAAACAATTTTAGCAAAGTTATATACCAAATGTCTAAATGATAAAGATGTACCGGAAGATTGGAGGAATGCAGTAATAATATTAATATTTAAAAAAGGTGATAAGAAAGATATTAGAAATTACAGATCTATCAGCCTTTTATCAGTTTTATATAAAATTTTTACCAAGATAATTACAACTCGTCTACAGAGAACTTTGGATTTCCACCAACCAAGAGAACAAGCTGGATTTAAAAGTGGTTTTAGTACAATAGATCATATCCAGGTATTGAGAGAAGTCATAGAAAGGACAAACGAATATGAGTTGTCATTATGTTTTGGATTTGTAGATTATGAAAAGGCATTCGATTCTATACACATTTCTTCAGTGATTAAAGCATTGGATCATCAAGGTATAGATCCAGGATATTGTCATATTTTAAAGAATATTTATAAAAATGCAACAGCAACAATTAGATTACATAATGATACTGGAAAAATCAACATTGAGAAAGGTGTAAGACAAGGTGACTCCATATCTCCAAAACTCTTTACAGCAGTGCTGCAAGAAGTATTTTGTGGATTAAACTTGCATACGCTTGTATTTATGACAATAGATGGCGTTATACCAAA